>JTEE01000228.1:436126-446657 GCA_002896455.3 Chlorella sp. ArM0029B | reverse complement strand
TCAAAGCCCACAAAGATAAGCTTTCCCTTCTCCGTCCCATGAGTCCTGCTGGCTCCGTGGACCCTAAATGTAATTGATTGATTGATTGATTGATAACCAGACTCCATTCAATGCAAGAGGATCCCATCCGCCGCCTCAGCTTTGAGCAATCAGACTGACATTGCGCGTGCCCGCCACCTCTATACTAATCTGCCCGTATTTGCATGACTTTGCGACAACTTTGTCCTCTTCTGCGTTTACATGCACATGGCTGGTACTGCCCCTGTACATTGATGAGTTGGACACATCACTTCACTACCCGGCCCGCTGCAATAGGCACCCCTTGATGCTTCCCAGCCAAGCCTGCCTCACAGGCGGGAGATAACCTGTCTTGTGTCGGTCCTCGATTTACCAGCAGCAACCACGGAGCCATTCTTAATTCAAACGCAGATGTTCAGGTCAAAGCACAGCGGTCTCTGCGGTGCAGAGGCCAGGGCGAGCGAGTTGGGGAGGTGTAGCAGCCTAACAACAGGGGCTGTGTCTTTGGGGTTAAGGCTGCTAGTGCATCTGCCACCGACATGAAAAGCTGACATGTTCGCATGGGGGTGGCCGTGGTAGGGGCATGTCCTTCCAGGCACGCATTAAGTGGCGGCAGTGCTTGGTGGCGGCGGCGGCGCATCTGGCTGAGCTGGACACGGGACCTCCCGCATCTCTCTTCCTCGCGAGTTTGCATGAGTGCAGGGGACTGGCAGAGTCGCAGGGAGGCGCAGGCGCTTCCACAGGGCAAAATCTCCGCTCGTGCGTCCGGAGCAAACGCTGGGCAGCTGTCCGTCCTGGGGCGTTTCCGCTTATTCCCTTGCCTGACTCTGCAATCCCTGGACTGAAGACGCACCGCCATGCGCCGCTGGACCCCACTCCTTGTGGGGCTGCTGGGGCTGCTTTCGCTTTGCAGCGCTCAAATGGAGAGGTGGGCGTCAGCGGTGTGCGCCATTGCAGTATCGAAATGTGCAATCACAAGCATGCAGGCGCCCCGCGGCCCGCCCCGCAGTGTTGCCGCGCCCGCTGCCAGGTGGCCGTTGCCNGCCGTGCCAGCAGCGCCCCAGCCGGCGGCGGCCATCCCGGCAGCCGCACCCCTGCCTGGATCGGCGGCAGCTCTGGCCGAAGCGGCCTTTCTTGTGGGACTGGCGCCGGAGGACCCAGCCCCTGCAGCAGTGGAGAATCAGCCAGCCGATGTGCCGGCCGAGGCTGTGGCTGTGGCAGTGCCCGCAGCGGCCCAGCCTGCAGCAGCCGTGGCGGCGCCAGGAGGAGCAGCACTGGCAGCCCCCCTGCCTCGTGCACAGCGGCATCAGCAGCAACGGCGGCAGCAGCAGCAGCGGCGGCACCTGGCGAACGAGCAGCAGGCAGCCCCCATGCAGCAGCGGCAGCAACAGCAGCGGCGTCAGCTGGCAAACGAGCAGCTGTCAGAGCTGCTGATGGGAGACTGGGACCCAGCTGCTGCAGACGCTGAGCTAGCATTGGCAGAGGGCCTGACCTGGCGCCCCACAATGCTCAATTGGTTACACGACATTGTGGTCACCTACGGCCTGAGTGTGCAGCAGCTGCAGGCGGTTTCAGAGGCAGAAGGCCCCGCCCTGTCAGCTGCGGTGCGTGCAGCAGGCATGGGGGAGCGTGTGACGGGGCAGGGGCGGCAGCAAGGGCAGCGTCCAGGACAACAGCAGCAGCAGCAACAGCGGCAGCAGCGGCGGCAGGGAGAGGAGGAGGGAGAGAGAGACCAGCCAGGTGGGCGCCTCAATCGCGAGCTGGAGCGGCAGGATGAGGAGCAGGAGCAGGAGGCGGACGGCCAGCTTGCGATAGGGCAGCGGCAGGCAGCCGGGGAGGACTTGGATGCAGAGGAGCGTCATGACCAGCAGGAACTGGAGGCAGAGGAGACAGCAGCAGTGTCCCGGCATCGCCGCGAGGCCGCCCTCAAGCCTCTGGCACTCGCTATCGCACACCACGTCACCGCAGGTAAGCACGCAGGCTTGTAGCATGCATGCGGCTCGAGTGCCGGAGTTTGCTTGATTGCAATTGAACTGGTGCGGCTGCTAAGTCCTCGTGCCTGCTGCTCTCCCTGTTGTACAGGTGACACACCGCCATCTGCGGCGCTGGGCCTGTTGTGCCGGCACTTCAAGATCGGCTTGGCAGAGCACGCTCGCCGGCAGACTGCGGCACTGCAGGCAAGGGGCCCGGGACACACAGGTTGATGTAGCGGTAAACTTCATGACGCTGCTGGCTGCACCTGACTGGTGGCTGCTACCAGTAACCACCGGCACATTACATGCTTTCCATGCCGCAGGAGCTCCCCACAGGGTGGGAGGAGCAGTCGGCGGCCGTTGCGCTGCTGCGGGTGCTGACCACCGTGCTCCCGCCCACGCTGCCGAAGCTGGTTCTTCTGGGGCAGTACACGCTGACGATCGCCTCTGGCAGGTGGGATGCAGCTGGGGCTGGCTCACTGCAGCAGGGGCAACACAGCTGGGGTGTGCCAGTGACGGGGGACCCATGAAAATGACGCGCGTGCAGCATTTTGTTTCCTTGCCTTGTGGAACCCCTGTTGGGTGCCAGGGAGCCGGGCAGGAATTGGCTGGTATGGCACTGCGTCATTAGGGAAGCTCAGGGGGCGGCTCTGCCGTCCCACGCTGGCCGAATGGGGTTTTACCCCTACGCTTTCGCCTGCTTCGTCACCCTGCCTTTCACAAAGAGCTCCCAGCAGTAGCAGTTGCATTTGCTCACATTGTGCTTTAACTGATGTTGTGTACACTTACGGTCCGGCGGAACCTGTCCGCCCCCTGTCCCGGTCCAATAGGGCCTACTATTCGGGGTGACTGTAACACACACTGCTGCCAGCATGGGTGCCTGGCAGCGAGCGGGTGGAGTGTCGCTGCGTTGCTTGCACGTCCCGGCACACCTGGCTGTGCTTGCCCAGACCCTGCTCCATTGCGAAGTCCTCACTGCAGTGAGCTGCTGCCCTCTAGCAGCGGCTGGCTGAGCACCACCGCGGTGCACCAGGCTTTGGAGCGTGGCAGGATCCAGCTGGAGAGCCCAGGTGGGATGGGGGACGGTGCTGGTTCCCAAGTTGAGAGGCGGGCAAGTGAGTGAGGGATGGAAGCATTGTGCCCTGGCCCGTCCCTGCTCCCCTAGCTGTGCAGCCGTGGCAACGCACGCTGCAGCACGCTTTGCTTTGCCAACCTGCAGGTCTATCTCAGGTTCAGGTGCAGAGGTTGGTGGAAGACTTGGACACGATTGCGCGTTGTATCTTCAAATCTAGGTTTGAGGTGAGGTCGTGTGTGTTGCTCTGGTGTGTGGCGCACACGCTATTACTTACTACTTGGCTGCGTGGGGAGAAGCTTGTGTGGGTAGTGCCCGAGCGCCTTGGAGGCGGCGCCCATCAAAATTCTTGCAACACAGCGCGCACTTCTAAGCTGTCTGCCGCATGGCTGCTCCTTTGCTGCTCGCAGATTGAGATGCAACAGCTGTCACGGCAGCAGCAGCAGCAGCTGGTGATACGGCTGCACGCTAGGTACACTGACGCGCACAACGGCTACACGGGGCACTTCTTTAACCTGGACGGTGCGCGGTACCCTTGGAAACCCCCGGGCCAACATGGATGGCTGTCACATGCTGCCTGCTCGTTGCACCGTGCTATGCCATATTGCTGCTGCTTGCATATTGCTGCTGCTTGCCTACAGCGCTGCTTGGCAATGATTGTGATGGATGTTTGTGGTGTGTTGTGCCTGCAGGTCCGGTGGATGGGGTCAACCTGTTTGGGTGCATGGACCACCTCCGAGAGCATCCAGCCCGTGCAGAGCTTGAGAGGTGGGTTTTAAGATGTGCGCGGCGCGAGAACCGTAAGTGCCACCAGCGCCAGCGGCCTACCTCAGCCCGGTGCAGCAGCGCAGACAGGGACCGTTGCTTGCTGCCTCTGGCATTGGCAAGGGTCTTGTGACAACAGCGCCGTGTGATGGGCAGCCTTCCTGTGCGCCTGAAGCTCCAAGCTGGCTGGGCCGTGCTGTGCTGCAGGAAGCAGGCGGAGTATGGCGCGCTGTCGGCGCGGCTGGCTGCCAGGGGCGTGCCTGAGATCAGCGTGGACAAGACAAGCTTCCTCAAGCTGGACCAGTTCAATGCAATCATGGAGGAGGTACAGAACCCTGTAGTCGAGGTGCCCGAAGGTGGGCGGGCGGGTGGGTGGGTGGGCTGCGCAAAGCTCGAATGCCCTGTCCCTCGAGGAGGAGGTCTTGGCTTGAGATGAGGGCGGGGGAGGGTAGGGCGTTCCAGCAGGCAACCTGGGCACGGGCAGGGCGGCGTGGCTGTGGGCGAGCCTTTGGATACAGCCGGGGATGCCATGATGGGTCGAAGGGGGTGGTTCGTATGCGGCTGTTGTGTACGCTGAGCTTGCTGTGCTTGGTGCAGTGTTAAGTGTGCAGGCAGGGGCGGTTCCGCGCCGGTCTGTGCATTTTTGGCGTGCTGCCTCACCTGCAATGTTGTCTGCCTCATCTGAGCTCCTTTTCGATCTGCTGCTGCAGAGCTTGAGGAGAATCTGGCAGCACTGCGGGCAGAGGGCCCTGAGTTGCGCCCCTACCAGAAGGCAGCGGTTGCATTCATGGCTGGTGAGTGTCACGCTGCCCTGCCTGCCCTGTCTCTTGTCCTGCTATTTGCATGTGTCTGCTGACCCACGCAATTGCATGCATGCCAGCTGGTCGCGTTCCGAGTGGAGATGGTGGCCTGTGTCATTATCTTTCGGTGCCCATATGAGCGCAGGCGAGGAGACGGCGCAGGGCGGCTCTGGGCGACACATGTGGACACAGGTGCCGTTGGGCGGCGCACCCACAGGCGCCGTGCCGCTGGAGTGCTTTGTGGCGCCGCTTCTGCACTGCGTGCGCATCGACCACTCACCAACCTTCCTGAAGGTGGGTCCCCACAGTGGCATTGAGCTGAGCAGCAAGTGGGTGCACGGAGCTAAGCAAAACTATGATGGCAGGGTGCACACCGCTTGCAGGAATTGTGAGGCGGCCGTTGTGTTGATTATAGACGGGGACAACACAGCTTGTTCCCAGATACTCGGTGCATGAGCCCTGGCCGTGAGTGTCCCGCAGGCCTCCACTGCTACCGGGGGCGCGGCTGGGTTCGACGGGTCCGCGACAGGCCAGGGCAAGTCACGCCATGCGCTTCAGCTCATCGAAGTGAATCGGACACCGCCTGAGTGGGCTGTGCGGCCTTACATGGAGCCGACGACAGATGACGTCATGGGTGCGACTCAACAACATCATGCGGGGTGCCGTGGGAGGGAGGGACGGAGAGATGGAGGGAAAGAGCGCGGCAGGGGGGCAATGGCAGGTGTAACTCCTTGAAAGCAAAGGCTTGGGAAGATGCCACATCAAGCGGGATGGGAGGGGAAAATTGGCAGCACCAGGCAGGTGGTACGTGTTTGGAGAAAGGGAGGGCGGGGAATGAGCCGGTGCAAATGATGACGCTAATGTGTGCAAATGGCGAGCCAGGGGGATTATGGAGGCGGGGCTGGTTGGCTGGGCTGGTTGGCAGGTGGGCGCTTGCCAGGCTTGTTTCAATCCACTTTGCTAAAGTGGGTTGTGCTGCTGGCCCTGTGTTGCAGCTGCCTTCATCCACAACAAGTATCACGCGGGGACGCTGATTGTGGTGCCTACCAGTTTGCCTGGGCACTGGCTGGCAGAGGCGCAAAAGTGGACACCGGACCTCAAGGCAAGCCAATTTTGGGGTGCCCCTGTGGGTGGTTGGGTGGGCCAGCCACACCGGCAAAACAGACGGCTCTTCCATGTATGCTTGCCTTGAAGCCACTCGCCTGGCCGCCTGTTTGCTTGCCTGCCAGCCGGCTGCCAGCCAGTGCCTGTCGGGCGCCATGTCTGTCCGCTCGCTCACTCCCACCTGACTGCCCTTGCCTTGACTGCCTCCGGCCGCCCATCTGCCTTGCCGTGAGTGCAGGTGCTTGCCTTCTTTGGGCCCAAACGCAAGCAGTACAGTGTGGCTGACCTGGCGGCCGCTGATGTGGTGGTGACGACGGTGACTGTGATCCAGTCGTCCAGCTGCATGCTGTCGGGCATCTACTGGTGGCGCATCATTGTGGACGAGCCGCAGTCTTGCATGGCAAATCAGCTGCGAGGTGGGTGGGCGGAGTGGTTGCCCGCAATACAGGGCAGACGTGGCAGCACGTGGGGCAGCACATACATGCAGGGACGGGGCCTTTGTTGCTGGCCTGTTACGCCTGGTAAACCGTGCAGCTCCAGCCAGCCGCGTCAAGGGGTGAGACTCTCACGGACGCTGGGTCTCGTTGTGTTGCCCTGTCGCTTGATGCAGTCATGGGTATGGACTGGCATGCCCAGCACCGCTGGTGCCTCACAGCCACCCCGCTGCGCTCTCAAATTGATGACATGGCGCCCATGCTGCGCTTCCTGCGCCTGGGCGAGGTCTGGGGCGGCCTCAGCTTCCAGCCACGCGTGTTGTGCCGCCTTCTAGAGGTGCGCGTCAACCAGTCCATGTACTCATGTTGGTCCCCGTGTGCTGAGCTGAGCGCACACACCACAGCGCAACATGATTTGCTGCCTCTGCTGCTGCTGCTGCTGCTGCTGCCATGCTAGCAGCTGCTGCTGCTGCCATGCTGTACTTGTTCCAGCCTCATGTCTTCCGCCTCTTTCTCTTTCACGCCTGGCCCCGTACTGCCATGCGTGCTTCCAAACCGCGGCCGTGCTTTGGACGCGCTTTCCTGTGCTTTCATGCAGCGCTGCATGGTGCGCTACACCGCAGATGGCCGCATGAATGGGGAGGTCAACCTGCAGCTGCCGGCCCTCACGAAGCAGACTGTTGAGGTACGCACCAGCGCTGTTATGGGCGCAGGAGGCCGCTGGTAGGGTTGAAGGTTCACGTTTAGGCTGAAGACCCTATGCAGGATGCCAACATGACCACACCAAGCTGGGGCAATGTTGCGGGCACTCTCTGCTCTTGGCCCGCCGCTGTGCGGATGCTGGCCGGTGCTGACCGCTGCTGTGCGCGCTGCGCTCCGGGCCGCCCTGGGCGGCGCCAGAGGTACCGCGGGTACATCATACCTCCAAGGGATACTTGCTTATGGTGCAATTCCCGGAGGAGCAACTGGCTTCCGAGCGCACTCATGCTGCCGCTCACCTGCATGGGTGCAGGTGCCGTTGACAGCGCCCGAGAGGGCGTACTACGCAACGCTGCAGCGCGAAGCTCAGGCGCGATTTGGAGCCGTTTACCACCGCATGACGGCCGGCAGGGGCACAGGTGCTGACCGAAACAGCCTGGCAACGGCGCTGGCCAGGTTGCGCCGGGCCGCCTCAGGCAAGTGTGCGGGCAAGCAGCCCAGGCTCGGAGACACCCTGGCTGTGCCCTCTCCTAAACTGCCGCTAGTCATGCACCCCTTGTTGGGCTGCATGTGCAGCTGTGCCGCACCACTGCCATCCCCGGCGCAAAAGCGCCCGTTGCTGCTCCCGGCCGGCAAATGTGCCTGCCGCTCACGTACGATAGAATCTTGTTGCAGGCTGCATCGTGGAGGAGAGTGAGCATGGCTCCACGGCGGGGGCAGTGTGTGCGGCCTCCAAGATTCAGCACGTGCTGCGCATGCTGACAGACATGCGGGAGCAGCATCCGCAGGAGAAGGTCAGTCGGTTGGTCAGAGTGCGGGTGCCATGTGCACCAGCACTGGGACCTAGCACGCTTGCCAGCGCCAGTATGCGAGTGCTGCACTACACTCGTTCTAGGGCAAGCGTTCTATGCGCAATAACACGCTTTTGCATCGTCAGAATGTGCCGATTGCACACCCTCCTGGCAAAGGGCTCCACATGAAGCCAGCCAGCGTGCCCACATCAGCCTGCGCCCTGCTGGGCCTCGCTGCTCTTCCTCCCTGCTATGCTACCGCAACGTCATTCTAATAATGACATTGTTTTCCTCCTTTGAAGGTACTGATGTTCACCCACTTCCTCCCGGCAGTGCTAGCGACCAAAGCGGCGCTGGTAGAGGCGGGCATTGAGGCCAGGCACGTCCGCGCCGTGCGGCTGCCAGCACTATGCTTGTGTGTGTGTGTGTGTGGCTGGTGCACAACTGCAGAAGGGCATGCATAGACGCCTCTGCCCAGTTGCAGTGCACCTGCTTGGGCTGCCTGCCCATTGTCCATCTGCCCACGGCCCCTTGCTCTCGGGCCGCAGGGCCGTTGGCCACCTGCCCACCCGCTTGTCCGCCTGCCTGCCCACCGACCTGCCTGCCTGCTTGCTAGCCTCCCTGCATTCCTGGCTGCCTGCAGGACTATCACAGGAGACATGACCGTGATCAAGCGCATGCAGGAAATCCGGGCGTTTCAGGAAGCGCCCCACTTCTGCGTGCTGCTGCTCACCATTGGGTGCGTGGGCGGTGCCGGCTGCCAATGCCGGACTGTTCCAATCGAATGATGGCTCAAAGCGACGCCCAAATGGCCACATGCCAGCATGGATCATATCACTCGGCTGGCTGCGGTGGCTGTGGGCTGGCTCTGGAAGCCGCTCGGCCTATCAGTGTGGCCGTAGCCAGCACTTGTCTCCCCGTCTCCCTGCCCACCCGCTCACTCACTGGCTGCCCTAGAAGACCTCCCCTGCTGCCTCATGCAGGAGCAACAATTCGGGGCTGAACCTGCAAGTGGCCTCCCACCTGATTCTGTTGGACCCTTGCCTGGAGCCGGGCGTGGAGGAGCAGGCCATTGGGCGCATCTGGCGCATGGGGCAGACCAAGGGCGTCACCTTCACGCGCCTGGTGGCGCAGGGTGCGTGGCGGCGGCATACAGTATGGGGCGTGGGTGCACAGCATACGTGTCTAGAAAGAACGCATGCTGGGAGGCACTGCCCCGGCGGGTAGACTGGGCCCTGCCGCACGCTCTGTGCCGCGCCATGTATTGGGCCCTTCTCACCGATTTGCTGGTGCACCTGCCCGCCTTCCCTGCCAACCCTTGTTGCAGGCACCCTGGAGGCGCGCATCCTTAAGATGGCCGATGACCGGCGATTGGGAAGCCAGCAGGCGTTTGACCCTGCTGCTCGCGTGCCGCTGGGAGACGTGAGCCTGGCAGAGCTGAAGCGGCTTCTGTGCATGGAACCATGGCTGGAGCAGGAGAAGGGGCGGCGGCAGCAGCAGCGGCAGCAGCGGGCGCACGCCCGGCAGCAGAAGAGGGAGGAATGGCGGCAGCAGTGTCAGGAGGAAGCGGAGCGCTCACAGCGGGACAAGGAGGAGCGTGCGCAGCGTGCGCAACGCCGCTAGCAAGTGTGCTTGCATCAACGGCCTGGCTTGTGCAGTCCACTGACGTCAGCCAGCGCATTGCGAGTTTTATTTTCCTTTGCTTCAAAGTTCATTCCGACACAGTCCTCCCCCACCTGTCCGTTGCTGGCTCATCGTGGACGTAAATTGTGCCTGCTTCGTAAATTGATTGAACGTGCAGCGGTTTGACTTGCAGTGGAGTATGCGTACCAAGGCCATTAGCATCTAAGGCTGCCCCATGTGCACAGAAGTCGCACAGAATGTGGATAAATGCATGGGTTGACTTTTAGGCAACCGAACGGGAGGGTTGTTTGCCTTGCTTGACTTCGCAAGAACACGTTGTTGGGGCTCGAGGCCAAAATGGGATGGGTGGGAAGGTGGGTTGAGTGCGGGACTGGCTGCTGATGAGGTTGGGTGGGATTGAAGGGACGCTGTGATGGGGTGGGCTGGCGGCATTGACGGGACATCGGCCGATGGGATGGGTAGCATGCTAGCACTAGTCTTTGCTCTGCCCCAGCATGTATTGCTGACCGCTGCCCAAATGCTGCTCTTCGTCGGTGCACAACATGACAGCCAGGCGGTCACTAAAACCAGAGACGGATGTCTGGTGGGGGTATGCAGGACAGAGCCGAGGCACCAGCCGTCGCCTGCGCCGGCACCGCCTCGTCTTTGCCTGCGTGCCCCCTTCGAATTCCCTGATTCTTATATGTACCCTGAAGCTCGCCAACACCTTCCTGAGGTTCACAGCTCCTGCGTGGGAGGGCCACGAGCGAGGATCACGCAGGAGCACGTAGGCAGCATATTTACTGGCCGCCGGCGGCGGCGGCGGTGGCGGCGGCGCCGCCGCCGCCCCGCCATGCCACCCCCGCCCAGGGGCACGCAGCTGCCATCGCGGCCGCATGCATATAACTACACTCGATATTGTGTGAGCCGCTACAGGAACGCTGCAAGTGGGTGTGTCTAGACAGCGAGCTGTGACTGTGGCACGCTTCACTCGCAGTAGCTCCCCCAGTTTTCAACTCGGCGCTGCCCTGGGCGAGAACAACGTGCCCAGCCCGCAAAATCCCGCAAAACCGTGTAGCCACTTCCTTGCAACTTCCATGTGTTGCGTGCTGATGTGGCACCGTGCACGTGGGCATTCGGCGTCCGTCCTCTTCAAACACGCATCGACACGTGCCCTTGCATTCCCTTTGCATTTGCAGGCCTATAAGGCCCGTTTTAACCCCCTCCCGCGCCCTGCCGCCGCAGTCATTTT
>JTEE01000228.1:387470-407361 GCA_002896455.3 Chlorella sp. ArM0029B | reverse complement strand
CAGCACAGCACAGCACAGCACAGCACAGCACAGCACAGCACAGCACAGCACAGCACAGCACAGCACAGCACAGCACAGCACAGCACAGCTTGCTGGGGTGGCCGCTGGAGGGGCCAGCTGGGCAACAGTGACAATGAGAAGCGGTGGGCACACCGCGTGCATGTTCACCCAGCCACAGCCAGACAGCCACAGACATCCAAAACGTCACCCGACCATCTGTAAAGAAGAAAAAAACAACGCCCGCCCACCCAGCCACCCACCCAGAAGCGCTCCACTGTGACGAGCACTGCCAAGAGCTGATCGTTGACACCCCTGCACATGGGGGCGCGGGCATGCAAGGAGACAGGTGGGGCCAGATGCAAGGTGCCCAACAATGTGTAATAAGTATAGTATAGTAATAAGTATAGTATAGTAATAGGTAGGGGTGCATCAGTGTACCCAAACTGGTGCCTGTAGGGTTAAACCACCGAGGGCCACAGCTGTGGGAGCATTGTGGGCAGTTGCGGGGGCAACAGTACAGGCGTGACCATGCAGCATGCAGCGGTGCAGAAGCCTGCATAGATGGGCAGGGTATGCAGGGTATGCAGGCAGGTGGGCAGGCAGGGCGGCGGGCGGACAGGCAGGCAGGCCGGTGGGCAGGCAGGGGAGGGCAAGCAGGCATGCTTGCAAGCATGCGAGCAGGCAGGCCGGCAGGCCGGCAGGCCGGCAGCGTGCAGGCAGGAAAGGGCAAGCAGGCATGCCTGCAAGCATGACAGCAGGCAGGCGGGCCGGGCAGGCGGGAGGCGGGCGGGCAGGCAGGGGAGGCCAGCGGGCACAGGTGGATGCCAGCAGGCTCACGTGTACACATTGAGAGGCCGCCCATTCTCGTCCACAGATCCCACCTGGGCAGAGTTCACCGGAGCCTGGGTTGGGCAGGGCAGGGCATGGGGAGGCGGGGGGGGGCACAGCATGCTCAGCACGACCACAGCAGGCCCGCAGCCAAGCAGGGGAGCAATGTCGGCGAGGGGCAGCACCCCCTGCTGTGCGCTGTTTCCGCGTCAGGCTGCACTGAGCACGGGTGCGTGTAGTTTGGGAATCTTGCGCGGGCGCACTGCTCTACCTGGGCTGAAGGGAACCATGATCCATTCAAGCATGCATGGTTGAATGGTTCATTGAGCAGCACAGGTTTGTGCTGACTAGGCGTGTTACCCCACGTGCACACAAGGACAGGCTGGGGGAAAACCGTGAGAGGCAGGCCAGGCCCTTACGTCGCCAACACGTCAAAACCTAGATTCGCCTGTGCACAAGCAATGTATGCAATCTCCTTTGCTGCGCGCCTGTGGGGAGTGAATGCTATGTTAAACAGCAATGCTTCCTAGTCTAGCCTAGTCGTTGCATCTTTCCGCATCCCCGGAAAGAGGGTTCAACTTCCGGACGCACCCAACCCTGAGCGGTTGACGAGGCATGCACCACAAGGCAATGCTTCCGCAAACACTCACCAGGGGCATTGGGTCTTCCGGGTGCGACTTCAGGTCGCTGAATTCATCAAACCACGTGCCCATGTCCACACTCTGCGGTTGAGGGGAGCACGTCGAGGGGAGGAGGGCCAGCGGTGAGACCACGTGCCCAAAGATGGCGATCGAGGGGAGCACGTTGAGGGGAGGAGGGCCAATCAAAATATGCCCGTAGACTGAAGTCAAAGAGTACTGGACAGTAGGGGACGGGGCTCACAAAGCAATCAGCCCTCGTGCACAGACTGTGGGTAGGATGGGGCCTCACGGGGGAGGTGGGCGGAAGTCACTTTCTTGAAGAAACAAGGAAGGGAGGGCCGCAAGAATCAGGCAACCTCAGGTGTTCAAATCCACACACTACATGCAGCAGACCGGCTGACTGGTGGAAGGCCGGCACAGGGAGGGGGCAGGCAGGGGCAGGTTCCCCTCATCCCTGCACGAGTGCATGCAAGTGTGCCAGCTCAGCACGGCCGCCAGCTCAGCAGGGGTGCCAGCTCACATAAGCCTCAATCTTGAAGTCGGTCACAGCCCAGCTGCTGGCGTCGTCTCCCTTGCCGTAGGTGAACAGTCTCCTGCCGCCGCTCGAGGGGTGGACCTGGAGGGAGGGCAGGGGGCAAGTGTGTGCGTGCAGGGGACGTGGGGCGTGGGGCGTGGAACGTACAAACGGTGTCATGTAACTCTGGAACTCTGGTCACCCCACGGCTCAAAGTGTGCTGTTGGGCTTTGACCCGCCAATCCTAACGCCCCCAATATAAGGCAATCTCGCGGCTTGCCAGCAACAGGGTTTGAGGAGGCCTGCTGGCGCCTGGTTTTCCCGCCATGCTCCGCCTCGGAGGAAGGCGGTACCGCGAGCATGAACCGCCGTGCACACACCGGGCTAGATTCTGGGCATAATCTGGGTGTAATCCGTGTAAGTTCAGGGTAGCAATCTCACTCGGGGCAGAGCTGGGGAAGCGGCGAGTCGCATCATGTGCACAGTGCCCTGTCAGCATGCAACTGTTGGTACTGTCACACAGTAACGCAGTACTGTTACGCATGCACCGGTGCATGTGCCCGTGCTTGCCCCCCGCCCCTCCCCTGCGGCAGCGCACCGTCAGCCCCTTGTGCTCTGTTATGTAACCTTCGGTTGAGTGGAACAGCAAGGTGGGGTCCCAGAACCTGCATCATTTCCATAGCAGCAAACGAGGTGAGCAAGTGTGCACAGGCGGCGGCACAGCACACAGCGCGCAGGCCGCACAGCATGCTGCTTCAGATCAGCGTGGCAGGGTTCCAGAACCTGCGGCATTTACAGCAGCCCTTGCTATTCATGCTGTACATGCGTGCGCAGTCAATGCATCACATTTCAAGTCCGTGGGGAGCCAGCAACGGTCGCATGGGACAGGGTTGGGGAGAATGTGTCAGAACGAAGATTGCAGCAAAGGAAAAGGAAGTGTTCTGGAGACTTGTTCATGGGAAAGCTGAGGGAGCAGCGCAGGCTGAGGGCTGAGGGAGGGGACTTGACTTGATCTGGAGTGGTCCACACGCCAAGTCAGCACAAACCTGTGCTGCTGTGCACCATACACACAGGAGGGCAGGTGCCGCAGTGGGAGCAGCAAGGAAAGCATGAGAACATAGCAGCCTCCCACCTGAGCTCAACCAGCATGTCCATTGAGTCAAAGGGGAAGTGCCTGCAGGCATGCACAAAGTGAACAGTGGGACAGCTTGAGGGTGAGGGCAGGGAAGGAGAGACGGCAGGGGGAGGCCAGCGGCGCGCCTGCTCTGCGGCCGGACGCTGTGCAGCCCTGCCCCCATTAGGCAACACCACATTGCCTCCCTCCCTGCAGCCTTCACAGCTGTGTGCAGCTACGTAGCCGCAGCCCCCCCCCCCGCGCCCTCCCCCCCCCGTGCACCTGAAATCCATTGGCTGGTAGAACAGGCCGTGCACACGCACTTCCCACAGCACGCTGCCGTCAGCTGCACGGCAGCTCAGTGGGGCGGCAGAGTGAGGACGGGCTGGGCTGGCACGCTGAGGCGGCAGGCAGCCACGGCGAGGGCGCAAGGCTAGGTGCAAGCAGGGGGGAGGCAGGAGAGTGGCGCCCACCGACGCTGCCGGCTGTCACTGCACACTGTGCTGCCGCCGCTGGGCTCCTGCTCACGCAAAGCAAGCGCGCTGTGGCCCGTGGGCGGCAAGCGGCACCCCACTCACGGGCTGGGTAGATGTTATACATGACTGCCCGGTCCTGAGGGAAGCCTGCAGCACATTGTATGGGTGTGCAGGGGGGAATGCTGACCGGTCAGAACGGCTGCAGTGCAAGACGCGCCCCCCCAAGCATGGACGCTGAACCAAACCAGCCGGGCACACTGAGAGCTGCGAGGCATCAATCGGCAGAAGCGCGGCAGGGTGTTGAGGCCTCGACGGCAGCGCACACGCACCGTATGCGTTCTTGAAGAAGAAGGTGGGCAAGAAGATGTCGTCGCAGCAGCTGCAGCAGGCAGGCGGGCAGACGAAGTGTGGGCGAGGCATGTGAGGTGCCGGGCGGCAGCAGCAGGTTGGCAAGACAGCGGGCACAGTAGCACAGGTAGTGCGCTGGCTGCTCATGTCGGAATAGGCAGCCCCCTTCAGTATGTGACCCCTGCGCCCGGCAACCCAGAGCACCAGCAGCAGCTGCTGCACGCCGCATGCTGCCCCTTGAAATGCCCCACCCCCCCACTTGTCGCCCCGCCACCACCAGAGATGCATGCACGGTGGCAGCACGGACAACTGTAGCAGCCGCCCTCCCCACCACACTGCTCACAGCACTTTGGCGTTCAGGCTGGAGCAGTGCATTTGGCAATCAGACGTGCCGTTGTTCATCTTCAGCGTGTTCCCTGCAACCCAGCGGGGAGAGTTGGGGCTCCATTGCTTACAAGCTGCAGGCGCCGTGATCTCACCCCTGCCCCAGGCAGCACAGTTGCGCTCTGCCAGCTACCCACCAGCTACCCGCCAGCTACCCACCAGCTACCACTCACTGCCGGGGACCAACCCAGTTAACTCCACCCAGCTCCCACCCAGCTACCCACCAATACTTTTGATGTTGGCTGTGGGGTCTGTCCAGCTTATATAGAAGTACATAACTGCCTCCCACCGATAGTTGTCCTCATCCACTGCACGGCAGGCGCGGCAACGGAGGAAAGGAAGCTCAGAAAGCGGACGGGGCGCAGGCATGCAGGGGCAGGCAGGCAGGTGCGTGGGCGGCAGGCGGGCACGCCGGCAGGCATGCACGCTCGCCTGCCCATGCCACGGCCCCAAGTCACTGCGGCAGCGCACCCGACAGCAGGCGGTCCAAGTAGGAAGACACGTAGATATCAGTGGTCTCCAGCGGCGGCAGCCCGGAGCCCTTGAGTGGGCTGCAGCGTGGGGGCATCAGGACGTGCATGGGCGACGAGTGGTGGGCGGCGGCGGCACCTGGCCTGCAGCCGGCGGGCCACACTGCAGTGGCGGAGCGCCTGCGTGCGCGGTCGCTGTCAATTGCAAAAAGCGACTAGGTCAGCAACACGCTGCCGCTCACCTCTCCATTTGAGAGCTGCACAAGGGAAGCAGCATCAAAAGGAGCGGGGCCCAGCTGCGCAACGCCATATCAACGGCTGATTGTTACAGAGGACCAGAATGAAGACACGGGAAGGTCAAAGGAGGTGCCCAGGACCGGCTCCTGACACTAGGCCGGCTGCTCCGGGACACGCAGCAGGGTTTAGGGTTTATGGCTCCACCGCTTAGTCGTTCAACACTATTTGCGCCGCATGGCGTTCTGGAGGGCGCCTGCAGCCATGCACGCCTGAGACAAGCCACCTGCCGCCGTCCAGCTCAGCGGCCCTGGAGCCTTTACATGCCTCCCCTAGTTCTGCAGGTACTACTATCTGAGGGTATGCCCAACACTGTATTATATATTATTATACATCAGGCTCGCCCCAGGCGCAAGAACTTTCCCTGAACGGCCCCACCTTTCCCCAGAACACGCGATCAGGCAGAGCGGGCGGGGGAACGGGGGCTGCAGAAAATCGCGCCCAGCCTGTCCCTGCCTCTACCTGCCACGCTACACACAGTCACTGCCCCCCAGCTAACCCCCCCTCTCTGTTCCAAAGGGCATGGTATCCGTAAACCACCCACCATAGTACCATCGGGATGGTGTGGTGCCCATGTGGGCAACCACAGCACACGCTGCACGCACGCGACTCGAGCGCAGCGGCCCCACTCCACACGGTTGTGGCTGCACATGGCAACTCCCGAGTGCATCAAGCCAAGTCTTGCTTGACAACAGAAGTACAAGCCAGCAGAGGTGCCTGGCCATCTGCCCCCCTCGATTCTACAGAAATGACATGTTGACAATCGTGGGGGCACAACAGCTGTACCTGTTCCACCCACCCACGCCCCTTGGTACGAGGGGCGTCCGCGACAGACCGCCCCGCGACAGACCTCTCGGAGAGCGCAGATGCTGGCGTGATCGGTCGGTGGCTGCCTCTTGTGCTGGGGATTGGCAGCCTCCCCCAGGCCCTCAGTTGCCGGCACCAGTCAAGAGTCGATGCCTGGAAGCACCCTTGCTCAGCCACCGCTCACTGGCCCTGCCTTGTGGGTGCATCAGGCCGGTGTGGCCGTCCCTGCAGTCACGTGGAGGGTGCACAAGTTCAAAGGGTGTGAAATGAGGTTGGAAGCTGGGCTGGATGCCCCTCGGACTTCCCAACCGCATTGACTGAGCATGCAGCGGCTGTGCCCTGCCAATATGATGCAGCAGGAGTGTGGTGTGAGCATGCCGCCGGCTGGCAGTTACCGGCAGTGAGAGGCACTCCAAAGCACCCCCTGGAGCGGGATGCCATTGACCAGGGTCCCATTCATTCAAAATGGGTTGTTCTTTTTGGCAGTGTTGCTGCTGGTGTCAGTGTGGCACGGCCCACCCTGCGCCCCTGCTGGTGCCGCTCCGTGAAGCCTCTCCGTGTTTACACTTGTTTTGAGGCTGCTCCCAAGAGCCAGATGGTGGACGGACATCTCTTAACGTGACGGTAGAGTCGATGCATGCCTTTGCATGGGACCATGGAGAGAAATGTGAGTGGCATGCTGTGAGGCTCGACGCCAGGCTGGCGTCAGCGTGGGTGGTAAATCAGCAGTACAGATGCGTGCCGAAGCCATCCGCAAGGCTCACACATGTGCGCTTGTCGTCTTAACAACGGAATTGGCAGCCTAGTGACGCCCCCCTGCGCAAACTTCGTCCAGCTTGCAGACCTGCAACACCTGTGCGCCGGTTGCTAGCCTCTACTACGCGCTGATCACGTTGGAATCATGGGGCTGATCCAGAGCGTGCACGACAAGCGGTCTAGCGGGGGCATTGAGCAAGTGAACCTGACAGCGGCGCAGGCCGCCTCGGAGCTGCTGAGCAAGGCGGGAGTTGGAGGCACTCGCGTAGAGCTGCGCCTGGATTGCCGTGGCTTGCCGCGCAAGGACCTGACCAGGTGCGGGGTGCCCGCCGGCCAGAAGCGGCGGTGCCGCCGCCACCTGCGGTACCTGCCCCTCGCGCCCCCCACACTCTTGGTAGGAGGCTCCCCACCTACCCTGCCTCCCCACCCCTCTCGCGCTGCTACCTTTCCCGCGAAATTGCATGCATCGAACTTGCGATTTGGTGTGTCCGTGACGTAGCCTCTGAGCTGGCTGCAATCGCTGGCTGCTCCGTGTGACCGCCGCCTTGGCTCTGCTGTCTGTAGGTGCACCACCCGCCGCCGCCATCCTGGTGCTCTACCACTGCTCACCCACCCTCCTGTGCCGCCGCCCTGCTGCCTACCCCCTTGCCATGCCCCTCCTTACCTGTGTGCCTGCAGCAAGTCGGACCCCATGCTCGTTCTGTTCCAGGCGCCGGCCACGGGAGAAACGACGTGGAGGGAGGTGGGGCGCACCGATGTTGTGGCCAACTGTGCAGGTGGGTTGAGTGCGAACCCAACAAGTTTGTTGATAGCAGGCGTCAGACCAGGCGCACGTGCTGCAAGTGCAAGATGGCAGCCGTCTTGGCATGAGGAGGAGGTTACAGTGGCTGCCCAATTGCCTGGTGTGGAGGCCGGTGCATCAGCCTGGGCTCGTATTTGCTGGCGGCGCTGTGACAGGCCGCCGCCTGTGTGAGACCGGCCCACATCACATCATCAGGAAGGGGGAAAGGAAGGCAGGCGGGCACCCACGCTTTGTGTTCATCTCACTCTCCAAACCGCAGTCGAGCGGCTGCACTTCCATCCAGCCTTCCTCTGCCTTCCCCAGTGTGTCGCCTGGTGCACCTGCCACGCCCGCCTGCCCCCCTCCCCCTGCTGCCCCACAGACCCCCAGTTTGTGAAGCCCCTGCTGGTCGGCTACTCGGCAGGTGCCACCCAGCCCATGCGTGTAGTGGTGTATGACGTGGACAGGCTGGCAAGCAAACCCGAGGCACTCAACCTGGCGTCTCAGGACTACCTGGGTGGGTGGGTTAGGGTTTAGGGTTTTAGGGTTTAGGGTTTATAAACCGTACCCTATCTGGGTGGGTGGCAAGTGGGTGGAGGGAGGATGATAGTCACCTGGGCCCCCAGGCGCACGCCCCCCGCGCTGCCTTTTCAACCAACCAAGCAATCAATCAAGCAATCATTCGCAGGCACANAGGGCAGGAGGCACACGGGAGAGCAGGGGGGAGGCCCATAGCAGACAGCTGGCTTGGGGGCGGCACAACCACCCCCCATTCTGTCCCATGAGACGTTTGCTGGCTCCCGCCTTGACGTGAATTGTGGTTGATTCGTTTGTGAATTGATCACCCACCTTTGCCCCTCGTTGGTGCAGGCGAGGCGGAGTTCCAGTTTGCAGATGTCATGAACGCCCCTGGCTGCTCTCTGGAGCTTCAGCTGGTGGACCTGAAGGTGGGCACATCCCTACAGTTTCAGGGGTCTGTTATCAATCAATAACATTTCAAGTCCAGGGGGAGCAGCAAAGGGATCATGGGACAGGGTGGGGGGTGAGTGTATCGGAATGTAGTTTGTAACACAGAAAGTGGAAGCGTGCATGCGGGCACTGGCAGGCAGCGCCAGCCAGGCCTTAAAGACATCAACTATACAGGCATTTGACACGCTGCCTTGTCAAGAGCTTGCATAGTCGGACAGCCTACAAGGTGTGTATGAGTTGTTGGGATGTAGGCGGCATGCACTCTGTAGGCCTGCATGCGATTGATTGTGTCGGTGGAATGGAATGGATTGGTTGAATTGAGCGTGCCGGCAGCACTTGCCCAGAAGAGCGTGCCCCACAGTTCTGGTAGGGGCGCTTGCGAGCGAGCATCGGCAGCAGCGGCATCCAGAGACCAATCGTGAGACCAATCGTGAAATGAACCCAAGTCGGCCGTGTCGTCTCGACTCAGGAGTTTGCTTAATTGTGCAGCAGCTGTGCAGCAGGAAGCAGCCATGTTTGCGGGTGGCTGAAGTGGGTGCTGAAGTGAATCTCGCTGCATTTGGGTATGGCCTCCGCACCTTCCAGGCGGGCAAGCAGCTGCCCAAGGCGTGCGTGTGGACTCACCCCCTCCGACAGAGCCGCAGCCTTGCATCTGGCAGCAAGCATGCTAAATGAGTTCCTGGCCTCCCCACCTTCCAGGCGGGCAAGCAGCTGCCCAAGGGGTGCGTGGCGGTGCTCAAGGCGGAGCCAATGGCGGCAGACAGCAATCAAGTCGTGAGAGGGGGGGAGGGCGGTGAACTGGGGAGAGGGAGGGATCCTTGAAGGGGTGAGAGGGGGAGGGGCGTGAAGTGGGGAAAGGGAGGGATCCTTGCAGGGATGAGAAGGGGAGGGGTTGTGAAATGGTGAGAGGGAGGAATTCTTAAAGGGGTGAGGGGGGGATGGGATGTGAAGGGATGAGAGGGAGGGGACGTGAAGTGGTGAAAGAGGGGGGTTCCGGCTCTGTAAGCAGTCTTGGCTTCCTTCCTTTGCTGCGGGCTGCGGCAACCGTGTGCCGAACGGAATGCAGTTGCCTCCCTGCCCTCCATCTGCCCGCTCCCTCCCCAATTGCACCCGCCCCGCTCAGCCCCCTGCGTGCAAGCCTGTGCTGCATTCATTCATGCATGCATGCTGCATTCACTCGTCACACCAGGGCCAGGCAGGCAGCACCCAGCTTGGCTGACACGGCATTCACAGCGCCGCAGCAACACAAAAGTGTGCCGCAGATACGTCATCCCAGCCTGCGCTGCGCCGAAAAGGAATTGCAGCGCAGAGGCCTGACCTCCACATAGGGTTTACCCTAAACCCTATCAACCGCCCTCGCTTGACCTGCCGCTGCTCCGCGCTGCAGGTGCGCATGGCCTTTGCTGGCAGCACCCTTGCCAAGAGGGACAAGTTCAGCGAGAGCGACCCTTTCCTTCGCGGGCTGAAGCTGCGACAGGGCAGCCGAGACGACTGGGTGCCGGTGTTCAAAACCGAGGTGGGCCGCTTTTCATCGCTTCCCTTCCTCCACCCTTTCTTCCTGGAATGGCCAGGCACTGGGAGCATGGCAGGCACAGCAGGCACAGCGGGCGCAGCAGGCAC
This sequence comes from Chlorella sp. ArM0029B, assembly GCA_002896455.3. NCBI lineage: Eukaryota > Viridiplantae > Chlorophyta > Trebouxiophyceae > Chlorellales > Chlorellaceae > Chlorella > Chlorella sp. ArM0029B. The sequence continues at coordinate 397,359 of JTEE01000228.1, read as the reverse complement.
AGCGGGCCAAGGGCTGGCAGCGCGCAGTCTGTCGTGGCGGGTCGCTCTGTCGCCTTCAGCTGCCTGCCTCACCGCCCTGCCTGTTTTGGCAGGCATGGGGCGTTGATTGGTGGGTGGGTGAGAGCACCAGGAAGACTCCAGATGGTGTGCAGATGGTGTGCCGAGTGACGACGTGTGGTTTGGGAGTTCAGTGGCAGCGACATGACCCTCCCTCTGTGCCTGCACCAGTGCACAATGCATGCTGTGCCAACGGCTGCGCTGTGCCTGCTGTGCTGTGCTGTGCTGTGCTGTGCCTGCTATGCGTGCAGGTGCGTGACAACAACAAGCACCCTGTCTGGAACCCCATCGAGGTGAGCTCACAGAAACAGCTTCTCAAGTGTTGGAAAAACACACTTCATTATCCAACTTTACGGGCAGCGCCCTGGGCACTCCGGCAAGTCAGATTTGTCCCGGCAAGTCACAACTGTCAGAAGAGGGCAGCCCGCAGGCTTACACGGTACACGCCTACAGCAGTGCCCCGGCGCCTTGGCTCCACGGTGCATCATGCAGCACAACAGCCCGAGGTTCTCAACCCGCGTTTGTCCGCAGTCCATGCCACGAGCGGTACGCGTGGCCCCGTATTGCTCGACCCACCCGCCTGCCTGCCCGTGCCATCACCAACGCGCCCCCCGTTCGGCTCTCCACCTGTGCTGTGCTGTGCTGTGCTGTGCTGTGCTGTGCTGTGCGCAGGTCGACATCCGGCAGCTGTGCAGCGCAGATGACCAGCGGCCGCTCAAACTGCAGGTAAGGGTGGGTTTGAGGGTTTACGGTTTAGGGCATCCGGCAGCTGCTGACAAGTGCTGGCACAGTTGTTGAAGAAGTGGAGAAGGGGGGCGGGGGGGAGGGGAGTGGGGCCGCTGCGTTCAAGCAGATAGCTACCCATGGGGCGCAGACAGGCCCTTGGCAGCATTGGGAAGGGCAGGGGGGATGGTGCACTCACGGGGAATCACGCGGATGCGCGCACCGCCAATCCCAACCGCCTGCCGTCCCTTCACTCAACTGGACCCCCTCCCTGCCCTCTGCCTCACTGCCTCAATCACCCCAACAAATGTCCTGTCTCGTGAGACCTTCCCGGTGCCACATTAAATGTAACTAACTAACTAACTAACTGCAGGTGTGGGACTATCAGACCAGCGGCAACCACCAGCTCATTGGTGAGGTGCAAACAACGCTGGCTGCCTTGAAGGCCCTGGAGGGAGATTCGCAGGATAGCCCAGATCGAAGCCTGGAGCTGCTGGGGCCGACAAGCAAGACGTGTGGCAAGCCAGGCATGCTGACTGTGCGCCAGGTCGTGGTCAAACCAGGGCCCTCCCTGCAGCAGACCATGGGCGGCTGCCTGGCGTTCTGCCTGGGGTGACAGGCTCGCGCAGGGGGCGGCAGGAGCAGGGAGCGGGGCCTTCTTGCCGGCTCGCGGTGCCCCTTCAATGCATGCATGTATGTCTGCCACCTGCTCGTGTTACTGTGTTGACTTTTATGTGTTCAGTTGTTGACTTTTGAGTGTCTGAATGTCTGCACAACATGCCAGCATGCTGTAACAATTCAGGGCGCAACGGCGTGGGGGCCTGCCAAGAGCCCGCCGGCCAGCCGCCGGCTGTACAGAGCTGACGGAGCTCCCGTGTTGGTCGATGCACGCTCTTCTGCGCCCCCTCTCCCGTCTCTACAGCTGCTCAATCACCTACAGCTGCGCAATCACCCACCGCCCGCGCCGCCCCTTGAGCGCCGCGTCGGAGCCGAACTCTCCCGTGCTTCCCCGCAGAGCTTCCCAGCTTCGTGCCCCTCATCCTCCCACCCAGGCAGGCAAGCGGCGCGCCCGCAGCGCTGCGCGGACCCTCCGGCGCGCAACACCCTCCTCTGCCGGCCCAAGGCGGTGCCGCTGCTGCGGCGCCCCACCGTCTGGCTCGCACATGGGCCTGCTGCTCACCAAGGAGGAGGCCCGGGACCAAGAGCTCCAGACACTGATTGACGAGGCATGGGAACAGCACCGGTCCCTGCTGCCAGCAGCGGAAGCCGAGATGGACGCTGGCATGGCCGGCACCTACCAGGCGCTCCGCTCGGCTGTGCTTCAATACGCCTGTCAACTTCAAGGGGAGCAGCGCGCCGTACTCCTCCGTGCAAGTGGGTGCTGACCCGTGATGTGTCTTCTTTGGGGCAGCTTGCACGCTGTGGTGACTGCTTGCCGTCGTGTTTAGTGGCACTCACCTGCTGCATCGCTGGTGGGCACGCGGCTGTTGTGTGGTACTGGAGGGGCTGTTGCCTGTGGGTGCACGTACTTGCCAGTGATGCCAGCGGGCAGGCCGGCGGGCTGGCTGTTCAGTCTTGGCACGCAAGTGGTCTGCCTCGCCTGCCTGCTCGCCCACCGCCCTGCCGACCTGTCCCTCCCTGCTGCCCCACTTAATGCCTGCCCGGCCCCCTGCCTGCCGCCGGCCCCACCACAGGTGCTCTCAGGATGGGAAAGCCTGATATTCCGCCCATGCCCGCACCCACCCCACCGTTGCAGCTGGTGCCGGTGTTACCGGCAGGTCGGTGGGCACGGCAGTGACTGCCTGCGTGCGGCGCCCACGGCTAAAGAGGCTGTCTGCATGTGCACCTGCCCGTGCTGTCGGCGGATAGGCGTGGGGGCAGGCGGGCTGGGCTGGCTTGCTAGCTGGGTGACTGGATGGCATTTGTACACGCACTCACCTGAATCGCCACCTTACTTGCCCCCTACCCCGCGCCCTCCCTCGCCCCGCGTCGCAGCGGCGTCCCCGGCATTGATGCCTTGTGGCCGCGGCGTGGAGCGCAACACATCCATGCGGGGCAGCAGCAGCCCGTTCAAAAGGCTGTGTGGCAAGGGAAGCAGCGAGGAGGCTGCTGCGGCTAGTGGCGCTGAGGGCAGTGAAGCGGTGCCGCTGCTTCCTGGCAGGGGAGCTGGTATGTTGCCAGCAGTACTGTCTACAGCAGGCCTGCGCCACCGAGCAGGGCAGCTGCAAGAGTTAACATAGCTGGGGTTGCGTGTTCTTCTGTCAGTACTTGCATTCTGATGTGCACGGCAGCAAGCAATACAAGCTCGCAAAGGGCAGCCTGCGCTGCTGCAAGCATGTGCTCAGCCCCCGTGTTTGCCAGTGTGCGCCGGCACCCTTCCAACAGCGCCCGTGCCTTGTGGCAGCCTGTGCCAGCACCGTTGCCAGCACGACCGTGCATTTTGTGCGCTCTTTTGCGCACGGTGAATCACGTCGGTTACAGTGTCCTTATTGGGTTTTGCGTGGAGAGCATTGGTGCAAACAGGTAGGGGGAGAGAGGCAGAGGTGCAGACAGTGAGGAATTAGGGACAGGTAGGAGTTCAGAAAAGAAGAATGGGGAGGGTGGGGAACACACACTTCAGCGTGAAGCACAGAGGGGCTAACTAGAATCACGGCACAAGCAGCACCTGCTGTCTCCCGCACACTGCGGGGCACAGCACAGCACAGCACACCGCACGCCACGCCCGCTGCCAGCCGTGCATGTCGTGTGCAGCGGTCACGCGCGCCGCTGGTGCGTGCGCCGCTGCAGGCGCGAGTGCGTGACCCACAGCCCATACACCACCACCCCGCCCATGGCCAGCATCAGCAGCCTGTCTCTAGACCTAGTGGTCCCCACTAGGGACACACTCCCACTTGTGCTGCCGCCACCATCCAATTCTCCCTCCTCAGCCTTGGTGCCGCGCCAGGGCAGCGTGCCGCCCTCGGGGCTGCCGCCTCCCTTGGCCAGGCTCTTCAAGCTGAATGCTACCTCGCCGCTGCCGCTGCTGCCCTCCTTTGCCAGCACAAAGTGCCGCTGCGCCCCCGACCCGTCTGTGGGCACCGTCAGGTTGGCCACAAACGTTTGGTAGCCCTCCTTGCTGACCATGATCGTGTAGCGTCCGGGCGACAGGGGGCGGTAGTAGTCGCCCAGCCCCTCGCGCGCCGTCACAGACATGTCGTTGCCCAGCACTGCGGGGCAAAGGGTGGTGAGGCGGGGGTGGGGCGGTGAGCACTCTGATGTTGTTGAGGGTGAGGGCGCGTGCGGCACGCAGGAGGGCGCAGGGTGAGGGCGAGGGCGCAGGGCGTGGAGCAGGCAGTATGCCAAGCAAGCCCAGCATGCGCAGCGCTTAGCCCAGCGCAGCAGCCCCACGCTGAGAGGCACAGCATGTCATGCCTGCCTGCCTGGTTGGCTGCCTGGCCGTTTGCCCCACCTGTGATGTTGGCTCCCCCCAGCGGCGGCACCTCTAGCCCCTTGCTGCTGCGCAGCTTGCCCTCCTCCCGCACCGTGCCCCACACTCTGCAGGGAGGGAGGGGCGGGAGGAGGGGAGGGGGGGAGGTGCAGCGTTGGGTGGAAAGCGTGCCATGTGCTTGTGGGCGGGCAGGCAGGCAGGCCTGACCAATGAATGAAACGACACATGCAAGCAGGGCCCAGCATGGAGGCGTGTGCTCCCCGAGATGCATTGGAATTTCATTGTCAGGCCAAGCCGCTCACCCGCCATAAGCGGCGGCCAGCGGGAAGGACAGCAGCGCGTCCCGGTTGTCCTCCCACAGCTGCGGCAGCGACTTCTCATCCGGCCATTTTCCCGGGCTGCAGCAGGCGGGCAAGCGGGCAGGCGGGGGGCAGCAGCAGCAGCATTTGAAGGCGGCTGGGTTGGTAGGCCATGGCGCCAGGGCGACACTTGTGTGTGTGCCCTTTGCATCTCCCCTAAGCTAGGCTGACACCTCACCAAAACAGTGCACTCCATGCCTGCACTCCCAGGTCCCTGCCTCGTCAGACACCGTGCGTGTGCCAATGCTGCCGCCCAGCCAGGCTGCTGCCGCCCAGCCAGGAGGCTGCCGCCTGCCCACCGCCCAGCAGGCCCTCACCTCAGCTCCAAAGTGAGCTCCATGCAGCGGGCGGTGATGTAGTTCCAATCCTGTGCAGAGGGAAGGCACGAGAGGCCAGCCACAGCGGCGTCAGATTCACACTAAATGATAAAGACGTCGTAAGTTGTCATATGCCAGTTCTAGAAGGGCTCCCACTGGCACTGGGGCGGGCAAAATAGCTGGCGGAAAGAGCCGTGAGCTGGCTGGGCCCAGCGCAGCAGCACATGCAGTCACAGACACTTGTGCACACTTCACCCGAGGACGTCCCTGCCACGCCCACACTGCCCATCCCTGCACCCACACATCATGCCCAACACCTGCCCCCTTGCCTCCCCCACCGGCACCCCGCACAATGCGTCCTATACTCCCCCTGCCTCCATACTCGCCCCACCTGCATGCTGCCGTAAATCGGGTACCAGGCTGCGCCGTTGGTGGTTCCCCCACTGGGAAACTCCTGCACACACTTGGCACACGCAGGGCATGGTAGGAGCGATGCACAGCAGCAGGTTGCAGCCTGAAGCAGCATCCTTTGACCAACAAAACGGCGCCACACTTCAGCTGCCCAGGTTTCGGCGGGGCACTGCCCCCTGACATCGCACAGCAGTGGCCTCTGCTCCTGCTCTTCTCAAGCTCTTGCTCTCGCTCAACTGTCGCTTCCGTGCCCCACGCAGCCCAACCTGGCTGCTGCTGTTCCTGCTGCTGATGCTGTTGTGTGTGCTGCTGCGTCTTGCTGCTGCTGCGTCTTGCTGCTGCTGCTGCTGCTGCTTTGCTGCTGCTGCTGCTGTGCTGCTACTGCTGCTGTGCTGCTGCTGCTGTGCTGCTGCTGTGCCAACCAACAACCCGAGCAGCCACTTCTGCTGGCCGGCCCCACCACACGCCGGCAGCGCACCGTGTTGTTGGCCAGGGCCATTGTGTGGTGAGTGGCGGCGTATAGGGAGGCCAGGTGTTTGAAGGTGGCATCATCTGGGCAGGCCTCGTAGCGTGTGGACTCATCCGGGGTGCCATCCCATGGGTAGTTGGCAACCAGGGCACCCTGCAGGCAGGCAGAAAGAAGCGGCGCAGCATTACCAAAGCAGGGCTGGGTGGAGGGAGACCCCAACAACAAGCCCGGTGGCACAGCACAGCACAGCACAGCACATATTACATCCTCTGAACCCACCAGGGGTGCCTCCCACACTTCCTGCCTCTGCACCCCAGGCACCGACATCACGTGCTGACAGCTGCACACTCTCGGTGAATAGCACACGCAGCAGGGGCGCAGCACAGCGCAGCACAGCAAGGGTGCAGACAGCGCAGCACCCGCATCATGCACGCTTGCTGCCACCACAAACCCGGTGTGTGGCACATTGAAGCACGGCGCAGCACAGCGCAGCACAGCACAGTGCACGGCGCAGCACCCACCTCGTGCATGCTTGCTGACGCCACAAACACGGTGGCCATTGTCCAGTCCATCATGGCTTTGGTCTCCGGCTGCTCATCCCCGCTGGCAGTCATGCTGGCCGAGGCAAAGCGGTCCGGGAAGTCGCGGTTCAAGTCGCGGTCGTTGCTGCAGCACCCATGAAGCAAAACAAGAGGGGCAGACGTGGGAAGGACGGCGAGTTGTGTCATGCTCGGCACTGCAGCAACAACGAAGCAAAACAAGAGGGGCAGGCGTGGGAGGGACGGCGGGTCGTGTCGCGCTCGGCGCTGCAGCACCCACAGCAAAACAAGAGGGGCAGGCGTGGGAGGGACGGCGGGTCGTGTCGCGCTCGGCGCTGCAGCAACCATGAAGCAAAAGAAGAGGCAGCAAAGAAGGGGGGCAGGCGTGGGAGGGGCGGCGGCTCAAGTCTTGCAAATTGCTGCAGCACCCACAGGAGGCGGGGCAAACAAGAAGTGGGAAACAGTTGGGGGCTGGGTGGCTGAGGCACTGGCGGGAACGTGTGTGCGTGCATGTGGCGGGGCAGAGGGCGGCATGGCCAGCACAAACACAACACAAGGCAAGGCTAGCAGACAGCGCCCGCCCCCGGCCCCTCCCCCATGCCCACGCACGCATTGCCACGAACATGTTGGTCGAATCCGTCTGGGTTCATTGCAGGCACCAGCCAGAGGTGCATGGAGGTGACGATGCGCTTGGCACGTGGGTCGGTTTTGTGGTTGGCACACAACCACTCAGCCAGCGCCAGCGTCAGCACCCGCCCCGTCGGCTCGTCGCCGTGCACGCCGCCAACATACTTGACAGCTGGTTCTGCCTCGGCCTGCCCTGGGTGGTCTGCAATCTCAAGCGCCCACAGAGGGCTGCACGGCAACGGGGCAACAAGAGCAGGTGGGAACAGGGGCAACTGCAGGCGGCGGCGGCGGCCAGGTGAGCGTGGCAGGGCCAGCAAAAGGGTGCATGCTGGGCAGCTGGGTTCGCATCTGGGCGTACGGGTCGCAGCAAGTGATGAAGAGAACAAGACTGCTGGAGCGACAGCGACCTGCCGGGTGCCGCCGCCGCCTCACCTGCCCTTCACGCTGCTGCCGAACTGCACAAGGCGGGCATAGGGCTTGCACCGCTTCTCCAACTCCTGGAGCCGCTCCGTGAGCTCTGCGTTGCTGAGGTAGCGCTGCAGCGCTGCCTGCACATAGTCGGTACCCGACTTTCCCGTCTCGTTAAGCAGCCGCGCCTCTGATGCCCTCTTCTTTTTCCGATTGCGCTTGAGAGCCGCCGACTCGGCGCGCAGGCCCTCCGCTGCCGGTGCCAGCAGCAGGAGCAGCAGGCTGGCGGCCACCAGCGGCAGCAGCGCTGCTCGGTAGCAGCTCATGGACTGCGAAATCGCCCAGCAGGCTCAGATGTCTGAGCTATGGCCCCCTGGCTACTGCCGAAAATACGCAGGGAACGTGGCCAGGGCAGCTGCAAGGTCCTGGGAAGTGAGGAGAGAATAGGCGGAAGTGCATTCGGCGATCGGCGGTCAGTGGATAGTAACTGGCTTGGTTTCCTCGGCGCCAACTGGCGCTGGCGGCGGTCGGCACCTCCCGCCGCCCAATTCTCATCGTGCGTGCAGCCTGTGAGAGCACTGATGCAAGCACAGAACCAAGCGTCTGGTGCAGCAATGCGACGACGAGTGCAATGAATGCACAATGCATGCTAAGTAGCGAGGTGCCCGAGTTTTCACCGCCGCCCTGCTGCCGCTCCCGCTGCCTGCGCAAACCAGGCCAGGGGCAGAGGAACAGGAGGCACTGCAAATGAGGCCTGGATTCTGCACGGCTTCCACACGTCTACTGCACGCCTGTCTAAAACTGAAGGGTATCGGCCGGGCTTCCTTGCATCCGCCTGTGCACCGTCGCCGCCGCCACCGGGCGCCTTCCATTTTTCATGCAGCTCTTGCCGAGACAATCGGGCCATTGCGTTCCGTTCGGCCCGTTTCTCGTGAACTGACCACTTTAAAGATAGTGAAGACAGCGCTGCACAAGGAGTGTCTTTCGCGCTGGCCAGCTCGCTTCTACAGGTGTTTGCACCAGCCCTACGAGTGCTTCATAAGATGGCACGAGTGTGCGTACGGCGATCGCGCCCTCTGCCTGTGCCTGACGCCCGCCAACCTCCGCCGCCACCGCCTCCGCCGCCTGCCTGCCGCAGCTCAACTTTGCCTCGGGCCCTGCGGCTCCAGACTCAGCACACCAAGTGGACGCACGTCCTGACCATGATGGCCGCCTGACGCCGCTGCTGGGATGCCCGGCGCACCGCTGGGCCCGGCGCCGCCCCCGGGCTCGCTGCTGCCACCCAACGAGCGGCTGCCAAGCAAGGAGCATGCTGTGCTGACAGGGCACGAGGGCCCAGTGCTGGCTGTGCGCTTCAACAACCAAGGAACCTACGCGCTCTCCTGCGGCAAGGTGCGCTGCTGCCGCTGCCGCTGCTGCTGCTGCTGCTGCTGCTGCTGCTGCCCCTTGTGGCCTGCAATCGGCCACCTCTGCCGCTGCTGCTGCTGCTCACTCTTGTGGCGTGCAGTCGGCCACCGCTGCCGGTGCTGCTGCTCACTCTTTGTGACGCGCGCACACGCTCTGCAGTGCATCCACGCACTGTGACTCACACATTATCGGGCAGCCGCACAAGGCTGCACTTCTTACACAGGCACATCCATTGTATGGCACCAACCCTACTTTTGCTGCTGCTTCTGGTGCTTCTGGAGCTGCTGCTGGGCTGCCTGTGCTTGCCCATGGATCCCACGTCCACCCTCCTGCCTGTGCTTGCCCATGGATCCCACGTCCACCCTCCTGCCTGTGCTTGCCCANCTGCCTGTGCTTGCCCATGGATCCCACGTCCACCCTCCTGCCTGTGCTTGCCCATGGATCCCACGTCCACCCTCCTGCCTGTGCTTGCCCAGGGATCCCACGTCCACCCTCCTGCCTGTGCTTGCCCAGGGATCCCATGTTTACCCTCCTGCCTGCGCCTGACGGCCCCATGTGTGAGCAGGATCGCACCGTGAGGCTGTGGAACCCGCACCGTGGCATTCCCATCAAAGTGTACACTGGGCATGGGTACGATGTGCGTGACGTGGCGGTGTCGTCAGACAACAGCAAGTGAGTGAATTGGGCCAGGCGGGCAGTGCACACGTGTGGTGAGGGGCGGGTGCCAGTGGGCATGGGGATGGTGGAAGCTAGTGGGAAGATAGGCTGGGGCAGGCTTGCGGGAGGCTGGGGTGTCGTTGGCGGCAAGCTGTGCTGTGCAGGCAGAGATTTGGAGGGATTCGGAACATGCATGCCACGGCTCTTGCGTCACCACTGGTGCGCCCACGCACGCTTTCCAAGTGCCCTGCATCCCTCCCCTCTTCTCCATCCCCTCCCCGGTGCGGTCCCTACCCCCAACCCTATGCGGCCCCACCCAGCCCACCCGCTGCCTCATGCCACACACACACCCTCCCCCCTGCAGGTTTGCATCGTGTGGGGGCGACCGCCAGGTGTTTCTCTGGGATGTGTCGACAGGCACCATCATCCGAAAGCTGCGGGGGCACGACGCCTACATCAACACGGTGTGTGGGGCGCAGCGATTGCAG
>JTEE01000228.1:352526-364560 GCA_002896455.3 Chlorella sp. ArM0029B | reverse complement strand
TGTGGGCAGGGAGGGCGGGCAGGGGGATGGCACGGGGAGGAGGGGTGAGAGGGGAGGGTGAGAGGGACGAGGTGGGGAGGGTGGGGCGAGAGTTGGTAAGCCGCGGCCGTCAGCAGCAGCCTGGCTAAGTCAGGGCTTCGCTTACAAGCTGTAATTCTGCATAGAGAATAGAATTGCCGATGAGCAGCCCAAGTGGGCCCACAAGCAGCAGCAGGCAGGCACACACCGCAGGTGTGCAGGCACGCCAGCCCAGCTGCCCACCGGCGGGCCCTTCACAGCACACGGCGGCAGCAGCGGCAACAGGAAGTCAGTGGGATGCGTGCATACTCACACCTCTTCCCTCACCCCATGCGTGAGCTATGCCTTCCCACCACCTGAAAAGGCCTGGCTACAGTCACACAGCCATTTGCCACTGCCGACCTCTCTCCATTCACACTGTCTTCAGTAAATGATCAAGAACAAAAAACAAAGTGCCACTCACATGAGGCCCGCCATGGGCGCCATGCCTTCATAAGAAACCAGCTTGCCCCCGGCACCTTCCAATCCAAAGTCTCTCAATTCACACTATCTCAGTATCTCAGACTCAGTATCTCAGACTCGGTATCTCAGACTGATCCAGAGCTCTCCCTGCCACTCACGTGGGGCAATGCGTGTCCAGCACCCGAAAACCCTGCCTCCTCGGCCCTCTTGTCACACTCTTCCGCCCTCCCTGAACACTCACGTGAGCCCTGCCATGAGTGCCATGCGCTGCTGCCCCCACCCGCCGCCGTGCTGCCAGTCCCCCGACACCGGCCGGTCCCATGCCGGTTCCTGTGAGGCTAGCGCATCCGCCACGCTGGCGTGCAGCAGGGCGGGGGTGGACGGGATGACTCGGATTGCGTTGCCCCCAACCTGGTCCAGCAGCTGCCTCACGGTGGCCAGTTCTTCAATGTAAAAGCCAGCCAGAACCAGCGTCTGCAGTAGGGAGGAAAGGAAGGCGGGCAGGCAGGCAGGCGGGGAGGATGGTGGGGGTTGTGGGCGGGGAAGGCGGCTTGTGCGGGCCGGCAAACCGAGGCACGCCCTCAGGAAGGGACGGCTTGGGATAGGTGAGGCAGGGTAACCAAGGCGGTGCCACACTGAACAAGCAACCGTGCAGCCATGAGGTTATTACGCGTGGGTTGGGAAAGCTCACCGGCTGCTCCAGGAGAGCCTGCTGCTGGCTGCCTGCAGCTGCAGAGGGCACTGTCAGGCGGCGGCGGAGGAGGCCACTGGCGGCGCTGCCAGCGGCGCTACCGCTGCCCCGCTGGGAAGGCTGCCGCTGCTCGCGCCACACGCCCTGCTGCCAGCCATGAATCCCTGCCGCCAGTGGGCGCGCGCCGCTGCGCAGGTCGGCGAAAGCAGGCCGAGGGCCAGTTCCGGCCAGCAGATGCGCATGCATGGCGCTTCTGGGTGGCACAAACAGTGTCGGAGGAGATCCAAACCGCGCAGAATGTCCCGGCCGTCGGCCCGCTGGCTCATGCATGAGGCAACTGGCTGCGCTGGCGGCGACTGACCTGGCGGCAGCGGCAAGGCAGCAGCCTGGGAGCAAGCCCATCAGGGAGAGGCAGCGGCATCAAAGAGCTCAACTCGTCAAAAATTTGTCTTGACAGAATGCGTCTCAAGTGACTAATGTGTGGTCAACAAACTCAGGAGGCACTGCAGACGGGGTAGCACGCGCCCCGGCCCCGCCCCAGGGCCACCGGGCGAGCGTTTCGCCGCGCTGCACGCCGTCACCGCCGCACAGGCAGCCAGGCTCCCTGCCCACTCTTCTTGTCCACCACCCACTCCTCCTCCGTGTCCACAAACTTCAGGCCCTCAGGGGCACCTCCCTGCAACATTAACAACGGTGGACAAGCAAGGAGGCGACGCAGGCAGGTGGTTGGACGCAGCTCAGTAAACAGTTGAGAGTGTCCAGCGCCGGCAGAGCGCACAAAACCCTCCTTACAGGGTGTGCCTCGTCGCAGGAGCAAGGCAGCAGCTGGTCCTGACTCTCCTCTTCGGGTAAAATTTGCATAAATGCAAAAAACCGAACTCACCGCCAAGATTGTCAGCAGGTCATACTCCACTTTTTGCACCACCTGCGCACACCGGGAGGACGCAGGGTCGAGAGCAAGTATAAGGCCAAGCACACAGGGGTTGGTAACAAACCAAAAAACCGTGTGCACCAGTAGAGGACTTTCCGTTGGTCTTCAAACCACCTGCCGGGCAGAACAAGAACATGGCAACAGATGGCAGTGAGCAGCGAGCAAGTCATGGGTGGGTGGGACCATAGCCGGGCCAATTTGAAGGAGGGCCGAAGGCAGGGGCAGGATCCAGCAGTCGGCAGCACACACACACGCCCCAGGTCTGTCCGCAGTGGCTCTCCACACCCCAGGGCCCCCGAGGCTTGCCTGTGCGGACACGTCGATGGGGCGGCGGAAGATGCGCTCCCGAGCGTTGCGCATGGGGGGCGTCACGCCGTCGCGCGCCTCCTGCCCGACCGCCTCCTCTGCTGTGGCGGGGTCCGAGGGGTCCCCACCCACCACCAGCACCTGCCATGGGCGGTGTGGGAGGGGAGGCAGGCAGGGAGGAAAGAGCAGGATGGTGGGAGCGAGGGTGGTGTAGGAGGGGACGAAGGCAGGCAGGTGTAGCGAGGGTGGGAGCGAGGGGAGACAGGGGCCCCAGGCTGCACAGCACAGCCCAGCGCAATAAAGCACAGCGCACAACCTGCCTGCACAAGGTTCGGTAGTGCATAAGAATCGAGCCATCCAGCACTGTGTGGCTCCCCACCCTGCCAGGCTGCACCGGCAGTCCAGCCCAGTCCAGCAAAGCCCAGTCCAGGCCGGCTCGGCCCAACAGCCCCCCCTGCCCAAGCTCTCTGTTGCTGCCACCAGGCCACTCCCGCACAGCGCAACACTATCTGCAGCAAATCTCGCACCTGCCCAATGTCTGTCGTCTTCACAAGGTTGATGTCATCCAAGGTTTTGTAGCTTTCCACCACACTGGGGAGGTTGAGCACCGTGACGGGCCACTCCTGGCCGCCAAACGCAAACACCCCCTGGCAATCGCTGGTAGTGAATCGCAGCTGGGCGCCGGCAGGGTCGCCGGGCGCGGCACGCAGCGCAGATCTGTATGCAAACGTGTGGGCGGAAAGGGAAGGAAAGGAGCAGGGCATGAGGCGGTGGCAAGTGGGGGAGCGGCAGAAGCGCAAGTCAATGGAGTGATGCACCGCCAAGTGGGATCAGCAGCAAGGCCATACAGTGGTTGCAGCATGCCGATGAGTACCATGCTAGGACCGGGTAGCAGCACCAGGGAGGTGTGCAAGCTAGTAGCACGGGCAAGCGACGCGGGTGCCGCTCACCGCAGCTGGTCGGCGAGGGCTGGGTCCTTCACGCGCAACAGGTACTGCTCCTCCACATCCCGCGACTCCTGGTTCATTTCGTGACCTGTCTGTGGCTGTGAGCTGCAGCCACAGCCACTTGACTTGCTTTCAGGCCGCCAGGCGAGTTGCAATCAAGCCATCCCCGGCTGCTGAGACCACTGCCACTCTGTACGCGAATCGATCGCTTCCCGCCCGGTCTCGGAAAGCGAATTGCATGAAATGGCAGCCCAACCTTCGCTGCTCGGCCATGCTGTGGCCATGCTACGGGCTAACATGGCGCCATCCGCGCCGATGGCGGCCCGCAAATACCCAACAGTGACGATTGCCCGCAGGCCCGCAGCAGTCTCGCCCGCCTGCACAGAGCGCCTGCCCGCTTCTCCCAAAGCCAGCCAGGCGCCTGCGGGGTCCAGCGGAATAGGATGAGCGCCGTGGCGCTGCGGCAGGCTCTGGGCCGCGTGTCCAGGGTTCTGGGGGCCTCTGGCGTGCACACCAGCGCAGCGGCCACGGCAAAGGCCAGCGATGTGCTCCCCTCGGTCGACCCAATCATGCGTCCCTTCTACGAGAGGATTGCGGGTCTGAATATCGTGCCCGCGATGAGCCCAAAGGAGAGCTCTCCGTCAGAGACAGAGGTGCGCCGCCGCCGCCGCCGCCAGCCGCCAGCTGCTGGTGCCAGCACGAGCTCTGGCTGGTGCCAGCACGAGCTCTGGCTGGTGCCAAGCTTGTGCTGAATGGCCAGTCGGGGTAGGGTGTATGTATGCAGGGCAGGGATGAGATATGCAGCATGCATTGAACTTTCAGCGCTTGTGTTGCATGGTGCCTTCTGCCAGTCTCGTGCCCTCGAAGGTGCCACGTGCCGCCGTGCTGTCGCCATCGCTCCTGCCCGTGCCGCTGCCCTGCCCCAGGCTTATTGATCACATGCCCCTGCAGACATGATTGCCGCTTTGTCGTGATACGCCATCCACTCAACTAACCATGCATGCCGGTGTTGGTGCTGCAGGGCGAGCTGGAGGTGTTCCGCATGCACAACTCCTCGCTGTCTCCGATCTATGACGGGCACATGATCAAGGCAACGGTACTGGAGGTGGGAACTATGACAGGCTGCAGCTACCTGCAGGATGCCTTTGCTGGTGGCTACTGACATCTTTGGAGTGAAGGAATCATGCAGCAGGGCACAGCTTTTCACACCAGCAGCAGCCTGGCAGGCAGCTTGCTGGGTGCAGGTATATGTTGTGTGTGTACACTCTTCGAGGTTGGCTTGCTGCAGGCAGCAGGGGCACCCAGCTGGAATTGTGCGCCCAGCCAGGCAGCCCTACGGTTGCCCTCCATCCTCATCCATCCTTGCCGCCCTTGCCCTGCCTTTCCACCCGTGCCAGGTGGGACGCCGCGCGGTGACGCTTGACACCGGGCTGAAGCCTGCCCGGGTGGCCAAAGCGGACATCCCGCCGGATTGCGTGCTGGGCAGCGTGCTGCCTCACGGGGACACTGTTCAGCGGCGGCCAGGTGCGGCGAGGGCAGGCAGGGGCGAGGCGGGGCATGCTTGGCGTGGCGTGGCTTGAAACGGTTGGGGCTTGACGCCAGCAGCCTGGCATGCTCTGGCAACTCCACCCGTGGCTGAATGCCCAGCCTTTTTATGCTGCTGAGCTGGACTCCAAGAGACGCCAGGAGTGTGTTGTAATTTTTCATGTTTGCCTTCAGCCCTCGCCACACTCCGCTGCGCGCCCCTTTGCCCCGCCGTTGCACCACTGCAAGCCAGCTGCATGCCGGCTGACGGGGTGTGCTGTGGGCCAACCTTGCAGGACGACTCCCGGATCATTGCCTGCAGCCGCAACCTCTTCCTTGGCTGCTGTGCTACCTCTGCCCGCCAGCAACCGCAACCTCCTCCTGTGCTGTTGTGCCGCCTCTGCAGGCCAGCTGATGGTGGGAGACGTTGTGCAGGTGTTCCTGGAGGCTGTGGGCACGCCAGAGGGCGACTTCCTTGTGAGCGGGCAGCAGGCGGCGGTGCAGCGGCGCATGGCGGCGGTGTGGAACGAGCTCGAAGAGCGGCAGCAGCGGGGGGAGATGGTCAGCGGTGAGTGTGGGTGGGTAGGGTGTCCTTCACAATATGTGTAATATGTACTGCTGCCGGGCAGGTGGAGGGGAGGGGAGGAGGCACACTAGTGGGCAGAGGCAGCCCGTGCAGTGAGATGCGCAGACCGGCATGCAAAGCGGGGGTGGGGGACACACTTCACTGTGGGGGCGGAGGCTGGCCTGAGCAGATGCAGATGCAGGGCCTGCAGCATGGGAGGGATGTCAGGTGCTGGTCAGCGTTGCATTGTGGTGCGGGAATGCAGCTGATCGTGAGCGTGACGCAGGTTGGAGGAAGGGCAGGCATGTTGGCACGAGCAGGGGACTTGCGCGGTGCCGCGGGTCCCCTGCTGGCCAAGGTGCCGCTGCCAGCCTCACAATAACTGGCTGCTGTTCCCATACATAGCTGCTGTCTTTCCCTCACGTAGCTCCTGTGCCTGCTGTGCCCCCAACGCACAAACCACCCGCCGCAGGGCGCATCCTGAACTCGGTGTGGAGCGGCTACGCGGTGGGAGTGGCGGGGGTGGTGGCCTTCCTGCCGGCGCGCCAGTGCTCGCGCCCCACCGCGCGCCGCATTGGGCAGCTGCAGAAGTTCCGCATCCTGGAAGTGGACCGCTCCCGCCCCGCCCTCGTGCTGGCAGACCCCAACCTCGTGTTCCCCGGCACGCAGCAGCAGGGCGTGCCGATGCGGCAGGCGTCGTTTGCGGCGCGCCGGCCGCCGAAAACGGATGAGGAGGCGGCGAGGCGGCGGGAGCTCACAAAGGTTGCAGATGAGCTGCGAAGCCTGCTGGCGCTCCGCTCAACGCCCGCACACAGCAAGCCCCCCGGCGGCAGCGGCAGCAGCAGCAAGGGGCTCAGCGGCCTTGGCAGCAGCGGCAAGCGCGGGCCCCCAGCAGCCAAGGCCGCCGGCAGCGGAAACAAGAAGAGCTGAGGTGGCCGCCGTGCGGCGTTGGGGGCTGCACAGCGCCGGGCAGCGTGCTGGGCATGCTTGATGCGTGCCCGCTTGCCTGCACCGTGTAATCATCCAGTACTCTGAAAAGCTGTGCAGGAGGGGGCGGCGCTGTGGTGGCCAGCAGGCAATAGGCGAGCCATCATGCTTCAGGCAGGCGGGCAGCTGTGCTGGCGGTGACAAGGGCACCGAACCTCGCCCGTGTGATTGGCAGCAATTTGCTCTTCTAGAAAAACGCAAGAAGTTGCAAAGGGGCACCCATCCTGGGTGGTGCTGGCAGATCGGCAGCAGTAGATCACCGGCACAGGCAAGTGCAGCTACATGTGCCCCTTCACCGAAGCGGCGGCGGCGGCGACGAGGTGGCGCCGCCTTTGCATGGCATTTGCCGTCGCGCCCCCCCGCCGCCCGATATCTGTACTTCTGGCAAGCCGGGGCTTGTCGGAGGTTGTGGGGCAGGCAGGCAGGCAAACTGGGGGCGCTCATAAGAGCGCGCAGCGTCTCCCCCTTGGTGGCTGCTGAGGGTGGGGACAGCAAGCTGGGCAAGAAAATGCGCCCCAGAGACGGCCACAGAATGGAGGCGTATTACAGGTGAGCGCCCGCTGCCGCTGGTTGCAGGGTGGGGGTTGCTGGCGCCTGCCGCTGTGCTTCGTCTTGGAAGTAACAGGCGTGCTGCAAGCTGCGGCAGGCGGACGTTGCTGCACCTGCCCCGCCTCCCCCGCCGCATGTCAACCGACCTCCCGCCCGCCGCTCCAGCCTACCCGCCGGCCCAGCCTGCTCTCAAACCTTTGCCGCCTGCCTTGCAACACCGCTGAGGTACTGTAGAACTGTCCCCATCTCCCTCGCTGCCGCTGCACCCACCTCCCACCCCCGCAAACGTTTGAACGTTCCCGTCAGCTGCCCGCGTCTGCCGTCACCCTGCATGACTTTGCCATCCTCACTTTGCCAGGCTCACCTGTGCCGCCGTGCCTGTGTGTGTGCAGGTACCGTGGCGTGGTGGCCATCGTCGCCATCCCGGTGCTGCTGATCATGGCAGTCTTCATGCTGATGCCCCGAGGGTCGCCCTACTCTGCCGACTTCTCCCGCTCACAGCCCTTCTCGCGGGAACACTTTGAGGACGGCGTCACAGCCGGCGGCGGCAACGGCGGTGCCGTGGCCACGGCCGACGGCGGCAACGGCGCTGCTGCTGCTGCTGCTGGCGGCACGGAGCGGTATGCCGTGGTGATTGACGCCGGCTCCACTGGCTCGCGGGTGCACATCTTCAAATTCCTGGCGGGCGCAGACGGACAGCTGGTGCTGCAGGTGCGCCTTGCAGCTGGGCTGGGGAGGTGGCCTTGCTGTCGGGGGAGGTGGCGGGGGAGGCTTGCACACAGAGAGGCAGATGAGTTGAAGTTGACTTGGGTGCTGCAGGTGTGTCCAGAATCGGTGCAGAACGCGTTGGGTGCAGAATGGAGGGCGCAGGGGAGTCTGCAGGGAGGGCTGAGCTGAGGGGCAGTTAGGTGGCGCGGGCAGGGCAGGTGTGCATGCTGCTGCTGGGAGGTTCGGGATAGAGGGCAGGTTGTAGCGGTGAGGTTTATGGCAACAGCTGGAGGTCCGCTTCAAGTGGGCAGCAAACGACAGACCCGGCTAACAACACGGGTCCGCTTGAAGCCGGGGCTGTCGTGTTGCTGCCCACTTGAAGCGGGGGCGAGCTCCTGTGCATGGCATTGCCCAACAATTGCTTCCTTATCTGGAAGCAAACCGCTGTGGCGTGCTCTGTCCTCCTGCTGCCTGCCTCGCTCCCTACAAACTCTCCACACCCTGCCATGTGTGCGTCTGGGTTGCACCGTGTCCCTCTTCAGCCTGACAAGTTTGATCACTGTTGTGTGTGCTTTCCTTTTTATGCCAGTCTGGCTCCCTAGCAAACCCTGCCAGTTGTGTGTGTGTGCCCCTCTTCAGTTTGACAAGTTGACTAGCTCAAGCACGGGCTGTCCTACTGCTGCCCACCCGTCTCCCTCGCAAACCCTGCCATGTGTGTTTGTCTGTATTGCTGCGTGCCCCTCTTCAGTTTGACAAGTTTGACCAGTTGAAGCCCGGGCTGTCCAGCTACGCGGATGCGCCCCCCAAGGCGGCCGAGTCGCTGGCCCCGCTGCTCAAGCTGGCTGAGGAGACCATCCCGCGGGAGCAGTGGACCACGACATCCATCATGGTGGGGCTTGAGCGGCTTGAGCGGGGAGGCATGGGGGGGAGGAAGGGAGGGCAACAGGTGGCTGTGTTCTGTGTTTGGTGATGTTGTTGTGTGTGTGTAGGAGACCATTCCGCGGGACACAGGACCACAACATCTATCATGGTGGGGTGATGGGGTCGGGGAGGCATGAAGGGGCGGGGGGAGAGGGCCGGCAGGCGGCAGGTCTTGTTGTTTTGTCCCTAGCAAGAGACCATTCCGCGGGACACTGGACCACAACATCCATCGTGGTGCGGCGCTGGGGTCAGGGAACCATGGGGGAGGGAGGAGGGTGAGGGGGTAGCAGGCGGCAGGTGGCTTTGTTTCGACCGCAGCAAGTTGTTCTTTGTTTGGTCAGTACGTTGTCCATGCTACCACAGCACCCTTGGCGTATTGCGCTCTGTGGGAAGCAAAGACGATGAAGCTGGGGAGGGCTGAAACGTGACGCACAACACGTGTGGGGTGGCTGGAGTGCCGGGTGCGCCCAGCTTGGGGGCTCTGCATGCCTGGGCCTGGGCCTGGCTGGCAGCTGCCCAAACAACCCCCCGTGCCCCGCTTGCTGCCCTCCTGCTGCCCCCCTTCCCGCATCCTTGCTTCTGCTGCCCACTTTCCCGCATCCGTGCCTGGGCACCCCGCCGGGGGCGCTCCTGCTGCCCTCTTTCCCGCATCCATCCCACTGTAGGCAATGGTTAAGCACTTTCAACCTCCTTGCATGAGCACCCGCAGGTGGGCGCCACCGCGGGGCTGCGGCTGTTGCCCGATGGCAAGGCCGATGTGATCCTGACGGAAGTGCGCTCCTGGCTGCGCACGCACCCCTTCAAGGTGTGCCCTGCGTGGGCTCGCACTGCTGTGACCGGTTGGCTGCAACGGCTGCATGACCCTCTTGCCTGTGTGCTCAAGCGCCAGCTTGCACTCGCCCCGCCACAACCGCCATCCCGCGACGGGAGTGAAGATCCTGAGCATGCTCAGCTTCACTCAGGGCGACCACCCAGCCGCACATGTCAGCCATGCCTCAAACTGCGACCCTGCCGCCAGAGTCAAGGTTTCTTTCGAGGGGTGTGGACACACTGCGCCTGCCCTTGCTCCAAGTCCATTGCCAAGGTTCCACCCTCCGCCCCCCTGCCCACGTGCACTCGATTGGCCCCAAACAAAATTCACTTGTCCTGCTGCCTACCTCTCCTCCCCCTGCTTTTGTCTCTCACTCTTGTGCTTCTCACTCTGTGCAGTTCTCCGAGACGGACGTCAAGATTTTGAGCGGCGTGGACGAGGGCGCGTTTGCCTGGCTTACCTTGAACTACTTGCTGGGCAAGGTGGGAGGCGGCTACCAGGACACAGGTGAGCAAGCTGGCAGTGCAGGGCAAACCAGCCCATCTTCTGGGAATAGAAGGGCGCTTAGTTTGTGGGCGTGAGCTACTTGCTGGCAATCTGGGGGCCGGCTTCCAGGACACGGGTGAGCAGCGTTTTGTAACAGAAGGGGGAGATGGGGCGCGTGTTTCGGGCGTGAGCTCCGCTGCCCTTCTGCTGCCGTGAGTCCGGTGTGCTGCGCTGCTCCTGCCTGACTACCTCGCTGCATTTCCGACCTGCTAGGCAAGGTGGGGGGCGGCTTCCAGGGCACGGGTGAGCAGCTGTCATCACAGTGCAACTCAGCTCTTCTTCTGAGATTGATCAAGGGGCGGGTGGCAGGCACGCCTTCCTCTCACCCCAAGCCTCTCTTCCCACCCCACTTCTCCCTCCCTTTGCCCCGCTGCCAGTCGCCTCCATCGACCTGGGCGGCGGCAGCGTGCAGGAGGCGTATGCCATGAGCAATGCCGAGGCAAACGCGGCACCCAACCGTGAGTACACGACGGACATGAAGGCGGCGGGGAAGACCTACCACGTCTACGTCTACAGGTGGGGCAGCGTTGGTCTGTAGGGGTGCAGTCGGTGTACGATCATTAAAGGTTCTCAAATGTGTCATCAGAAGGGGTGGCGAGCTGAAGAGCTACCACGTGTACGTGTGCAGGTGGGGCGGCGTGGGGTGGGGGGCGAGGCGGGGGAAAGAGGGTTGTGGATGAGGGTTGTCACATGTCGCAGGAAGGGATGGCACACTGAAGATCTGATCTGTGGCGGCAGCAGAGAGCTCCCACACGCACCTTCTTCTAATGGGCCATGGTGGTGGCGGCATAAGAGTGGGAAACGATGTTCAAATCTGGAGTAGAGCCAGATTGGGCGCACGGCGTATCCACCTGCAAACACCTGCCGCCTTGTCCTGTCCACCCGCCCCGCCCACCCACAGCACGTGTTACCCCTTCCCCTCCCTCCCCCTGCCCCCTGCAGCTACCTGGGCTTTGGCCTGATGGCAGGGCGTGCCGCCGTGCTGAGCGAGGAGGGCTTCAAGGAGGGGCACCCCTGCGTGCCGGCAGGGCATGCTGGGACGTACGAGTACGGGGGCAAGACGATGGCTATGAAGCCGCACGCGGTAAGGGGGGCAGGGGGCAACGTTGTCACAGTAGAAGGGGACGAGGGCTACAGGGGCGGGCCTGCGCTGCCGTGGGTGCGGTGTAGGCGCGGTGCACAGTTTCAGCCCCCTTTGGCTTTGAATGGAAACGGGCGGTTTCCCACAAGCCAGCGATGCGAGGCGGTGCACCGCGGTGTCTCTCAGTGATGGGGCACTGTGGCCCTCTTTGCCATGAGGCGCCCACCGACCCACCCCACCCCTGCACCTCTTCCCCCGGCCCCCCATTTCAGGACGGCTCCCACCACGAGCGCTGCGCAGCGTTGGCCCTCTCTGAAATGAAATAGAGCACTTACCCTTTTGCCCCCACCACTTTTGGCCCACTCCCGCAGGATGGCTCCCACCACGAGCGCTGCGAGGCCGTGGTGCTGACCGCCATGAAGCACCAGGCCGAGTGCGGCGCCCCCCAGCTGCAGTGCACCTTCAACGGCGCCTGGGGAGGCCCACGCGTGCCCAAGGTCTTCTACATCTCCTCCTACTTCTGGGACAGGGCCACAGACGCAGGTGGGGCTGCAGCAGCGGCAGGAGAGTGGTTGATTGCCTGAGCAGCTGGTTCTTGCCACATTGTGAGGCTTGGGACTGGCTGGGGGTTGTGAAGTGGGGCTGCAGCAGGGGGGAGGGGAGCAGATCACACACATGGGCAGCTGCGGATGCTTGCCACAGTGAGGCTGGGGCTTGAGAAGTGGGGCTGCCGCAGGGGGGATGGGAGCGGAGCGGATCATACACATGGGCATCGGCTTGATGCGTTATGCAAGTGTGGGGGTGGGCGATGAACGGGGTGCTAGGTTTGGGTGCGCGTGCTCGACGCTGTCCATGTGTTTGTGCGATAGCCAGCGACGCAGGACAAGGCACACCACGAGGTGTGGGGGCCGTGAGCTGCTGCCATACCCTTGTTGAGTGTGTGGTGCGTGCAGCGCCCGTCGCCCAGGCTGGCACCGAAGTAAAACC
>JTEE01000228.1:331629-349375 GCA_002896455.3 Chlorella sp. ArM0029B | reverse complement strand
GCGGCGGCAACCTTGGCAGCGAGGGCGGTGGCCGCCGCAGCCGCCGCCTCGGTGGCCGCCTCGGCAGCCGCCTTCTTGGATGCCATCTCCTTCTCCAGAGCTGCCTTGCGGTCGGCCATCCTGCAGGGAGAATGGAAGGGGGAGGGAGATTAGCAGGGGTCAGAGGTGGGGCAGGAGCAAGCAGGAGCATGTGTGTGTTGGCAGCCTCGCTCGCTTTCTTCTTCTTTTCCTCTGCAAGGCGCCTGGCCTCCACAACACAACACACAGAGCAACGGCACGGCCCATGTGACTAACTGCCCAACTTTTTTCTTCTGCTCCGCCTCCAGGCTCCTGGCCTCCGCACAATACACACACAAGCAATGGCATGGCCCGTCCCTACTCATTAACGACCAGCTCTGCTCATCATTGATCGCCAACTCACTTCTTCTGCTCCGCCTCGAGGCGCTTGGCCTCCTGCTCCGCCGCCATGCGCTCCGTCGCCGCCTCCTCCTCCGCCCGCTGCTTCACCGCCGCCGCCGCCCGGCGCTCCGCCAGCTCTGCCTCCTCCTGAGCAGCCTGCTTGCGGGCAGCCTCTTCTGCCGCAGCAGCGTCCTCAGCCTTTTGTGCCTCGGCAACCTCGGCGGCCTGAGCGGCAGCAGCAGCGGCATCCTTGGCGGCGGCCTTGGCGGCGGCCGCCTCGCCGGCGCCGTTGTCTGAGGGTGCGGGCGCTGCCTCCTCCTCAGCCTCCTCCTCCTCCTCAACAGCCGCCTTCTTGCCGAAGAAGGAGAAGCCGGACCGCTGCTGCTTCTGCTGCTGCTGCGCTGCCTTGGGGGCGGGCGCCGCCTCCTCCTCCTCCTCCTCAACCTCCTGCAGGCAGAACAGGGCAGCGGGGCAAGGCGGGATGAGAACAGTGAGTGTCTGTGCGGTTGCCTGGCAGCACAAAAGGGAAGAGCAGGGGCCTCATTAGAAGCACGGTGCGGCCTGCACCACGGGCTGCACAGCGTGTCCCGGCGCAAAGCGGCTCCCCGCCAGCTCAGCCAGCCAAAGTGGTTGCCTGCCTGGCAGCATACAAGGCAAGAGCATAGGCCTGGCAGGCAACAGAGTGGGGCCAGCAACGCAGGATGCACGGCGTTTGCCCACCCAGCTCCCTGCCAGCTCAGCTCAGCCAGCCAGCCAGTTGGCAAGCGAGGGAAACCCGCACCCAACACCACACAACAGCAGGTCACACTGCTCGTACACAACAAAGCTAACACAAGCTGGCAACCCCAGCCCCAGCCCCAGCCCCCGGCTCACCTCCTTGGCAGGCGCAGCGGGTGCGGCCTTGCGCCCAAATGCGAACGCCTTGCTGGCCGGGGCGACCGCCACCAGCTCCCTCTCCTCAACCACCTCCTCAACCTCCTCCTCCTCCTCCTCCTCCTCAACAGCCGGCTCAGCCTTCTTGCCAAAGCCGCCAAAGAAGCCGAAGCCAGACTGCTTGGGGGCGGGCTTGGCGGCCTCAACCACCTCCTCCTCCTCCTCCTCCTCCTCCTCCTCAACCACCTCCTCAACAACGGGCGCCGGCTTGCGGCCAAAGCCGAAGAAACCGTTCGAGGCGGCCTTGGCTGGCGCTGGGGCAGGCACCTCCTCCTCCTCCTCCTCCTCCTCCTCCTCCACTTCCTCCACCACAGGTGCCGGCTTGCGGCCGAACCCAAAGAAGCCGTTTCCGGAGGCCTTGGCGGGTGCCGGGGCAGCCACCTCCTCCTCCTCCTCCTCCTCCTCCTCCTCCACAGCAGCCGGGGCGGCCTTGCGGCCAAAGCCAAAGAAGCCGCCAGCCGCGGCGGCCGCGGCGGCTGCCTGCTTTGCCTCCTGCTGGACCTTGGGAGGGTTCATCACCTCACGCCTGGGGAGCACACGGGGGAAGGGGAGAGGGAACAGCCAAAGAGTGAGGGTTCCAGGAACGCCGCCGGTGTCTGAAGGCAGCCTGGGGCTGGTGAGGCGCCACAACTCCTTTCCTCGCTCCCTTTCCTGCCGCAGCATTGGCACACAGGAATAATGTGGGCCTGCCGCAGCATTGGCACACAGGAAGAATGTGGGCAGCGGAAAGGTGGGCGGGCGCAGACGGCAGCGGCGGTGCTGCACATCATGTCACCCCTCTCCCCTCACTTGCAAGCATGACCCTTCTGTTGGTGCTGCAATGCAAAGGCTGCCCTGTATGCATACGAAATGCCACTCACTTGATCTCTGCAATCTCCTTGGGGGTGAGCAGGCGGCCCTCACGCTGCGCCTGCTGCGCCGCCGCCACCACAGCGCGCGCAGCGTTGGCTGTCAGCGCCTTGCGCTCGGCCTCCTGCCTCAAGCGCAGCACCTGCAAAGAGAAGGGGAACACGGGGCAGCAAACGGGTGGGCGGGGGTATGAAGGGGAGGTGAAGGCCAGGCAGGGCTAGAGGGAGGCAAGCGGGAGGCAAGAGGGAGGCATGTGCAGTGAAGACGAGCAGGCTAGAAGGAGGCAAGCGGGAAGCAAGAGGGAAACGTGAGCAGTGAAGACGAGCGGGCTAGAGGGAGGCAAGCGGGAGGCATGTGCAGGGAAGACGAGCGGGCCAGCGGCAAAGCTGGGGGGCAGCGCGGCGCCCTGCCGGCCTTGCTGGGCAGCTGCAGGCATCCAATTCACGCAGCCGGCCACGCCCTTTGCTGCCTGCAACCTTGCTGTCCTTTGCTCTTCATCTCTGTATCTGCTACGGAACTTGCGGCAAAGATGGACGCTTGGTTGCATGACACTGCGTGCCAGGCTGCTCATGCTAGCCAGCCCATGCTAGCCAGCCCTTGACCAGGCAGCAGCGAGCTCACCTCTCCCTCGGCCCGCTCCGCCTTGCGAAGAACATCCTCCTGCTCCTTGCGCACAGCCTGCTCCTGCTGCTTCAGCGCCACGGCCTGGCAGGGGAGGGGGACGAGGCCGGGCAGAGGGGGAGGGGCAGGGGCAGCGGGTGAGAAGTGTGGGGCGAAGACGTAGGGGTGGCTGGTTGGAAAGCGGCACAGAAGAGGGAGGCAGGAGGGGGGGTAGGAGGGGGCAGCCTGCAGCTGTGCCGCCCAGCGTGGGCCACACGCCCACCAACACACAAGGACACACGCATGACAGCAGCAGCAGCAGCAGCAGCAGCAGCCTCCTTAGCCTGGGGCAGACTCCCTTGTTGCTTGTAAATAGCACTCTTGATGCAGTGAAGCATGCAGCAGTGCATGAGGGCAGCCTTTCCCTCTTGGCCTTCCCACAACCGCACCACACGCCACGAAGCAAGCACACAATCATGTGATTAATGTTGTAACGGTTGTCCTAAGATTTGGACATTTGGAGGAGGCACACACCTCTGTGACCGCCTCCTGCAGTGCCCCACGCAGCTCTCCCAGGCGCTCCTCGGCTCCAGCAATCTGTGTTAACGGCAGGGGGCAAGGTCAGGGCTGGATCAGGAGGCAGGGCAGGGCAAGGGGCAGGGGGCAGGGAAGGGGCTGGATGAAGGGGCAGGGAAGGACAGTGCTCCGCGCAGTGTGGGCACGTCGTTGAGTGATAGCCATCGCACACGCCGGCGGCACAGCGTGAGGGCAAAAGCACGGGTGCAGCGAGGCACTGCGCAGATGCAAGCGTAGCGCAGCACATTGCTGCACACGCAGCGCATCACATTACAGCACACGCAGCGCAGCGGTAGGGGCAGCCCTGCCAGGGGCAGAACGAGCGAGTGGGGCCACAGCGCAGAGCTGACCACAGCGCGGCACAGCGCGGCGCAGCATGCTCACCGTGGAGCGTGCCTCTGCCAGCTCAGCCTGCAGCTGGGCCGCCGCCACCCGTGCCTCCTCACGGTCCTCCTGGCTCTCCTCTGCAGCACAAGTCATGGAGAGAGCAAAACAACGTTGACAGTACTGGTGTGGTATTCAGACCGAGGCAATGCACAGTTGGGTGGCTGGCTGGGTGGGCAGGTGAGGCGAGGCGAGACGAGACGAGGGGTTGGTGCGGGGCAGGGCAGCCCACTCTGCCGGGCTCAGAGGCAGTCATTGTCCTGCCTGCACCGCGCCGCCCAAGAAGCAGCACACAGCAGCAGCAGAGGGTGGGTACATGGGGCGGCTCCATTACGCCCCACGGCACAAGCAGCCATGCCCCGTCTCCCTCTCTGGCACTGTGCCCCACATGCCCCTTTGTGCCTACCAGAGTGGGCACCCAGCCACCCACCGGCATTGGTGTCCGCACATGCCCCTTTACACCCACATCTCACACCCAACCACTCCCTCGCACACTCCCCCTCACACCCACCCCCTAAGACCACCCACCCGCCCACCCACCCTGGGGGTGCGCTGCCAGCAGTTCGTCGTAACCCAGTGCGGGGGCGGTGGTCTCAGACACAACCTCCAGCACCTGCGCAGCACACAGGGGGGAAGTCCGCCCAAGAGTGAGCACATGAAGTTGCGATATGTGATACGTGTCAGTGGCTCTTGGAGAGAGCCGGGGTGCCGCAAGGCGTGCTTTTGAAGAAGCCCCGCTGTACACGCACCCACCTTGCCGGGGCACCCTGGCCCTTACCCACCCTGCTATCGCTGCCAGAAAACCACTGCAGCCCCGCCAGCCCCCCAGCCTGTTGCTGGCTGTCCCGTGACTGGCTGTCGCGTGACTCTCCCTAGCAGCCCCAAAAAACTGCACCAACTGAACAGACCCCCCGCACTGTTGCACATGCCCCCAGTCCCAACCACCTTGTTTTCCCGCCATTTCAAGGTTGACGGCGCAGGAGGCCACCAGCTCTGCCACCACCTGAACACGCCAACTGAACACAGCCCCGCACAACAGCACATGCCTCCAGTCCCCCAGACCCAGCCTCCCCCCACCTTGTTCTCCGCCAGTTCAGGGTTGGCAGCGCACGAGGCCACCAGCTCTGCGACCTGCAGGCGGCTGACGGTGCCGCCAAACAGCTTGTCCCGCGTGGCCAGCTTGACGTTGTGGGTCAGCTTGTGGTCGTCACGAGGGCGCTCCATGCCGCCTGCAGCCAGAGACAGCAAACAAGGCGGAAAAAGAGGCATGACGTTGGGCATGCCGCTGACCAACCAAACACCACAAAACGCAAGGCACAACGTTGGGCTACAAGGCACGGGCCGCACCTGGGCGGGCAATGACGTGGGCCATGCCAGTGGCCTCCACCACACTCCCCTGGGTTCAAAGCCAAAACCAAACGCCACACAACGCACAGTGTAAAGTTGGGCTCCGAGGCATTAAAACGCACCTGGGTGGACGATGACGTGGGGCATGCCGCTACGTCTACCCCACTCCCCTGCCACCCAAACGCCAGAGTGGATTGGGTGCTGCTGCTGCTGCTGCTATAGGCGAGCTGCTGCATGTGCAAGCTGCTGCACGAAACCTCACAACAGCCCAGATCCAAGACAGGCGCAGCCTGTCCCAACATGCGGAAAAACAGCAACAATCACACACACACACACACACGGGCCGCACCTGGGCGGACGATGACGTAAGGCATGCCGCTGGCCTCCAGCGCCACCTCAGCCTTGCGCTTGAAAATCAGGATGCCTCCAAACAGGTTGAGAATGCCTGGAGGACGTTATGGAGTGGGGAGGGGAGGACATTGTGGGTGAATTAAGGAGGCCAGTTGTTGGGGGTGGGGCCGCGTGGGCGAACCAAGGAAGCGGGGTGCACAGCAGGTAGGCATGACAGGCATTGATTTTGGTCCACAGCCGCCCAGCCTGCCCGACAGCAGCCCACCCTCAACAAGTAATAAGTTTGCATGGGCACCTAGACTGTGTTAACAATGGATATGCAGTGCAAGGCTCACCGGCGGGGAAGCCAATCTTGCCGGTGCCCAGGGAGGTGACAAGGATGAACTGCTGCACGCCCGCAGCGTTGGCGGCCTGCACGGGGGCAGGGGGTGAGGACAGGAGGGGGGGCACAGGGTGGCAGGGTTGGATGGAGGAGGAGGAGGCACAGGGTGGCAGGGTTAAACACAGGGAGAAGAGGAGGCACATGCCAGTGGGACCAGTGGCCACGGCGGCGGCGGCACTGTGTGGGAGGAGCAGCGCGGACCATTAGTGACGCGGTTGCACTTTGGAGGGGGAGCAGCGCACTTCAGGGCAGCGGCCCAGGCCCCCTCTCCCCGCCGGTGCCTATGCCGCTTGGCGGGAAGCAGCAGGCCACCCAGGGCTACAGGCCTCCCCAGCAGCCCCTGCACTGCCCTGCCTGCCCCCTGCCAGCCTGTCCCGACACCCTCCACACATCGACTCACATTCTCCACATTCGGCCGGGCTATAAAACTGCTGCCCTGCCTGCCTCCTCACTGAGCGACTGATGAGCTTCGCTCTGGGGGGCTGATTTCAACCTTCAAGTGAAACCTTCACCACTTCGCCCCAATTCTATAACAAAAGAACGAAGAAGATAAAAAAAAGAAGCCTGCCTCTCACCTCCACCAAGCGGATGGAGCCCTCCCCATCGACGCGCTTGGGCGCAGAGAAGTCGCCCACATTGTCTTCCGCCGCACCCACAGCGCACACAACCTGCAAAGCAGGCAAAGCAATGAGCAGCACAAGAGGCAGTTATTTCTAGACAACAAACAAGCGGCACCCGCAGCGCACACAACCTGCGAGGCAGGCAAAGCAGGCAGGGCAGGCGGGCAGATGAGCGGCGCCAAAGGCAGTAAGAAAGGCAGTCGATTGGGAACAAGCAACACACAAGCTTGGCAGAGGGCACGGCATGCAAGCATGTGCCAAAACACTTGCGCACAACCCGGCTCCCCAGCCCCTCTCTCCCATGCATGTTCCCCCTCAAAAGCAGCCCCTCAGCATGCACATGCAGGCATGTGGAAAGTAGAGCAAGGGGCGGGCGGGGCGGGCACCTTGGCGGCGTTGCCGATGGCGGGCGCAATGCTCTCCGGCTGCTCTAGGTCGCACAGCACGATCTGCACAAATGGAAGAAGGAGGGGTGGAAACCACCAGTGAGTTACAATGCCCTCCAGCTGCTCTAAAGTACGCAGCGCAATCTGCGCACACACACACACACGCACACACAGACAGAAGGAGGCGGGGTGGCAACAGTTAGTGAGCTTCAATGCTCGAGGGCACCGGGGAGACCGATTGGAAAGAATCAATCAGCAGTCGACAGCTGAAGAGGGTGCCAATATGAGCATCGGCAGATGAGGAGGGCGCAGTACCACCTGCATGCGTTGCTGACCAGGCCAGGCCGGCGGTCAAAGTGTGACTGCCAGTGAGCCCGACAGCCCCCCACAGGGCCCCATGCAATGAAATGCAATGTTGCGCCAGCCGTGGCTTGAACAGCCTTGCGCCCCGCCAGCTGTCCCCGCCACCCAGCACCTGCCAGCTCAGCGCCACATCAGCTCGCCTGCAGCCTCCCCATCCCCTCCTTGCTTGCTCCTTGCTCGGCAGGGCAGGCACCAAAAGTGGGCACACCACACCTCCGCCCCCCTTCCCACTGCCCTGCCCTGCCAACACCGCCCCGCACCATCCCGGCGCCTCCGCGCCCCCCCACAGCATCTCAGCGTGCACCCCCGCCAGTTCAGCACCTGCCAGCTCAGCGCCCGCCCCCCACAGCATCTCATCGCGGCCCCTCGCCAGCTCAGCACCTGCCAGCTCAGCGCCACCTCAGCGCACACACCTGCAGCCTCCCCATCTCCTCCTTGCTGAGCAGGCCGTAGGATGCGGCAATCTCCAGAAACTCCTCGGCCTTCTCTGCAGACCTCACGCCCGCACGCACGCGGAAGCCCTGACCCAGCAGCTCCCGCACGCAGCGCGCGCCCAGGCGGCCGGTGGCGCCGGCCACAAACACTGCAGGGAAGGGGCGGTGGCGGGCAAAGAGAGATGGAGGATGGAGGGACACGAGGAACTGGGAGGAGGAAAGGACGGCAGGTGTGGGTGGAGGGCGGGTAAGGAAGCTGGAAACGGTGGAGGTCCAAGAACTGGAGCAGCAAGCAGGGCCGGGGTGTGGCTAGCGGTGCAGCAGGGCGCAGCCACAGAGTGTTGACGCGAAGCATGGCCTCAGTGCGTGGGTGCTGCTGCCTGTCCTTTCCCTCTGCCTGCAATCCTGCAGCCACCCCTGCACAACGCGCCCCTGTGCGCACCGGTGCCGGCATCGGGGCCGCTGCGGCCGCCGCGCCTGTCCTGCGTGCCGCTGCGCTGCTCCGTGCCGCCAGCCTTTTTGAAGATGGTCCCCAGAAAGCCTCCCGCCCCGCCAGCTGGCGCATCGTCCTTTGAAAGCTTCTGGGTGCCCTCAGCAGGCTTCTTCCCAAGGGCTGCAGTCAGGATGGGCGGCAGCAGCGCAGCGCATTCAAGACATGCCAAGGACACAGCGCAGATGTGCAGACGCGCGCTGTGCCAGCCACCGCCTGCGGCGCTGGCACGTGCGCTGCACAAGGCAAGGGGGCCTTCAAACACATTACAGCACTGCGAGTTTCCTGCAGCACCCAACTCACAGAAGAAGCTCTGAGTGCGCACAGCCGTGCTCCTGCAGCAAGAACCAAGAGCGGCAGCAAGGGAAATGAGCGGCCTGGGCGGGAGTCGGCGCGGCGCTATGGCCACCTCAGCTGTGCGGCTACCACCGCCGTTCTCCTGGGGCTCCTGTCCACCCTTGCCCGCGCTTGCAGGCAGCGCAACGTAGAATGTACTTGCCCGCAAGGCCCCGCGAAGGCGTGCAGCAAAGGGGCGGCCCTCCCCCAAACGCACCTGCCCGAGCGAAGGCGCCTGGACTGGCCGGCCGAGGCGGGGCGCAGCCCCACGCCACGCAGGTGGCTGGAGCTCGCCAAATGCTGCATTGGTGCTGCCTTTTACGTGTGTGTGGGGTGTCTGAGAGTGCTGGCTCCCACGCAAGCTCCAAGCCGGTTCTCCAAAGCTGCACCTGCACTGCGCGATGGGTCCCCACGTTCACCCGATGTCAAGCGTTCCCTTGGGCAGCCGCGATGGCGCATGCAACGCCTGCTTTGGGCCCCTCATCTCGATGGATCACCTCGCACGCCATGCACAGCACGCCCAACTGAGAAGGCCCTCCTCCCCTGCGTGCTCTGTGTTGATCGGAGGAGCCCATACGCAGTGTGATATAACAATGCCGGCTTTGCTTGCTTGCAGCGCCTCCCGGCCGGCTTCTTGCCGTGCCCTCCACAAGACCAGCGCCCAGCCCCACCAGCAACGTCTGTCAGAGCGCGCAGCAGTCTCACGGAGGCATGCCCTGGCCAGCAACCAAATCGGGGCAGCAGCGGCCGCAGCAGCAGCCGGGCGGCGGCAGTGGCGGCGCCCTGCCCCTGCCCCCGCCGCCGCTGCCGAGCAAGAAGCTGCATCCAGCGAAGCCAGCAGCGAAGCCGGCAGCAAAACCAGCAGCGAAACCAGCAGCGCAATCACCACTGAGCGCCTCTCCAACCTGAAGTACCACTCTCCAGACGGCCTCTGGGTGGTGCGTCCGCTGGACAAGGGCAACATGGCGGAAGTGCGGCGAGTGGTCAAGCTGCAGGTCAGTGTGACATTGTGGTGCACTGTTGAAGTGGCGCGGTTTGGTGAATGTGGTGAAGTGGTGCAGCGATGGTATCACCGGTACCGCGCTGTCGGGGTTTGCCTGCCTGCCTGCTGCCCCCAAACATCACAGCAGCAGTAACACATGCGGGGGGTGGGAGGGGGCGGGACACATGCAGGGGTTGGCACGCCGCCGCCTGATCGGTCGGCAGCACGACGTGTCAAACTGGCTCCTGTCAACCATGCTAGCTTGTGCACTCGCTGGCTTGTACTGCCTCATGCTGTGTTGGCGCCAAGCGTTTGCCTACCAACCGGTCGTGCCACAGCTGTAGTTCGACAGCCTTGCCGAAGGACTGAGGAGCGAGCCAATAGGGGGTTGCATAGACAGGGGATCACGAGATGTGCCAACAGCAATCTGAGTCACAGCAGGCGCAGCAGGGCGCCCCACGCTGTGCCCCCCTGCCATGCCATGCCTCCTACACCACGCCCTTCCGCATCTCTCCCCACAGACGGATGCCTTCCACACCCCGGCGCCGCTGCAAGTCTTGGATGGCTTGGCCAAGAGCTTTTTTGAGGCAGAGGTGCTGTCAGGTGCGGCGGCAGGGGGGCGATGGGTGTGCTAAAGCAGAATGCAAGAAGCAGGGGAGGAAGGCCACAAGGACACACGGGTGATGGATGTGCCTAGCCATGAGTAGCGTGCCAATGACATCAGGTGTGGCGGCAGGGGGCTGAAGGGTGTGCTGCACGCACGCGCACCATCAAAGCAGAAGGAGAGAAGCAGGGGGAGAAGGGTACAAGGGCAGGGGTGATGGATGTGCCCAGCCGTGAAGCGGTGTGGCCCGGCTGAGGCTTTATGCCAAGCATTTGAATCGTTGTCCCCATAAACATGTGTGCCTTGCCTCCACTGTACGGTGCAGAGTTGCAGAAGAAGCTGCGGCTGAACTCTGCATCCCAGACAAAGCCTTTGATTCGCTGTCCCCATAAACATGTGTGCCCTGCCCCTACTGTGCGGTGCAGAGATGCAGAAGAAGCTGCGGTTCAACCCTACAGAGCTCTTCATCTCCCTGGTCATTGAGCCAGCGGGGGAGGCCAGCAGCAGCAGCAGCAGCAGCGGCACCACCACCAACAGCAGCAATGGCAGCAGCAGCAGCAGCAGCAATGGAAGCAGCGGCAAGGGCAGCGCAGCGGGCAGCAGCGCCCCCGGCGTGGTGGGCGTGGTTGAGGTGTCTTACATTTCTGCCAAGGACACGTTGGCACTTCTGGAGCCCGGCACAGAGGGCTTCTGTTACGTGGCCTCCATGGTGGTGGCGCCAGGCTGGCGCCGACGTGGCGCTGCCCAGGCGCTGCTGTGTGGCGCTGTGCTGGCAGCAGAGGCGTGGGAGGAGCGGCAGACGCTGCTGCACGTGTACCAGGACAACGATCCCGCAGTGGAGCTGTACCGCGGGGCGGGGTACGAGGTGCTGCATGCGCAGAGCAAGACGTGGGCCGTGCTGGGCAACCGCCCGCGCTACCTCATGCGCAAGCAGTGGTGAGGCGCCAGCCTGGCGGGGGCGGCCTCAGGCCTGCCAGCTGCCAGCCTTGTTGTGAGCTCGAAGCTTTGTTTGGCAGCTCCCCGGCATGACCAAGCCCGGTATCATCCCGTTGCCATTGCCATTGCATTCATGTATTCATCCTCCTGCTGCCCGCAGCACACAATGTTGCTGTACCACCACCTGTTGCTCCCCCTTGATGTTCCTGCCGGATTGCAATTCTGCCCACCCACCGGCGCCCGTCGAACTGGATTCCGCAAGACCTCAACGCCCACTCTGGCAAGCTGTGTTGTGAACCTGGATCACTCTGGTGTAAACATTTCACAAGTCGACATTTTTGTGTTCAACAAGAGTCCTGTCAAACAGCGATGTTTGTGTTCAAGAAGAGTCTGTTTGTGTCCATCAAGAGTTCTATCAACAGGGATTACTTTCCACTACGCCCATCGGCTACTAGCCCACGCACACGGTGGCGGGTGCTGCTGCCCAGTGTACCCCCACAGCGCCTGAGGCGCCTGCAGTGCTGCCTGCCCGGCCTGCTGCCAGCTGCCAGGCCACTGCTGCCCCCACGCATGCTGCTGCCCCCACGCATGCTGCTGCTGCTGCTGCTGCTGCTGCTGCCATCCCTGCCACGGCACCAGCGCTGGCGGCTGTGCCTGCTGCTGCAGCTGCTGGCACTGCTGCTGCCACCAGGTGCCCGCCACAGCCGCCCCCGTGTGCTGCAGCGCGCGCAGCATCTGTGCAGGCCGTGCGGCTGCTCGGGCCGCAGTGTGCAGCCTTGGGGAGCCGCACGCTGTGGCCCCGCCAGCAGCAGGCACCCTTTGGTGCTCGTGCAGCGGAGGCAGCAGGCACGTGCGGGCGCTGCCCAGGGCCACGCCACCCAAAGAGTTGCCCTGCGCTGCTGCCGCTGGGCGCCCGAGAAGGTGTGGCGGTGCCTGCTTGCCCACGTTGGCAACACTGATGTGGCACACTGGCTCAGCAGCGCATGTTGCACGTGTGGCACCAGCCACCGCAGGCGCCGCCGCCGCTGCTGCTGCTGCTGCCGCTGCTGCTGCTGCTCCCCCTTCTGCCCCGGCGAGCTTGCTGGGAGATGCCTGTGTCTGCGTGCCAGCCACAGCTGCACGGTCAAACATGGGTGCCAGCGAGCGCCTCCGGTGCAGGTGCCACCGCAGCGGCAGCTGCTCGGCCGGTGGCAGCACCTGGGGGGCCTCGCCCACCCCAGGTGTCCCCCGGTGCCCAGCCTGCTCCACTTCCGCTGAGCGCCAGCTGTCACTGCCCGACACCGCCGCTGCTGCTGGCACTGCCGCCGCCACTGGCACCGCCGACGATCGATCCTGCTGCTGCGCTTGCTGTGGCGGCACCTGCTCGGCCTCCTCTGATGCGCCTGCTGGCGAGCTGTCATGTTGAACCTCCTTGGGCGCATGCTGTGCACGCCCTGCCACCTCAGCAAGCTCTCCATCCAGCCGGTCCAAAGATTGCTGCAGCTGCTGCTGCAGCGCAGAGTTGGACCGGCTGGCGAGATCCAGAGAAGAGGCCTGCTCTCCATTGGCGGTGTTGCTGTCGCTGCCCAGCGCCCCTGTGCCAGAGCGTGGCCGGTTCAGGATGCCTGCATCAGGTGGACATCATGTGATTGAGCAGCACTATGTGGAGCAAGTGCGGCAGAGTGGTCAGCTGTATGTGTGCATGGTATGTGTGCATGCAAAGCCATCCCTCCCTGGCTGTTTTAAGTTCAAGTCGCACACAAGCAAAGCAGGCGCACCAGCCTCGAGGGCAGCAGAGGCCTCCCAATCACCCCCGCACGCCATGCCACGCCTGTTATTTTCCGCACCTCGGTGTGCCATGCGGGCGTCCAGCTCTGCCAGCGCTGCCTGCAGCTCGCACTCATCCTCGCTCGCTCTCCGCCCTTGCTGCTCCCGAACCGGCGGCAGCCCCAGATGTGGGACAGAGTGCTCAGCCCGGGCAGGTGGTGGGTCACTAATGGCTTGCTGCTGCTGCTGCTGCTGCTGCTCCAAAGGGCTGCCTGCCTTCGAAGGCCCCTGTGGCAACGCACTCTGGCTCCCAGGTCCCAGCTGCTGCTGCTTCACGCCCATACAATGCACCACTGTTGCCTTCTGCTCACTGGGCGTCGCCACAGCGCTTTCCTTGGCCGGAAGCAGCGGCGGCAGCGGCCGCGCTGCCCGCGCCCACTCTGGCACCGTTGCCTGCTCCTTCTTGGCTGGCAGCTTCCCACGCAGCTTCTGCAGGTATGCGCTGGCAGTGCCGCCCGTAAGCTGCCTCTGCCTCTGCCGCTGCTGCTGGCCTCGGCTCTGCTCCTGCTCCGCCTGCTCCTCCTGCTGCCACTGCTTCTCCTGCGCGCGCTGCCTGGCAGCCAGCTTGGCAGCCTCGTTCTGCCGCCGCAGCTCGTCGCGCTCAGCAGCCTCCCTGGCAGCCCGATCCTGCAGGCAGGGGCAGCAGGGCAACCAATATTTCAACTTGCCCCGAGTCTTGTTGTGTCAAAGGCAGCTGGCATGGCAGGGCGGGTGGGGACGGCTGGAGGTCATGTGCCAGCCAGCACAGACGTTGTGCGACACACGTGTGTGCAGTGTTAAACAACCAAAACGGCACCCAGGGCAGCGGGGTCACCTTTGCCAGGCGTGCCGCATGCACGTAGCTGCCAGGCTCCTGCTTTGCGCACGCCACCTGCACAGGTGCAGGCACGGCGGCAGCTGCCGCCGCCGCCTGCTGCCGCTGCGCATAGCTCAGCGGCCGCAGCTTCTGCTGCTGCGTGCGCATGCCACGCTGCCTGGGTTGGCCCCAGGAGGCTCCTTGGCTGACAAAGGAAGCTTCAGCGCTGGCAGATTGGCCTCCTGGCACCGAGAAGTAGCCAGGACTAGCCTCGGAGGGAGCCCAAGGTGCCGAGGGGTGCTGCCCCTGGCTGTTGCATTCCTGCTGCCATTGGGTGTTGCATTCCTGCTGCCATTGGGTGTTGCATTCTTGCTGCTGGTGCACTGCCGGCAGCTCTGGCCCCACATGCGCACCCCACTGTGGTACATTCCACGGCATGTGCTCGCCAGCAACGGTGGTGGCACTGGGTTGCCGCGTCTCCCATGCGTAGCTGTGCCACTGCTGCCCCGGAGCTGCCGCTCCGCCTGGTGCCTGCCAGCCGTGTGTGGGCGGCGCACATGCCACTTCTTCCGCCGCACTCGTTGCCGCTTGGCTATGTGCCAGCCAAGACGCCTGGCTGGCGGAACGTCGCTGTGCGCTGGCCCCCTTTGGAGGAGAAGCAAGCTCAGAGTGAGCGCTGGAAGCCGGTTCCTGCTC
The DNA here is from genome assembly GCA_002896455.3 of Chlorella sp. ArM0029B. Classification (NCBI taxonomy): domain Eukaryota; kingdom Viridiplantae; phylum Chlorophyta; class Trebouxiophyceae; order Chlorellales; family Chlorellaceae; genus Chlorella; species Chlorella sp. ArM0029B. The sequence continues at coordinate 335,105 of JTEE01000228.1, read as the reverse complement.
GCCTGCCTGGCGCGACTGCCGCATCTGCCAGACCACCAGCTGTGGCGGGCTTGCCAGCCGTGAGTGCCGGGCAGCAGGAAGTGATGGGCTTCCAAGACGCGACTGCCGGGCAGCAGGTGGGAGCGGGCTTGCCCAGCGTGCCTGCTGGGCAGCGGGTTGGGGTGGGGGGCTGACGGCAGCAGCACCCTGCAGGCGCTGCAGCAGGGACTGCGCCTGCGCCAGGAAGCTCTCCGCCTGCTGCATCACCGCATGCACAGGGCTGGCGGCAGCGCTTTGCAGGCGCACAGCTGGCGCCAGCGGGCTGCACGGTGCCTGCTCATCTGCGCAGGCTGCAAGAGCCGGCGCTGCTGGCCCGAAAGGCAAGCCAGCCTGCAGCTGGCGTAGCTGCTGCTGCAGCTGCTCAAACCGGGCCAGGGCTGCTGCTGTTGAGGGGTCGCTTTGTGGCAGCACTGGCGTGGGCCGTGGGGGCGGCGCAGGCAGCCCAGAGAAGGCAGGTGCACTGGTCGGCTCAGGGGCCGGCTTCCCTGCCACCGCCTTGCACCGACTTGCGCTCCCAACAGCCTCTCTGTAGCCGGTGCTTGCACCGCCGGTGCTCCACCCGGGTGGCTGGCTGGCTGGCGGCAGCCCTCCCTCTGCCTGCTGCCCTGCGAGCGCCACCCTCTGGCTGACAGTCAGCCCGTGGCTGCACACCGAGTCTGGCGGTGGCGCCGCATCTGCAGATGCCACGGGCGCGGACGCCGACGACGGCGGCGGGGGCAATGCCAGCACGTCATTGAACCCTGGCTTTGACCCCCCTTCTGGTCCCGTTGCTGGTACACCTGCTGGCTGCCGCTCCTCCTCCTCCTCCTCCTCCGCTGCATGCTCTTCCGGGGAGTGTGCGTTCTCCGCTGTGTGCCCCTCCGAAGAGTGCTCCTCCTCCTCCTCCTCCTCCGCTGCACGTCCATCTGGGGAGCCCTCCTCTTCTGGGGAGCCCTGCTCTCCATCCCAGGACTCGGGACCCAGCATGGGCACGTCCCCCTCCTCAGCCGCCATCGCCAGCGCCTCCAGCACCGATGCCGACAGGCTGCCCGCAGCGGTGACCGCGCCGCTGCCCCACCCGCTCCCGCTGCCATCCCTGCTGGCGCGCCCAACAGCCGGGCCGGCAGCGGCACCTGCAACGACTGGCTGCAAGCACAGGGTGCCATCAAGCGGAGTCATAGCGGCTGAGCTGCCAAGCTGCTCAAGCGAGCCTGCACACGGCTGTGCAGCTGCCAGCTCGCCTGCCTGCCATCCCCTGCTGGCAGCCACATCCGAGTCTTGCTTCAACAGCGCCTGCCGCCGCTGCTGCTGCTGCTCCTGCTGCTGCTGCTTTGGCCCCCACAAGCCCGCCTGGCTGCCCGGCTTGGCTGCCTGCAATGCTGCCTCCAGTGCAGCGCTCTCCAGTGCACCTGCGCCCCGCAGGCTGCTGCTCAGGCTGGTGCGGGTGCTGCCCGGCCACAGCTGCGCGTGCGCTTGGCTAGGGCTGCCCAAATGCTGGCTTGAGGCCATCTGCTGTGCCACCTGCTGCTTCTGCTGCTGTTGCTGCTGGTGCTGCTGCTGGTTTTCCTGGTACGGCCACATGTGCGGCATAGCATGCGCCCCGCCAGCTTGGCTGCCTGGCTGCTCATCCTGCCAGCCAAGCGGCGCAGTGTGGCCCGACGCCTGCGCCGGTGAGGGCCAGGCGAGCTCCAGCTGAGGCGCAGGTGCCGGCACGTCATATACATATGCATAGGGGCCCTCCTGCCAGTCATGCTGCGGCTGCTGAACCTGCTGCCACTGCTGGGATTGCTGCTGCTCCTGTTCCTGCTCCTGCTCCTCCTGCTGCTGCCACCTCACGTGCTCATGCTGTTGCTGCTGCTGTTGCTGTTGCTGCGGCTGCTGTGCCAGCCATGGGTGGGCGCCCTGCGCAGGATCAGCCTGTGGCTGCGCTGCTGCCCAGCCGCCCGGCATCCAAAGTGTGGAGGCATCCGGGGCCGCCGGCATGTGACCCTGCTGTAGCTGCTGCATATAGTGTAGGTGGTGGTGCTGCTGCTGCATGTAATGTGGCTGCTGATGCTGCTGTTGCTGCTGCCGCTGCTGGGCCTGGTGGAACTGCAGGCCCGCCGCCGTGAAGCTGGCTGGGCGGCTGAAGCCGGCATTCACAGGCAGCCCCGCCTGGAGCAGCAGCTGCTGAAAACCCTGGTGTGCCTGCTGCTTGATGGCCTGCCAGCTGGTGGGCGGCTGCACCTGTGCCATCTGCCGCAGTGCCTTGCGCGGCTTGACGGCCCGCCGCAGCGCCTGCGGCTGTTGCTGGGCCGGCGGTGCAGCACCCTGCAAGAAATCGGCGGGGCGGGTCAGGGTCAGGGTCGATGATGCAGCCTCGGGCTGCCCACCTGCTCAACCGCGTTGCCTGCTTTGTGTTTGAGCAACCGCGTTGCCCGCTTTGTGTTTGAGCGTCAGCGCCCCTGCCCACCTTGTTGCCCAGTGCCTCGCGTCGTAGAGCAATGAAGTCACGCAGCTCCCGCCGCCGTGCCTCGTGCTCCCCCGCTCCGGCTTCGTCCGCCGACGGCGCCGGTGCTGGCGGCGGCCACCAGCCAGGCCCCCGCTGCTGGTGGCGCTGCCGCCGGGGCGGCGCAGGCTGCCACATTGATTGCACGTCCCTGGCTCCCCACGGTGGCAGTGCGCTAGGCGGGCAGTCCGAGGAGAGGAAACTTCATTGAGACATGGCTGCCGTTGGTGGCGTATTTACACCCACTCTGTGAATGCTTGCGGGAATTGGGCGCGGCAGCGAAGAACGAGCAGAAGAAATTTTAACTGCCACGACACGCGACACGCTGTCCCTTCCTGCAGACGGAGGAGCCTTCAATCCGTTTGGCGCACACATTGCAGCGATCGTCAGCCCGAGGAAGGCCGAAAGCAGCCAACTGCCCGGCACAACACCCACAACACGCTTCACCCGTCGCTCGCTCAGACGCTGCGCCAAGTTTGTGGGACTGCACCAGCCGCTGCAGGCGAGCACAAGGTGGCGAGCCCTGATCCTCCACCCTACTGCTCCACGCTCCCATACCGCCACGCCGACGCCGCACCGCCCTGCCGCCCTTTCGCCGCCGCATGCCACAGACCTGCAAGCCCCCTGCTACCTGAACCTGCAGACTACCACTGAGCCATGAGCAGCAGCGGCCTCAATGTGGCTTCGCTGCCGCTGGGCAGCGTGGCGGGAGTGCCGATCCGAATTCACAGTGAGTGTTGTGCGCTCCTGCCGGCCGCTCGTGCTCGCAGAGTTTGCCCCACGCCCACCTTGATCCCTTGTTGCTCCTAACAACTGTGCCCCCTCCTGCGTGTGAGCGCAAGCCTCCCATGTTCTCTGAACTCTCTCAAGGCGCTGCCCTATCCGACCTCCCATGGCGCCGCCCCAATCTCAGCCGCCCACGTGCACGCTTCCCCCCTGCACCCTCCCGCGCCACCCCACGTTTGCCCCG
>JTEE01000228.1:303978-331619 GCA_002896455.3 Chlorella sp. ArM0029B | reverse complement strand
GTTCAACGCAGTCACTTTCCCGCTGCTGCTGGTCCTGGGCATCCTGGCTGAGGGCCTGGACTTCTTCTCCTGGGCCGCCGTGGGCTGGGCAGCCCTCATGTATGGGCCCATCCTGCTGGTCACAGTTCTCATTCATGAGCTAGGCCACGCGCTGGCAGCCAAGCGGCTGGGCGGGGAGGCAGAGGGCATCCTGCTGTGGCCTCTGGGCGGCCTGGCCTACCTGTCGCACACCAGCGGCCCCAAGGGTGCGCGCACGCCGGGGGGAAGCATAGCGTGGGGTGCAGGGCGGGTGGGCGTCGGCGGGACGCCACACCCAACAGCGCGCTAGCCGGCCTGGGTGGGCGGGCATGCTGCCGGCAGCAGAGCGCGCACAGGCAGATGAGTCACACTCTATGCTGTACAGCATGTCCCTCACTAACTGCCTGCCGTGCACGCAGGCCCTCGCTCAGCATGTTCCGAGCACCTCGCCCACCCCTGCCTCCCCCGCTCCCGCCCGCTGCAGTCGACCTGCTGATTGCGGTGGCGGGCCCGCTGACCCACATCCCTCAGTTCCTCGTCTGGTTCGCCATCCTGTTCCCGGTGTACCACGCTGTGTACGACAGCTGGCGCGTCACCCTCAGCATCCCCCAGCCCTCGGAGCACTTTGGGCTGGCCGTGGTGGCGGGCGCCTGCCAGGTGAGCAGCTCACCCACCATCATCAGTTTCGAGACCTTACATGGTGTTACAGGAAGGAAGGAAGGAGCTGGGCAGGGGCTCGTCAGGTGCTGGCGGGCGCAGAGGTGGGGGCACGCTGCTGTGCCTGTGCCTGCAATCGATGCTGCGTGTGTTTTGCAGAAGAGGGGCGTAAACAGGTGTGGCATGCTGGCAGTTTTGGGTTAACTCTTGTGGGCAGCTGTGGTGCTCCATCGTCAAGGCCGGCATGCCGCTGGTGCACCCCCGCACCATAGTGAACATAAAGAGTTGAGTGCTCAGTAATGCCTGCCAGCTTGGCTGCCGTGGCAGCCGAAATGGGGCGCCTTTGGTCAGCACCTGGGCTGCCTGCCCCTCTTAGCGGCCAAGCGCTGCCGCACCCACACCCTGCTCACCTCGCCTGCCTCCCCACGTCCCCCCATGCAGCTCAACATTGCACTGGCTGCCTTCAACCTCCTGCTGCCCGCCTACCCGCTGGATGGCGGCCGCATATTTGCAGACCTGATGCTGCTGGCAGGGGTCAGCCCGGAGCGGGCCGCCAAGGCCACCGCCGGCGTCGCCACGCTGGGCGGCGCGGTCGTCATTGGGCTGGGCATCTGGTGGAGGTCCTTCCTCACAATCGCCGTGGGCATCTGGTGCGTGGGTGGCACTGTGCGGGGCGCGTTGGGGCTGCCCAGCTGCACGCTTCTTGTGCGCGTGCGTGCGTGCGCGTGCGTGTATGTGCGGTCAGGCACAGTGCAGGGAGTGTGTCAAACTCGCCAACGAAACGCACCCCTCCACCGCCGCCATCCCCGCCCGCCCACGCATCCCTGCAGGATGCTCTACTCAACCATGCAGCTCTGGGTGGCCATCCGTGCCGGCGCCGTCAGGCAGCACCCGCTGTTCAGTTACGATGCCAGCGCCAGTGGCACGGGCGGCGGCACGCAGCTGCCTGCAACCGGCGGCAGCGGGTGGCGTCCTTACAGCGGAGACGGCACTGTGTGAGCCGCCCCAGGGCCCGTGCTTCCAGTGTGCTTGGCTGCCAGGCGTGCAGGGCGCCTTTTCTAGTCTTTTGTTCTTTGATGCATGCCTGTTCAACCGCCACCTCTGAACAGCCACCCACAATCTCGTTGCAATTGCTGTGCTGCCGTGCAAGGACCCTGCAAAAGCCTGCATCGGCACTGTGGACGAAGTCAGCAGCAGATGCAAGTTAAAAAAAAATAAAAATAATGCAAAATGATTTGAAGTTTAGTGGCGTCCAAGAAGCGGGCACGTGCCAAGCACGGCACGGCGGGGCGGGGCTGGCCGTTCCCACGTGCGCACCTGGTGAGCTACTTACACCCCACCTTGACTGCATGTTCACCATCCACAGTGCGTATACACCAGGGAAACCCACCGTGCGCTCCGCATGCAACCATTCTGTGCTGCGCCTTGTGGACCTGCCGCAGTGCGGGCGGACACCGCTGGCCCTGCCGCCTCTTCCATACCTCCAGCACAAAGTGCTGGCACGGAACGGGTTGATGACGCAAATTGATTTGGGTGGCGTGATACCACCACGTGGCACGATCTTGAGCCGCCAGTTTCTCTCGTCGCAACCACATTTCTCTGCCATCCCTGGCTTCAATAGGCCACCTACATATAACCCCGCCGGCTCTCGTTGACGCCTGCCTCTCCACCGTTCAAGTGCTTCTCGCCTATGCTCTCTACAATCTTCACACCGCGGCTGGGAGCGGCCCCAGGTATGAGATTACAAAGGTGTAGAGCTAGCACCGCAACAGAGGCAGGCAGTCCCAAGGGCCGCGCTAAGCACACGCTCCAACCCGCTGACCCATCGCCTCCTCCTCCTCCACGCAGGCTGCAACCACACGCGCCCGCAGGGCTCCCTCGCAGCGACCCGGCTGCGTGCCTCGACCCTCCTCGCCAACCAGCACACTCGCACTGTGGTAAGGAGGCCGCGCCACAGTGCGTCAGGAGGCCTGCGCCGCAGTGCGTAAGGTGGCCTGCGCCGCAGTGCGTAAGGTGGCCTGCGCATAGTGCGCGGCGACAGATACTTGTGGGCGGCTGGCGCGGTTCTTGGGGCAGCTACCGGGCGGCGCCGCCCCGCTATTGGGCGCTCACTACCCACGGTAACAAACCCACGGACTCATCATCTTCCTGCCTTGCCTTCTTCCTTCCTTGCCGACAGGTCTGTGTCGCTCGCCTCAGCGCCCCAGATGCACAAGCCCCTGTGGCCATCAAGTACAAGGGCCTGAGTCACCTTTCGCTGGAACAGGTGATTTCCTGGTCTCCTGCCGACAGCAGCCGTTTGCGGGTGACCCTGCCTCCTTCAACGGTGCTCCTTGTTGCTCGCCACGCGCGCCTCGCTATGCGGCCCTCCAACTTGTCTCCACTCCCTCCCTCTCACGTGGCGCCCCTGCTCAACTCCCTCCCCTCCGAGCTCCCCTCCCTGCAGATCTTCCGCGCCCAGCACCCCGGCCTCTTGGATGCCCTGGCCGGCACGGTCATGACGCCCTCATCCTCCGCACGGCTGCTGTACCGTCTGGAGGCCGAGCTGCCTCCTGCGCTGACCGACGTGTGTGAGAGCGGCGACTGCGTGCTCGTGGCACTGGCCCCCGGCCTCCTGCCCCTGCTGGGTGAGTGGGCGAGCAACCGCCGGCCGCCTGGGCGAGTGCAAGATACCTCCATGATTGCGATACTTTGCTGCCTGTGCTTGTGGCAGCATCTCTCAGCTGGCCGTGTCCCAACAATATGGGTGCCCATGCTGCGGCAGCAACCTTGGCGGTACCACACCCCCAGTGTGCCGCACCTGACCTGACGCCGCACGTCATAACCCCGCAGCGCACTTGCCTTTCTCTGCCCCGCCGCCTGCTCCCTCTCACCCCCATCCCCGCCTCCCTTGTGCCCCCGCCCCGCCTCCCTTATGTGTGTGTGCAGAGCGTGCCACCGAGTGCTGCGAGCAGTCTCTGGCGGCGGGCGCCCTGGGAGAGGCCACCACCATCGGCAAGGCCGCGCTGAGCCTGCTGTGCCGCCTGCGCTTTGGCAGCCGCGCCTCGGCAGACGGGTACACCGCAGTGGCCATGCGCTGCAAGCAGGCCCTCAAGGCGGCCTACGATGCCGGCGCCGACGTCAGCCAAGAGGTGAGGGGCTGGGCAGGGGCTGGGCAGAGGGTGGGCCGCCGCGAGGGGATGGTGTTCAGCTGGGAGGGCGCATCTACGGCACAGTTTTTTGTTGCTGCGGCGCCGTGAATGAACGAGTGAATGGATGGGATTCGCTGGGCAAGGAGCTGACGTCCGCCACGTTGTCGAGGGTGGTGGGTTGGTTGGGCGACCTTTGGTTGGTTAGGCGAGAGGCTGGGCTCGCTTCTTGGGGCTGCCGCTGCTGTTCTGTTCATCCCGCCTGTGGCGCCCCATCCCTCTCGTCCACCTGCTGCAGCACTTTGTTGTGCTGCGTCTTACTGACGCAAGTGCCTTGCCCCCGCACAATGCAACCTCACCCCCGCCCTGCCGCCCCACCCCCGCCCTGCCTCTCTTCTCGTCCTCCCCCCGCTGCTGCAGGACATTGTTGAGCTGGAGACCGCCTGCGCCCGCTCCAGCCCCTGGCTGTGGCTCACCCCCTACTTTGGGCACCGCTGCGCCTGCGCCGTCGACGACTTCATCTCCGCGGGATGGGCCAACGGGGAGGTGAGCGGGCACACAAGTGTCTACACTTGGGCAGCAGCAGCGCTGGGCAGCTGGGTTGGGCGAAAGGCAAGCGGGCGGTTGCAACTGCGAGGGCGGGAGGTTCTCCGCTCAACCTTCCAAATGCCTGCGCGTCCAGCGTCCGCCTGCCCGCTCGCCTCCCCTGCCCCATCCCCCAGTCTTCTCACAAATCTCCCCTCACTTTCTTTCCTCGTCCTCTCTGCAGCTGGCTGTGCGGTTTGCCGAGGCGTACTGCTCGCTGACGGGGCGGGGGCGGTACACCCAAGTGCCCTCCAAGTTTGTGCGCCTCGTGCGGGCGGCGCTCCAGCACCCACTGAGGTGCGTTGTTGCGCTGCGAGAAGATGATACGAGGGGCGGTGGGTGGTGTACTGATGGGCCGTGACGACATACGAGGGGCGGTGGGTGGTGTGCTGAGGGTGCGGCGGGGACCCTAGTGAGGGTGCGCTGGCGTACTTGAAGCGCTGGCATGGAGATTGGGTGGATGCCGGAAGCCAGGGCGGGGGCTGTGCCGTGTGGCGGGCAGCGCAGTCTGGGCAGCTCCCGCCTTCCTTCCTGCCTCCGGCCATGCCGCACACACCCGCACGTGGGCCATCCACAACCGCTCTCCCTCCTGTTCCCACCCAACTGACCGCACGCCACCTGCCCACCCGCCCTCTGCAGCTCCGACCAGCTGCGCCGCCTGCTGGCAGCTTCCAGCCGGCTTCCGGTGGAGATGTCGATTGAGCTGGAGCTGCACGCACGCTCCGAGCCGGCAGACTGCTGGTACGCCGCCTTGATGGCCCGCCTTCACGACGCTGAGGCCGCGCCCGCACCTCCCCCTCCCATGCGCACGCCAGTGCCAGCAGCCCGCGCGCCGCAGCGCCGCGCAGCGCTGCGCATCGGCACGCATGCCGTGCCTGCCGCAGGCCTGGGTCGGGCTCTGCAGCCCGTGGCCGCTTAGATACAACGAAACCAATCGAGTGAAATGAACAGCTGCGCATGACAACTGCGGCCTCCCCTTCCCTTGCTTCTCCCTTTACGTAACGCTGATGAATAAGCACGCACCGGCTTCTTGCCCGCTGGCGGTTAGAAGCCGGTTGCGTGCACCCCGCATTCGCGGCCAACCCTCATTTTAGAGCAACCCCAACCCACGCCGTGCCCTCGTCCTGTGGCCGCGTCCCGCAATCTAAATTCGGGCCCCTCCCCACCCGCCGAACCAAACACCTCTCCAGTACCCCAAACCCACCACAAGCCTTTGATGCCTGCCCAACTTCTGTGCGCGTGCCCCCTTCCCTCGGGCTCTGACTGTCCTGCCCCTTCCCAACATCCACTTCTGTCCTTGTCCTGCCCCTTCCCAACATCCGCTTTTGTCTTTTCATTACGACTAACTGCGCCTCACACCCCTGACTTTCCATCAGATTCTGGCTTGGCTGCTCCCGTCCTGTGAGCGCCATTCCAGCATTCTGTCTCACGCACTGGCCTTTTTGGCTGTGCTGCCGCACGCTGCCGCCGCCTCTTTCCCCCGCGGCCCGCACCCTGCCAGCACTGCCGCCGTTGCGTGCCCCCCACACCTGCCCTGTATTCCCCCTCGACTATTTGATTCACATCCGTCCCTGTCCCACAGTCCCAGTAGTATGCTGCCACCAAACACTGCCACTCCCTGCTTCCTGCTCGCCTCTTTTCCACTCCTGCCTGACACCCGTCAAACCCATGCCGCCCCTGCGGCCAAACCCAGCAGCACCTCGAGGGCACCACCCTCCTGCGCACCTGCCAACCCCTCACCATCACCAAACTCCCAACCCTTCATTGTGTGCCGTGTGTCTGTTCGAAACTTGCACCCCTCCCCACCCTTCTCCCCATCATCACCCCTGTATGCGTATGCCAGAGCCCGTTTTCCTGCCCTGCATCGGATGGCCTGCAGCCCCTTTTTGTGTGTGGTTCAAAACCTGGCCAGCCGACCGTCGCCTAATTTCCAGCCCTTCCCACGCTTTCACCCCACAGGCATCTTTGCCCCTCGCCCTCACTGACTCACTGGCACTTTAGCTAGCCCATCATGTAGCAGACACCAAGCCTGCTGTCCTGTAGATCATGCGCTGTGGTGCTGTTCTGGCCCCGCATGGGCAATATCTTTGAGCCATGCATGTTTTCGAGCGTCTTCACGCTGTGCCATACCCCTAGATAGTGCGGCCTCTTGTAAATATCCTTGCCGCAAGCCAGGCTGCCGAGGAGCCAGCAAATGGGTGTGGGGTCCCCAGAGGATGGTAGCAGGGGGTCGCTGTATCCGGCAACTGCCTGGTGTGCTTTGCAGCCGTCCAAGTTTCGTGAGCAAACGAAAGAACGGAAGCGAGTGGTGAGCATGCGTGCTGAGCAAGTCGTGCGCACCCTGCTCCCAGGCGAAGGGGGCACGTAGCACAGGGCGGTGCCCCTACGGCGGTCAACTATGCTGCCTCTGTGCGAAATACACAGGTATATTGTGCATTCATAGGGTTGAGCACCATCCTGCTCTCTGCTGCCTGCGATCTCCACAACTGCTTCAAGCGCACGCTAATCCAGAGCCTTCAACGGCAGTCAGCGGTCTGGTGACCCGACCGTCTCATTCACCGCTGCACGTGCTGGCGCCGCCATAGAATATAAAGTCGACATCCTCGTCATTTCGGGGGATTATGTATTTAAAGTTTGTGTATAGCGATTCAATGTACAAAATTGGCCTAGGCCCGGGGCCCCGCGGGGGCGGCCCCGCATCATCTGCTGCCGCGGCATGCCGACCGCCTGTCGCCGCAATGCTGGCATGTCTTGCTGTTCCGTCCCCCAGGCAGGCGCATCGCGCGCTTCCTTGCCTCCACGGAGTCCTGCGTCGCCCGGAAGCCCTGCCCTAAGCCGGCAGAAGCCTAGAAGAGCCCGGTCTGTGTGGTAGAGCGGTGAGTTGCGGGTGCTGCAACCGCCTATACATGGCTCCCTTGTTATTCTGTACCCTCCCGGATGCACAAATTTGCAGGCTTGACTGCCCGCGCGGGTGCTGGCCGCTGCTGCCAATTTAGCTTGAGCCTTGCATGTCTGCTTTAGCGCTTACAATCGTGCACAGTGATCGTGCAGGGCGCGGCAAATACTCTGCGATGAGCAGCCGCGCGGGTTGCGCCTCTTGTGCTGTAGCTATCCTTGCCGCCGCCGCCGCCGCCGCCTGCCACTTGGCCCGCTGTCGTCCTGCGGGCCCTCATGCCCCGGAACGTCACCCTTTTGCGCCCGCCGACCCTCCTTCTACAGGCTAGTCAGCTGATCTCAGGATGGTTGCCTCCAGCGGCGGCCCCATGCTGCCTTTCCACAAGACGTTTGCGGCGTCTGCGATTGCGGCCTGCACAGCGGAGATCCTCACGCTCCCCCTTGGTGAGAGGCCTGCCAGCCTGCCAGACTGTCTGAGCCGCCTGGGATGGGCAAGCCGCAAGGTGTGGAGTGGCCAGGGCAGCTGGTTGCAGCAGCTGCAGCAGCAGCGGGACACACCGGTTGGCCGCCGCAGCACTGCCGCCCGCCGCTGCTGTGTCCCGCCTTCCACGCCGTTTTTGTGTGGTGATCAAATGGCAGTTCACGTTTAACTTTCAGCCACTACCAGGTCCGAAGCACTTAATCTGCTATGTCCGATTGTTAGCACCCCTCTTACCAACCTGCCCTTCCGCCCTCCTCGCCCTCCTGCAGACACCGCTAAGGTGAAGCTGCAGCTGCAGCCCAAGACCGCAGCGCCAAAGTACCGGTGAGGGTCCGTCTTTAGCAACGGCAGTGGGGGTGGGGAAGGGCCCCGGCACGAGGGTGCCGGTGGCAGCGGGCGGCTGCAAGAGCAGCAGCTCATGTTGTATTGTGACTGCTTCTAGAAATGGACGGAGCGGTTGCGCATCCTTTGATAATGCCATAAGAATCTGCACTCCTGGCTGCAACCTGAGTCGATGTGCATGACCAGCGCTGGGCAGCTGTATGAGGCTGGACTAGGTTAGGGCCAGACACTGTGTGGTGCCAGCTCAGCAGGTTGCACAGGCAATGATGTTGGTACTAGCCGAGCGTGACGCGCAGCATGCGTGCGACGGGCGAGCCTGAAGCGCAATTTCACTCGCTAGCGTGCGCAGCACAAGGGACAATAGCTAGCTCCGCCCGGGTGCCTGCATTAGCCCCCTGTGTTCAACAGCGCTCGTTGCCGTGCGGCCTGCCGCCTGTTCCAACCCCTGCTTGCTTGCTTGCTCGTCACTGCCTATTCTCTCACGCGTTGTCCCACCCTGCCATGACCAGCCCTGACCCTGATCCTGCCCTGCTTTGCCTGCTATGCCCTGCCGTGCCCTGACCTGCCCCTGCCCCTGCCCTGCTTTGCCTGCTATGCGTGCAGGGGGCTGTTGGGCACATGCATGACGGTGGCTCGGGAGGAGGGGGCGGGAGCGCTGTGGAAGGGACTGGCACCAGGTGGGTTGTTAGAACCACACCGCCTGCGGGCCCGGGTGGCGGAAACTCCTTTTCTTTCGCACACACTTCCTGCCAGCCTGATGCAGCAGAGCAGCAGGCTTCTCCTCCCTGTGCCCGCCACACAGCCTGCTTTGCCTGCTTTGCCTGCCAGCCTGCTGCCCCCCCATGCATGCAGTGTGCACACTGCCGCCTTGCTACAGCGCACAACTGAACTGCCGTGCGTGCACCTGCAGCATCAGACTGCCAACCCCGCCACCCACCTCTTTCTGCCCTGCCACCCCCCGTGTTCCCACCCCCCTCTCTGCTTTGTGTGTTCCTTGCCCTGCCTGCTCCACAGGCCTGCAGCGACAGGTGGTGTACGGCGGCCTGCGCATCGGACTGTATGAGCCGATCCGGAACGCCATGGTGGGTTGGGAAGCAAACAAACGCACACCACTGTCTGCATCGGGGTCGGTGTGTGTGTGTTGCAGGTGCCTGTGTGCTAGCCAGTCCGAAACGTCATGGCCCAACACATGTGTCCCCCTCCCTCCCTCCCTCCCTCACACCAACTCTCACTTCCCCTCCCTCGTGTTCCTCTCCCTCTTCCTCTTCCTCTCCAGGTGGGCAAGGACCATGTGGGCGACGTGGGCCTGGGCATCAAGATTGCTGCGGGCCTCACCACCGGCGCCATCGGCATCTCGATCGCATCACCCACAGACCTGGTCAAGGTGCGCTGCGCCCTGCTGCGTCCTGCTGTGCTGTGCTGTGCTGTGCCATGCTGTGCCCTTACCTGGTCAAGCTGCGCTGCGCTGCGCTGTGCTCTGCTGTGCCCTGCTGTGCTGTGATGTGCTGCGCCATGCTGTGGTGCATGCATCTCGGTTGCATCACCCACAGACCTGGTCAAGGTGCGCTGTGCCCTGCTGTGCTGTGCCCTGCTGTGCTGTGCTGTGCTGTGCTGCGCCATGCTGTGGTGCATGCATCTCGGTTGCATCACCCCAGACCTGGTCAAGCTGCGCTGTGCTGTGCCCCGCTGTGGTCTGCTTCCATGCGCTGTTGACCGTTGTGTTACGCTGCGCTGCTCTACGCTGCGCTGTGCTGCGCTGTGCTGCCCTGTGCTGTGCTGCGCTATGCTGTGCTGTGCTGTGCTGTGCCGACTCCCAGGCCCTCCCTCACCCCTGCAGGTGCGCATGCAAGCTGCGGGGCGCCTGCCCGACGGCCACCCCCGCAAATACACCTCCTCCATCTCCGCCTACCGCTCCATCATCGCCACCGAGGGTGTGGGTGCGCTGTGGACGGGCCTGGGCCCCAACATTGCGCGCAACGCCATCATCAACGCGGCGGAGCTGGCATCGTACGACCAAATCAAGGAGAGCTTGCTCAAGTGAGTGAAGGAGTTTATGTGTTTTTTTTGTGTGTCTGCTTTATAGGTTTGGCATAGCGACGCTGCACCAGCGCCCTGCTCATACAGGTGTCGCTAGTCTGGATCACGAGCGTCCCACTGCAGTCTAGGCTTCTGAACAGTAGTTCTTAGGTACCCCCCTAGTAGTAGGCTGTGCAAGCCGCAGCTGCTTAGCAGCCTTCCACAACTCACTCGTGTGTGAGGTTTCGTCCGGAAGGAAAGGAGCTGACAGGGAGGGGCGGGGGCCTGCACAGAGGGTCGCTCTTGTGTGCAGCGCCTGTTGGCATGCGTGCTGGCAGGGCGGCCGAGCTGGCGAGCACGGAAATGGAATGTGCTCTGCCACACTACACAGCAGTACCGCCATGCCATGCCATGCCTTGCCATGTACCTCACTGCACAGCAGTACCGCCATGCCATGCAAATGCACCGCCATGCCAACCTGACTGTACTGCCACCTCCCCCCCGCCTGCAGGAGCGGCATGATGGAGGACAACATCTACTGCCACGTCACCTCTGGCCTGGGCGCCGGCCTGTTTGCCGTCATCTGCGGCTCACCCGTGGACGTCGTCAAGTCGCGCATGATGAGTGAGTTTTTTTTTTTTTTAAGTTTTTTTCTTCTTCTTTGCACACTAGTTGTTGCTCTGAAGGCCTTCCTGCTCTCTGTTTGCTGCCATCTGCGGCTCGCCCGTGGACGCAAGTCGTCAAGCCTCGCATGATGAGTGAGTTGACAAAAGACATGCACACACAAAATTCTTGCATAACTGAAGACCTTCCTGCTCGTTGCATGCCGTCACAATATGTGGGCGGCGTCTCCAGTGGGCGGTGTCAAGTCAAGTGCATGATGGTGTGTGTGTGTGTGTGTGTGTGTGTGTGTGTGTGTGTGTGTGTGTGTGTGTGTGTGTGTGTGTGTGTGTGTCTGCCCAGTGCTCTGAATGAAAATCAAAAGTGAGCTCAGCTGCCCGTGTTCTTGCTTGCTTGTTGCACACCCTAATTGTTTGAAACCTTCCTGCTCTCTGTTTGGTGTCCTTGCCCCACCTGCGCGCAAGCCCTATCATGTGTTGACATCACCACACTTTGCCACTTTGCCCTGCCCACCTTGCCCTGTAGGCGCCACCCCCGGCACCTACTCTTGACACGCCTGATGCTTTCTTGAACACCTGCAAACACTCGACCTCCATCATGCTCTCTTGATGTAGTGCCCCGGCCCCTTCCCAGCTGCCCGCACACGCCCCTTGGGTCTTCACCACCCTCCCTGTCTCATCGCTTCCTGCCATGCCTTGCAGGCGCCGCCCTGAGCACCTATTCTGGCGTGCTGCTTTTCATACAAATCTTTACACAATTTCACCTCTCTCATGCACTCTGTGTGTTGTCCTGCCACCCAGCTGCACGCTCTTCACCACCCTGCCTTTCCCATCACTTTCTGCCATACCCTGCAGGCGCGGCCCCGGGCACCTACTCTGGTGTGCTGGACGCTTTTGTGAAGACTGCCAAGGCTGACGGCCCGCTCGCATTCTACAACGGCTTCTCATCCAACTTTGCGCGCCTGGGCGCCTGGAAGTGAGTGCATGGAAGCAGACAGTTGTGTGGGCAGCACAGCACTGCTTCGCAGCTTGCCCCGCCTGCCTGCTGCTAGAGGCTGCCCTGCTTGTGTGCTGCAAGCGCTGCGGTGACTTCTGCCACTTTTTTGGTTTGTTTTTGTGTGTGCTGCAAGCGCGGCAGTGATTGCTGCTAGGCAGCTAGCCTGCTTGTGTTTCGGCAAAAGTGTGCTTGCTGCCACGCCTGGGTCCTTAGAAATGGTTGCATGACGTGCGGCAATTGCTGCCTGTTTGGCCTGTCTGTGTGTTGCATGTGGCATGGCGATTACTGCTAGGGGGCTGCCCTAGGCGGCGGCTGGCCTCTTAGGGCGCTGGCCAGCTTGTGTTTTGGCGTTGCACCAGTGGCGGCGCCGCCCTCACGTGGATCAGCTCGCTAGCCAGCACTTGTCTTTATGCATGCGTGATGAGGGGGAGTGTGAGAGCCTTGTGACAGGTTTGACATCTTGCAAACCTAGAAATCGCCATCACGTGCCCCCGCTCCCGGCACCCCCTTTCTGCCCCCGTCCCGCAGCGCCACAGCGTTCCTGCGCCAGCACATCTTGGGCACCTGAGATTTCGCTGGCTCGCTCACTAACTCAGAATGCTCCCCCTCTCGGCAACCCGCCTCTGCCCCCGCAGACTTAGACAAGCGATCTTATTGCTACCCATGATTTCAAAATACATGTTATTTTGTTGTCCCTGCAGCACCATCATGTTCCTCGTGCTGGAGCAAACCAAGCGTGCAATGGCGTGAGAGTACTCAAAGCCCTAGGCCGTGGCATGCGCAGCGTCACCCCTCGCGCAAGCAGCGCTGTTGTGCTGAGCCTCGCACGCGCTGCTGCCATGCTGCGTGCGCATTGTCCAGCATGCGGATCGTGGGCGCATCTCTGCCGGCGGTAGGGTGTGCCGGCTTGCAGCAGCGCTGGCGTGCGCAGCGTCGCCCCTGGCACAAGCAGCGTGAACCCTGGCATGCCTTGCCTTGATGGCCGTTGTTTCGACTTGCCAGACGGACCGCTAGACAGCCAGCAGCCTGGCGTGACCGAGCACTTCACCTCTCTGCGGACCTAGGCCCTGGGTGGCTGGTGGCACCGCCCTGGGTGGCGGCAGCACCGCACACCCCCAACTTGAGCACAGCGATGGTGGCAGCGCCCTGCCCTGCACTGCCCTCCACGCTTGTGCCCCCTGGCCCGCTTCCGACAGTCGGGCCCGCTTGAAACATTTCACTCCTGAGTACCGTGCCGGTTCATTTCCCAAGTCTCAGCACTGACCCCCACCCAAATCCGATTGCCTCCCCCCTTGCACCCTGCCGCACTGCATGCCCTTCCCCTGCCACCCCCTCCTGCTCTCCATATGTCAAGATCCGATGGCGCAGTAAGGCGCCCCACGGCCCCATGCCCAGTGCTTCCCTGACAGCTGGCTTGCCTTGCTCTGCATGCACCCGCACTCTACTGCTGCCTGCCTGCACCCACACCTGTGCTGCCCGCACTTTACTGCTGCCCTGAGCTGTAAACACAAGCACGGTCTGCCCTCCACAACAGAGCTGGGAAGGAGCTGGGAAAGGAGGGCGGCTGCACCCGCCTGCCAGCTGGCGTTCGCTGCACCCCTCACAACACGGGGCTTATTACGAGCTAAGCCTCCCAGTGCCACACAGCGCATCCCACAGCAACAACACAGGCCAGATCAATGTCAGCGCTGTCACCGTTGCTGGGCAGATATTTGATTGTGCTGGATCCGTGCCCCCTGGCCTCCCCCCGTCCTACGTGGCTCTGCACCCCAGCCCTGCTTCTTCCTCTTCTCCTTTGTCTTTGTCGTTTCCCACCCCACCCACTCCTCTCTTGGCGCACCAGCTGCCGCCGCCGCCGCCGCAGCGAGCTGTGCACGCCAGCATCTGAGGCTTTGCCAAGTACGTGAGAAGGGGGGATGCATTACACGAGCGGCACCACAGGCGAAGGTGCATGCCGGCTGCGCCTCGTCAGCGCGTCGGCTGCGCCGTCGCCGTCAAGCCGCCCGTGCAGCACCGGCTGGGAGGCATGCTGGAGCGGCGCCAGGCCGGGGCAGCGCTCAGTCGAACAGGGAGAAACCCATGTCCTGCAAGGGGAGCGAAAACAGACAGAAATTGAGTTCGGCATTTCAGCATTGTGATGTAAAATGTGTTGGCCGCGGGAGCGGGCTTGTGCAAGAAGAACACATGAGGCCGGTGGCTGCCGCGCAGCAGCACGCCATGCCCCGCCGCGCCATGCACAGCCTGCCACCTTCGACGGGCTGCCATTTGCAGACTGCTGCAGACGGCGGCCAGCGCGCCCCACGCATGCCAACACGATTTATCAACCTCCGCCGCCGCCCCGCCCCACTTCCTCCCGCCCCGCCCACACACCTCGTCCTCCTCCTCAGCCTCCTCCTCCTTCGGCGCCTCAGCGGCGGCGGCTGCGCCAGCGGCGGGGGCGGCAGCGCCACCGGCAGCGGGGGCACCACCACCTGCAGCAGCAGCAAGGGCAAGCAGCAAGGGCAGCACAAGCGGTGAGGCAACATGCAAGCTGGGTCGCATGTGCTAGTGGCTGTAGCTGCCTGGAATGGCGTGCTGTTATGGCACATGTGCAAATGGACGGTTTCCTGCACGTCGTATCGCCAGACAGCTGCCGGCACGCTGCATCTGCCTGCCCCAGCGCCTGCCGAATGTTCGTATACAGCTGCCGCCTCTCGCCGCCGCCGCCGCCGGGGCGGCAACTCCCATGCCCTGCAGCATGCGCGGCCAGCGGCGCTCACCAGCGCCCACGTTGCAGATGAAGTCGTCCACACCCTTCTTCTCCACCAGCTTGGCGAAGAGGCCGGGCCAGTAAGGCTCCACCTCGACGCCAGCGGCCTTGGTCAGGGTGGTGATGTTCTCGGCCTGCAGCAGTGCATGGTAATGCTTTAGGCACCCGATGGAGGATGCTGGGCCGGCTGTGGGCCAGCCGCCGCCCATCGCGAGCATGCTCCGCGCATGCGTCCCCGCTGCCTGCCCAAGCCTCCCTCGCTCACAGTGATCTCCACGCCGTCATCGTGCAGCGCCAGGATGGCGTAAACGCACGCGAGCTCAGACTTGCTCATGGTGGCTGGGTCCTGACTTGAAGGGTGAGAGTTTAACCCAGTAGGGCCCAACAAGTAACAGGCTGCAAAGGAGGGGCGCCGCAGGCGTCGAAGCGCCTCTTGAGGGAGCGCCTCCATGCCACGCCGACCCAGGCCGTGTCAGCAAGTGTTCTTGCGCTCGCCCTGGGATCCCTTGTGAATCACACTGTGGCATTGGAGCATGCAGCAGCGTTGTTGGGCGTGCGGGGCGCTGTGTGTCCGGCCGGAGGGCACGGCGCTGTTCAAGGTGCAAACTTTGAGCGGGCTGATCCAACTTACAGCTTGTATCATATCCTAGCTGTGACTTTGAAAGCACAGGCCTTTGGACGAGCGACAGCGACATTGCTCAGTGCGCTGCCGCCGCTACCACCGCCTGGTGCCGCCGCGCTCGCCCCTGTTCCGGCTCTTCCCTTCAACCCTCTTCCCACTCCCCGGCTGCTCTGCAGTGCGGTTGGTGTGCGGCACTAAATGCTGAGTATGCTGAGGGCACCGCCCCCACGACGGCCGACCCGGGCGCGCCGCGCCTGCAATTAAGCGGGGTGCGTGGCGGGCTTGTGGGTGGACGGGGTGGGCACGCATGTGTGCAGCACAGCAATGCCTTCCCTGGTCATCTGCGCCGCAAAGCACAACCCGCGGCAACTGTGCCTA
Organism: Chlorella sp. ArM0029B; assembly: GCA_002896455.3. Classification (NCBI taxonomy): domain Eukaryota; kingdom Viridiplantae; phylum Chlorophyta; class Trebouxiophyceae; order Chlorellales; family Chlorellaceae; genus Chlorella; species Chlorella sp. ArM0029B. The sequence goes on along the minus strand of JTEE01000228.1, from coordinate 316,131 downwards.
ACAGTAGGCTGACACATTGCAGCAAGTTCTGAGGTCGCCACTGCTCCCTTGTGCGCCCTCCCACCCATGCAGCCACGGCAGGGCCGGCGGCCCCCGCTGCTGGTGGTGGCAGGCAGGACCCTAGCCACGGCCGTCCTCATCATCGTTGGCTCAATTTTCGTGCTGGGAGTGGGCCTGGTGCAGCCTGCAGTGTTTGGGCCGGCAAAGGCGACATTCCTGCATCTACCCCTGGCCGTTCTGCTCGCCTTCAACATCCTTTTGTGAGTGCGAGTTGGGTTGTATGCCCGCCTGCCGGCCAGCGTGGCAGTTTGGCGAGGGTGGGGAAGGCAAGGCAGCCAGAGGATTGCAAGGCAATGCGCAGAGGCTGGCGGGGAGGGAGGGCGGCTGGAGTGAAAGCCTGTCCGCCGTTCAGTGCAATGGCTGCTCTTGGTGCCAGCAATGAAGCCTTGCTGCTGATGGGCGCTTGCTTGTGAGATTCCCAAAAGGCAGGCTGGTGTCCTACCACCCCCTGTCCAGGTCTCTCAGAGGCCAACGACGCAGTGTAAATGTACCGATAACAGACTACAGATAACAGATGCTTGCCAAACCTCCCCTCCCTGCTTCCCCTAGCCAGTGCCTACTCCCCTCCCAGCCCACCCCGCCCAGCTGGCAAGCCCACCCCTGGCAAACCCACCCCACCACTGGCAAGCCCACCCCGCCCAGCTGCAATCTCCCCACCCATGACACTGCCATGCCCCTGCCCACCCGCCCGCCGCCCCACCCGCCGCAGCAACTATGCGGCCTGTACTCTGCGTCCTGCGGGTTCGGTGCCGGCACACCTGCGGCGCACCGCCATTGACGCAGCCACCGGGCGTGTGCTGCGGGGCGGCCTTGACGGCTGCCACTACTGCCAACGCTGCGCCTACTACAAGCCGCCCGCAGCCCACCATTGCACCGCGTGCGCCAGCTGTGTGATGGAGCTTGACCACCACTGCATGTGGGTGGGCGGGGCGGGGATGTCCCTAGTGTTGGCACGGCGGGGTGCGTGGGCGGGGCAGGATGTCTAGGTGTGGGTGGGGTGGATGCCCTGGGCAGGAGTGCCAAGGTCGGGGTGGGGTGGATGCCCTGGGAAAGACTGTAAGGGCTCGGCTGGGCGGGGTGGGTGCCCTGGGAAAGACTGCACAGGAAAGTCAAGTTGGGGAGGGTGGGCTGGGCAAGACTGTGCAGGGTGGGCTGAGCGAGAGCTCCAGAGGTTGGTGGGGCGGGCAGGCGCATGAGCACGGATGGCGGGGTGAGGGTCATAAAAGACCAGCCGAGGGGTGGGGTGGGGTGGGCGGCAGTGCACAAGTTGGGGTCGTGCATTGTAGAACGGCGGGTGCGACAGAGGGGCGGGGATGGCCGAGGGAGGGGCAGGGCAGAGGGGCAGGCAGGGCAGAGGGGCGGGCACGACAAGTCCGAGGGTCGCCTTGCCGCTCGCGCCCCGCACACGCCCCGCTCCTCATACTCCCCTCCTTCCTACCCCTCCAGCCTCCGCCCCCGCCCCCCGCTGCCCGCAGGTACATCAACAACTGCGCGGGTGCCGACAACCTGCGCAATTTCTTCCTCTTCCTGGTCTACTTGGTGGCTGCCGTGGCTTATGGCCTGGCCCTGGGGCTGGCCCTGGGGTGGCGCGAGTGGGGCGCTGTGCTGGCGCACACACGCCGCGTGCTGCAGGTGCGCTGTGATCAATCAATCAACCAATCAGTTGCACATCAGGTCCACGGGGAGCCAGCAACGGTCCCATGCGACAGCAGGGGGGGGGGAGAGTGCATTGGAATGAGGTTCGTAGCAGAGTTTGCTGCTGCTGGCGCCTCAAGGGAGAACCAGGGCGGCGGCGGGCATGTAATGTGTTGAGGGATGTGTTGAGGGAAGCTGGGTGCCCACTGCACACGTGTGTGTGTCGGCATCTGTTGCCAAGGATCAAGCGAGCTCTCATTCTTCAAGTATGTCTACAGCAGGCAGCACTCTGCGCTCCCGCTGATCTCCTGGTTCTGCCGCAGCATTCCAGGCAGTGCCCCAGTGCCGGCGCCCCCATCTCACATCCACTTGCGCTCGTGGTCCTGTGCCCGTGTGCTCACTCGCACCTCTTTCTTCTGCTGCTGCGCAGCGCACCGGTGGCATGCACCCCGTGCTGCGCCTCCTCACCTTCTCCGCCACCTGGCTGCTGTCCGCCCCCCGCTGGCTCGCCGGCTGGGCGTACTTCACAATGGGTGAGCCAACAGCAGGACCAACTTTTAAGCACTAGTACCAGGTCTAATTTTTTGCCGAGTAAGGGGGGTTGAGGGGCTCAACCATGTTACAGTGCATTGCGATTGCACCGACTCATGCAATTACAGTACGTCACAACTGAACGTTGATGCGCCGAGTCACCACACACAGCGTCTCTGCTGTGCGTTTGGGAATCGTTGGCGAGCAGCACTCGCTGAGCACACTTCACTAGTGTTGCGTGTCGTTTGCCCGCTGTGCTTTGCCAAGTGCTCCCTCGTGTGCGGTTGCGCGTGAATCTCTGAAGTGATGCCATGCCACATCGCTTGATGGGGACCACCCCTCCTGCTGCAACATGCGGGTGCCCCGCTCCTGGCCTGCCCTCTCCTGACTCTCATTCTGCATCTAACCCCCACAATGTGATGGCGCGGGGCACATTGCACTGTCCTGGCACCCACTCCATGCGCTTTCGCTTGCCTTTGGTGCTTGCCACTGCATCCCACCCACTATGCCGCTGCCTCCTGCAGTGTGCTGGGCCACGCTTCTGGGGGCGGGCATGCTGAGAGTGTAAGAATTTACTCCCTGGTCCCCCCATGCTATGCTGAGTGTGTGCCCATCCAATCCACCAGTGCCACTGAACACCCAAGCACCCTTGCCCCTGCCTCCCCTCCTGCAGTGTGCTGGGCCACCCTGCTGGGGGTGGGCATGCTGCTTGCCCGCCAGCTGGGCCTCCTCCTGCGGGGGCAGAGCTACCTGGATGTGCTTCGAGCCAAACGGCATGCACAGCATGCACAGCAGCACGCCCAGCAGCATGCCCAGCAGCATGCACAGCAGCATGCACAGCAGCACGCCCAGCAGCACGCACAGCATGCTCAGCACGCACAGCAGCAGCACGCTCAGCAAGAGCACGCACAGCAGCAGCAGCAGCAGCAGCAGCAGCAGCTTGCTGCCGTCGGGGCGCCAGAGGCGGCGGTGGCGGGCAGCTTGGGAGGGCGGCCCCCCACCGCAGCCCTGGCACCGGGACAAGGGGCAGCAGCGGCAGGCGGGGGCATCATGTCGCAAGCAGCAGGGCAGGCAGCGGCAGGTGGGGACATCATGCCGCATGCGGCAGGGCAGGCAGCAGGAGGACCTCCCAGAGCGGCAGGCAGGGCGGCAGCGGTGCAGAGGCTACGCAGCGTGTTTGGCGGGGGCCACCCGGCCACCTGGCTGCTGCCTGCTTGGGAGGTGCGGCCAGGTGTGACCGAGCGGGCAAAGGTGCACTGACCCGGCTGGCTGGTTGAGCGGAAGCTGTGCAATCTGTAACACTGCCTCCACAAGCTGTGTACTCTGTAACACTGCTTCCAGCGGCCTACACGGGGTGCGTGGGTGGGAGCAGCCAAGCAAGGTGGGGCGGCCGGCCCGTGGGGTCTCTCCCAGTGCGCCTTCTAGGCTGCCAGCGGGCCCGGGCGGGCATGAGTGCGCTGTTGTGGGCACACATTTTGCTGGGCAGACAGGCAGCTTGGGCACCACAGGCGGTGCAGGAGATGCAGTTGACCAAGGCGTTGGCAGGCACCAGTCCGCCGTGTGTGTGCATGTGTGTGTCCGGTGCCCAGGCGCTTGCATATGTGTCCGGTGCCCAGGCGCTGGCATATGTGTCCGGTGCCCAGGCGCTGGCATATGTGTCCGGTGCCGAACGGGGTGCAGCGGGCCCAGGGGTGTTGGCAGGCCCTGGCCACACATGCGCTCCATGGGGTGCCTACCGAACTCCTATTGGCTCTTGTGCTGCTACCAGTGGCAGCTGGGAGATGTGCAGGTTGGAAGGAGTGGGGCCACGCCAGGCAGCCGCCGATGCAGCCAGCTGGAAGGTGTGGTGGCCGGGCTGGGAGTGGCCAGCGTGGGCCCTGCCTGCTGTTTGCACGAGGCATATGAAGGCCATCTGTTCAGAGGTGACGCCGTGGGGATGGGCTCCAGAGGAGGGCAACCCGGGGCGCGGGCGCGAGACCGGAGCCATGGGTGAAATGGAGGAGCAGCTGATTGATTGACTAAGGCAGTAGTAGGGGTGACTGCACTTCATGTGGGGGGTGGCCTGCTGGGCACCAACCGAAGAGCGCGTGGATCACCCAGGGGCATTAAGGTTGCAAATTGGCCAGACAGAAGGGGCGGGGGGTGCGCCAGGTGCACCGAGGGGCGAATCGCCCAGGAGACAGGGTGTCACCCATGTACAGGCGGGCCACCCATGGTACCGGCGGGTGGCACAGGCGGGCCCGGGCACCTCCCCCCGGCCCGGTGGCGCCGCCTCCTGCTCGGCCCCCGCCCCGAAATCCCCACAAACGTCGTTTCAGAGTGTCGTGGGCGGTCAAACCCGCACGCCGGGGCGCACAGAATGGGGGAGAGGTTGTGCTGACATCAGCTCGTCGCTCCCTGGTTCCTACCCCACCCAGGGTGGAAAGGAGCCTCCCAGATCCCATATCTACCGACGCGCTCCTCCCCTGCGTCATTCACTCGCACACTTTGGACCCTGTTAGGCGTCTCATCTCGTTCTGGCAGACGGCTGCCCAGCACGTGAGTGTCCGTTGGTAGTGTCGGAACTGTCTGGCAGGCCGCTTTAACAGCTTTACCTGCCACGCCCCACCATGCTTCCGGAAGCCTCACAAACGAGCTACATGTGCTCTTTGCCGTCTGCAGGCACTCAGCGGCGCTCGGAGCATACCCACCATGGCCGGCGGGCACGGGCACGGGACAGGGAGCGGCGCCGGTGGCCAGCTCACCTCGAAGGACTGGACCAGGGTGGTGTGCGTGGCCGGCATCGGCACGGTTCTTGAGTGGTGAGCCCCGCCGCAGCCGGGGGGATGACAGGTGTTAGTCACCTTCTATGTTTTGCAGAGTTGCAGCTCTCTCTGCACATGCCCCTGATGGTGCATGCCGGCTGTGCTGTGTGCAAGTTGCACGGTGCAGCTTGGCGCCTAGGTCCTTGCGCCTGCCGCCCACCTTCCGCGCGCCGCCAACCCGCCGCTCGTCAGCCGCGTTTCTTGAATGCCCAAGCCGGCCTCTCACCACTCTTTTTCTCCTGCGCTCCCTTCACCACTGCGATTTGCAGGTTCGACTGTGAGTGGGTGGTTCTGGGGCTTGAAACGGCCACCTGCATCGCTGCGTGGGTGGTTGGGCATCAAGCCGCCGCGCGCGGTGGCCGCACACAAGATGACGGGGCATTGCACACAGGCCTGGCCATCTTGCATATGCAAATCCTCGTGCTCTGGTAGATGCAACGCTGTATTTCAAGCATGTCATTTTTGAAACACGCGTCGGTTGGGCGGCCACTCACATGCATTGCTTCTTCCCTGGCCATCCTCTGGTGCGTGCAGTCTACATCTATGCCCAGCTCACGAGCACCCTGAAGAAGGTCTTCTTCCCCACGGGCAACCCCACCGCCCAGACCCTGGTAAGCACACCTGAGGGGGCGATGTGCTGGTGATCATGCGTTCAACGAGGCGGGCCTTGCATGCGTGCTGTGCACATCCCACCCTGCCCTTGGCCCACCCGCCCAGCCTGCCCGCTTCAGCCCTCGCCCATTCGCTCACCGACCCCCTGTGCCCCCTCCCCCCTTTACCTCCTCCGCCCCCCGCAGCTGTGGTGGGCTGTCTATGCCGTCGGCTTTGTTGTGCGCCCGCTTGGCGCCCTCATCTTTGGACACATTGGCGACACCCTCGGCCGCAACACCACGCTGCGCATTGCCATCGTCTTCATGGCGGTGAGTGCCCAGCCGCGCCCTGGTGCCTTGCTTACCTGTGCCCTCCCGGCCTGGCCGCCAGCGCGCCTTGTGCACAGCGCGCCCCGCCCTGCCCACACTTTGCCCCTTGCCTGCCTGCCTCCCTTCCCGCTCCTTGTTCCTTCATCCCTGTTGTGCCCCACTCCCCACTCCCCTCCTCAGATCCCCACTGTCATCATCGGCATCCTCCCCACCTATGAGATTGGAGCCTACTCCGCCGGCATTGCTGCCCCCGTGCTGCTCACCATCATGCGCCTCCTCCAGGTGTGTGGTTGGGTCGGTGGGTGGGTGTGGCCGGGCTGCTCGGTGGGCTGTGTGTCGCACTGGCCTTGTAGAGAAAGGCCTGCAGCGGCCCCTCTTGTTTGGCTGGCTTTGCCTTTGTCAGCGTGCTCCCCCTCCCTCATCTCGCCCCCCCTTGTACTGCGTCATACACCCCTTCATTGCGACCCCACCTCTCTTGTCCCCCATCACTCTTTGATCATGCATTGTTGCCCCAACCCTCCCTCCATCATGCATTGTTGCCCCAACCCTTCCTCCCTCCCCGCAGGGCCTGGCCATGGGTGGCGAGTTTGGCCCCGCCATCATCTACATTTCCGAGCTGGCTCCCGTGCACGTGCGCGGCCGCCTGGTGGCCTGCCTGCAGATGACCGTCAACATTGGCATGTGAGNACCGCACCACCTGCCCACTTTAATGCGACCCGTGCGTGGCATGTTTTCTGGTCAGCGACGCCTGCTTTGCACTCCAGAAGAGGCACAGTGGCTGTGGGAAGAAGGGGCCTGCAGCTTCATGGTCTTCGACACCGTGCTCCTGTGGCATACACAGAGATCACGGGACGTGCCAAGCACACAGGGAGAAGAGCTTTTCAACCCTAAATTACGGTGGACCGGCAGCAGCGCTGAAGTGCAAAACGGCGCTGGTACCCCCCTGCATTTGCTGGTTCGTAGCTTTCAACGTGTGCCCAGAAGCACCCTCGCCGCCGCCGGCATTTCCAGCCTTTGCAACCGCATACGTGCAAGGTGGGCTACATAGGCAGCCGAAGTTCGTGTGGTTAGTCCGGCGTGTGCAATCTGATGTTAAACACCCTTGCCGCCGCCCTGCGGACGATGATGGATTTATCACCCGCTTTCTCTGAACACGGGCAGTACCAGTGCGTGCGATCAAAACCCATCATGCCACGGTTGATATGAAGTGTGCACTCTTTAAGTGTGCGCGCCTTGCAGATGCCTGCCGCCGCCTCCACCCTGCGCCCTGCTGCCGCCGCCCTGCCGCCGCCCGTGCCCTGCGCCCCACGCCGCCGCCCTGCCGCCGCTCCCCATCACGTGCCGCACGCCTGCAGGAAGCCCGCCTGATGGGAAACCGTGCATCATGCTGCACGCTTGATGCGCGCACAAGTGGCCATGGCTCCGTCCCAGATATGGAATCTGGCAGCATTGGCGGTTTGAAATACAAAATAACACTCACCTTTACGCCAAAGGACGCACATCGTGATGTTGTGAAGCAGCTGTTTGAGGACATTGACCTCAGGGTTGCAAGCGATGAGGCGGCCGCAGCATCGGTAGCAGCAGAAAAAGCAGCAGCAGCAGCCGCAACGGCTGTGCCGCCAGATGCAGCAGCAGCNCCCCGCCATCATCTACATTTCCGAGCTGGCTCCCGTGCACGTGCGCGGCCGCCTGGTGGCCTGCCTGCAGATGACCGTCAACATTGGCATGTGAGAGCCCCCGCATGCCGTGTGGTGGAAGGATTGCCTGCCGCCTTGCCCTAATCTGGCAGTCTAGCCTGCACCTACAGCCTGCGGGGAACCCGGATGGGCAGTTGAGCTGCGCATGCCTTGTGTGTGTGCCCATGTGCAGTGCACCCTTAAAAGGCCCCGCAGCCTAATGTGCAGCACCGCCACGGCCTTCCCTGATCCCTCCCCCCCTGCATCCTGCCCCTCTCCTTGCCTCGCGCGCAGGATCCTGGCCACCCTCCTCGTCATGCTCCTCGAGAACACCGTCAGCGCATGTAAGCCCCCGCCCTCCCCAGCCACGCAGCCCTGCTTCTGTCCAGCTGCGCACCCCTGCACTCCACTTGTGCACACACACGCTGCCGGCTGCTGTGCCAGGCCGCGTCCGTAACTGCACCTGCCCCCCACGCTCACCATTCCACTTCCCTCCCTCCCTTCTTCCATCCTCCCTCTCTGCTCCCCCTGTGCAGACAACATGCAGATCTGGGGCTGGCGCATCCCCTTCCTGCTGGCCTTCATGACTGCCATTCTGGGCTTCTACCTGCGCCAGGGCCTGCCAGAGCCTAAGGCCTTCCTGCGCGCCGCCCGTTCCGAGAAGGAGATTGAGGGCAAGAACGCCATGGCCGATGGCAACGCACCCGAGGGCACCGACGCCGCCATCCACGCCGCACCCTCCTCCAAGAGGTGAGGCGCAGACAAGGGGGCAGACAAGATACGAGGCAGCAGGGGCAGGGGGCTGTGGCTGCAGATGCTGATGCCATGCAGGCACGCCTGTGGTGCCCGGCCCGCCAACCTGCCTGCTCCCAACAATGCCTCCCCGCCAACCTGCACTCACATTCCTCCCCTCACCTGCTGTGCCCACCCGTCTCCCCTCCCTTCTGCTGCAGCCTGGCCAAGGACGACGTGGCTACCATTGATGACGAGAACAGCGTGCAGGAGGTCGCTTTCGAGGCACCCGATGAGAAGGGCGCCCTCAGTGGTCTGCACGGAAACCACAAGTCCAAGGTGTGCTAGGCTGCTGGTAGCTAAGCAGGGGCCAGGGCTGTGGTTTGGATTGCAAGTGGCTTTGTGGCGGTGTTTGCAGGGCTGGTTTATGTGTGCAGACGGCGCTTTGGGGGCCACACGCTGCTGCTCATGCCCGGCCACTCACCTGCAGTGCCTCCCCGCCTCCCTCCCTCCCTTGGTCCCCTGCCTGCAGTACCCCATCCTGCGCGTGCTGAGGAACAACTGGGCCGGCCTGATCACCCACGTCCTGTACATGGCCTGGTGAGGGAGGGGACGCAGTGCGGGGTGTTGGAGCTGCATTGCTTTGCTGGCCTTCCAGAGCATGGCGGGAGGCGTTGCAATGCCTGCCCCTTTGCTCACCCCCTGACCGCGTGCCTGCTATTTGCTTGCCCCCTGACCCTCCCAACTCCCGCTGCCCCGTGCCTCTTCCTCTCCCGCAGGGTGTCTGCTGGTTTCTACGCCGCCGCCACCTGGCTGCCCGCTCAGCTGCGCGACACCGCTAACCTCGCTCCGGGCAAGGTCGCGCTCAAGCCCATCATCTCCCAGGGCATTGTCATGTGAGCCCCGCCTACTGTGGGCCGTGGAGCATTGCTTTGTACTGCCTTGCTTCTGGCCAGCTGCCTCGCCCCCTTTGCTAGCCTTGGGCCCTGGGTTTCCAGCCTCCTTCCTCCCTCCCTGCTCACCCCGCCCCTCCCCCCCTTCCCCCCACACGTGCAGCATCTCGATGCTTGCCAACGCCTGCGGCCTGTTCCTGTGCGGCTACATGTTTGACAAGGGCGTGCGCGCTCTGGTCATCAACTCTGTCATCACTGTGCTTGGAGTGGGCGTCGGCTTTGGCACCTTCACCGGCGTGTGGGACGATGCCAGCGCCACGGGCGTCAACGTCACCGCCTGCTGGTTCCTCATGCCCCTGTTCCAGGTGAGCGGCCCGGCGGGGCTGGAAACGTGCATGCATGCAAGGGTGTGGTGTTCTGTGCATGCCTCGGGGGCTTGGTTGTGCGCGGCAGCCTGCAGTTCGAATGTTCTGCTCGTTCATGTTCCTGTCCGAATGCTCCAGCAGTCCCCTCTGCCATCGTTCTGCATGTCCGTCTGACCCCCGTCTCCCCCCACACACGCCCGCATCTTTTGCTGCAGGCTGTTGTGGGTGTTGCCATGGCCTCTGTTGCTCTGCCTTCCACGCGCATCTACGCACCCCTGGAGCGCACCACCGGCTTCTCCTTTGGCTACAACTGCGGTGAGTTAGTGGGATGGAAAGAGGGCCGTTGGGTGCATCGGCTGGCTGCTAGCGGGGCTAACGGTGTGCGGCCCTGATGCAGCACAGCACACACAGCCCACGCTGCTTATCGAGGAGAGCGCTTGAGGACTGCTTTCAGCCGGTGAAGCACCTGTGCTGACCACTGCCTCCCCCCACCCTTCCCCCCCCGTGTGTGTCCAGGCTATGGCGTCATCGGCGGCCTCACCCCCTTTGCCGTGTCTGCCCTCATTGGCGACGTGCCCGCCAGCCTCAAGGTGGGTGGGCGGCTGTTGCATTTCCCACTGGCGTTGCATTTGGGACCATCTTTGTGTTGCATTGCCATGTCTTCCCTGGGTAGCGACAGTGTTCAAATCAACTCTGGTCAACTTCTCACTTGTCTCACCCCTGTGCTCACCCTGTCCCCCGCCCTCCCCTGCAGGCCTTTGCCCCCTCCTTCTGGATGCTGGCCCTGGGCGCTGCCACCTTCCTGGGCTGCTTCCTCATGCGCCTGTACGCGCCCCGCCTCAACAAGCCCTTTGTGGGCCGCATCGAGTAGAGCTTGGTCTTCGAGGAGCCAAATCGAGTGGAGGAACGCCTCTTCCCTCGGACGCTTGCACGACTTGCATGGCATGCATGGCCTGACACCAGGCGCGCGCCTGAAGGCGTGCTGTGGCACCGCCATGCCTGCCGGCGACCCTTTTTTCCAAACCCAGGACTCTCAGGTCTCTCAGTTGACTGACCGTCATGGTTAGCTCCTGCCTGCCTGCCCGCCTCMCCCCCCCGCCGCCCCCCCGACTGCCCACACCCAAACCCAACGCCCTCTGCCCCATTGTTGCGGCGACATCGGCGCATACAGCAGTACTAAATCAACACTCTGCAGTTTTGACATCTGTGCTCTTCTTGCCCTTCTTTTCAAACCAGAGTGGCTGCCCCCTTCCACTCGCCATACTTATCCCCACACCCCGCTGAAGATCCGATTTCCAGGTTATGCCTTTTCCACACTACCTTTCTCCCGCCCCGTTGGTTTTCCTCCCCTCCCGTCGGCCTTTGGCCGTTACATGGCCCTCCCTCCTACCAACCATTTTTTGCACCCTCCACTTTTCGTCTCCCCCCTGTCCTGCCCCTCTGAATGCATGACCTGCCGCCACGGCCCGGCAAGGCGTTTTTTGTTGCCTCGCCGATGACCCGGTCCCCTCCCAACCCTGCACACCACCTCCTGCAATTCAACCCGCACCCATCCACCCGCTTATCCATCGACAGAGTTCCTATGCTCCTGTTGTTGCACCGCCTTACAGCCCTTCAGTCGCACTAATGCACATCCTCCCGTTCTGCTCCGTTCTCCAGGCCAGCTCCTTGCGTGCCGCGCTACATGCAAACCCTTGTAATTCTCAACCTACCCTCTCACAGATGTGGCACTGGGGTTGCAACCAAGGGGCAGGGCACTGCCTGAGCGGAGCCGGGTGGTTCTGTGTGGGCTCCTCAGGGTGTTGTGCTTTCGCAACTTTTATTATTATCAGGCAGGTTTGCTTCCGGAGGCCCCCCAGGGCCTGAACTAAGCGTAGGCGTCGCCCACTGCGCCTGCTGTTTTCTGCCTGCCTGCCTCCAGCCCAGCATGCGTGTCATGTGCTCCTGGCGCTGCCTCTGCCTTCCCTCCCGGCCCCCAAGCCTACCTCACCGACCCCTCCATTCCGCCCAAACACCGCACCACCCTAGTCCGCCTGCGCTGCGGCAACCACTGGCTTGCCGAACACACCTCCTGCTACCAAAAATCTGCAGTAAAGGCTCGCTACCACAAAAAGCCATGCCTGCACTGTGCCGTTCCCACTTGGCCTGCCCACACCCCCGTCCTACTCTGCGACTCATGCGACAAGGCATGGCACTGCCAATGCCTTGACCCTCCCCTCCCAGAGCCGCCACCCGGTGTCTGGTTCTGCCCCACATGCATTTCACATGGTCAGTGCCTCCCCCTCGCCCGAGAGGCAGCCTCTGCCTGACGCGCACACGCCCTGCACTGCCCCACTGCTCTGCTCCCTTAAAAGACGTGTCGCACTTCCTGTTCCACTGCCCCCTCTACACCACCCTACGCACACAGTTCACAGACCTCTTCCCATCCATTTCTACACCCACGGCCTGGCTGGCGCAGCCGCCAGTGCCCGCATCGCACATTTCCTTTTTCTTTGCTACAAACTACATTCTGATACACTCACCCCCCACCCTGTCCC
>JTEE01000228.1:270777-296331 GCA_002896455.3 Chlorella sp. ArM0029B | reverse complement strand
GCAGCAGCTGCAACGGCGGCAGCAGCAGCAGCAGCCGCAACGGCTGTGCCGCCAGATGCAGCAGCAGCTGCAACGGCGGCAGCAGCAGCAGCAGCAGCGGCAGCAGCGGCAGAATCAGCAGCTGCAGAGGCGGCAAAATCAGCAGCAGCAAAGGCGGCAGCAGCAGCAGCAGTTGCGAGGGCTGCAGAGGATTGGCTAGAAGGCCCGGCGGCGCCCTCTGAGACAGTTGGACCGTCGCAAATCGGCCACTGGATGGTACTGGCGTTTGCTGACCTGAAGTGCCTGGAGCAGTGCGACCGAAGCATGGCCGGGTGGGTGGTGGCGCAGGAAGCGCAGGCTGCTGAGCTGCAAAGCTGCATGTGCAACGTGCGCTGCCCAACAGGGCTTTACTGCGGGGTGTTCCTGGCCGAAAGCCTGTGTGCCTGATTGCCAGCCTGCCTGCCACTAAGAGCCACGCATGGGCCTCGGATCCTGCCTGTCCAGCAACTAATGAGGCTACCCTGCGCCCCATGCCCCTTGCTCTCCCCGAATGACTGCAGAAACAAGCTCTCCTTTCTAATCACACTGAGGACTGGCAGGGCCAACAAGAAGGCTATATTGACAAAATTTTGGAGTAAGGCAAAGGAAGCACACCTGAGCGGGCCCGAGGGTGTTGCCATCGCCGATCGTGCCCACATCCGCATCAACCGCGCCCATCCGGAGCCCAAGTGGGTTGCGCGCGCCAAGCGCGTGGCATTCGGCCTTGCCAAGTTCTTCTTTGTGCCACCCCTGCTGGTGCAATTGGACCCCACAAAGTTCAGCGAGGTTGGGCGCCAGGTGGGCGTCCTGTCGGGCCTGATCTCTGCCGCCATGCTGGCCGTGCTGCTGCGCCCCGAGGCGCTCATTACGGGCGCCTCGCAGCAGCAGCGTGGCGGCAACGGCAGCGCCCCCTCCGCTGGGTCTGGTGTTCGAGCTGACCTGCCTGTTCACCACCGTAGGCATCTCCATCCTGTCCCAGGTGCCCAAGGAATTCGGCTGGCTGCTGCCCATTGTGACAATGTCGGCCCTGTGGGAGCTGCTGCTGGGCGTGTGGTGCTGCTCGATCGCTGTGCTGGCCTCTATCCAGTTGTACGTCACCGACGACGCGATGAAGTGGAACTCCATACCTGTCTGAGAGAGGTTGACAGCCAGTCAACCTTTGCCACTTCTCAGCCTGCTCTCGACGCCTCCCCTCCTGCTGCCCTCTCGACTCCCTCTATAGCCACCGCGCCTGGCCTTGGTGCGGCCACCCACGGTGCCGCCTTGCCTCCTACTGCCCACTCTGTCACTGCTGATTCTGCCGGCGGTGCCACCGGGGATGGGAGATGATTGAAGCGGCTGGGCGGTTTGCTGCTCCCGCCCCTCATTTTCCAGCAAAGCCTCTTCCTGGCACCAACACCCCAGGCCCTCGCTCTGTATTTCCTTCACTGCCAACCCACCACACACGCAACATTGTTCCCCACCTGTCTTCTCTAGGCAGGGGCGTGCCTTCCTTATGCTCCGGCTCGTGACCCCATTTCCTTTCCAATTGATAGCTGTGCCTACTCGCCTCCCAAGCTGCCCGAGTTCAGTGAGCACCTTAGCATCTATGCCTGCCATGAGTTCCAGCAGCGATGGATTGTAAGTTCAGATTGTTCAGCAGGGGTAAGGTGGTGGACAGCAGAGAGCAGGGTGAAGCTTGAGCGGGAAGCAAAAGGCTGGGGATGAACCCGGGGGGCGTCGCGGGGGCAGACAGCAGGTGGCGTAGGCGGCGCAGACATGTCAATCGGGGGCGTATGTGCCACGGGTGTGTGCGGGGCCAGAAGCATGCCAGGGAGGCACCGGAACGTGCGTTTGGCAGCCCTGCCCTGGCTGCAGGCCTGGCTGCGGAAGGGTTTGCCAGGCGTGCAGGCAGGTGGGGCGGCGTGCATGTGCTTGGGGGCGTTGGTAGGGTGTGGGGAAAGCCGTGCCGGCAGCAGCCGTGTTGGCAGCAGCCCAGCTAGCAGCCGTGTCAGTAGCAGCCGTGGCAGGGAATGTCTGCCTGCGGGGGCAGCTGCTCAGCAAGCTGCGACGTGCTGGGTCTCACAGGCAGCTGGCCTGCCATCAGCCTCAGTGCCATTAAATTGTCACCCAAACAACACCACAAATCCCCTAGCAGCCTTGACCTGCGCGCTCTGTTGCGCCTGTGGGCATGCCAGGCGGTGCCGCCATCGTGGCGGGCGCCTGGGGCTCCGCGGCCTAGGCCTAGACGGCACTGACGGCGGCGACGTAGATCAGTGACGAGAACTGCGGCGCCCAGGTGGCTGGCTACACGGCAGAGCACTGGATGGATGCAGGCGCCGCTGTAGCGCTACACGAGGCCCACACGTCGCACTGATGGCACGGTGGGGGCGGGAAGGGCGGGGCCGGCTTGGGGGCGGCGATAGAAGGCCCACAGGCAGGCTGCTGTGCGCGCTACGCTGGCGGTGACTAGGTTGCGGCGGAAGCTGTGGTCTCTGCAGCTGTTGTACGCGCCGAAACAAAGCTATATGTAAAGCCCAAGTTCGTGAACTACAAGGTGGGTTGCAGCGAACCACATGTGCTTGCTGGCAATTCTTCTCTGCCTGTGCCCATTCGCCTCCCCCACGCCGCCTGGAGTGCACCGCGCGCGCCTCAGCGGTTGTGACTGCCAGAGTTACAACAGCAGCGGCTGTAAAGTCAAGTCGTTTGTGTGGCACGTGTAAGAGACAAATGAAAGCAGAGAGCAAGGGGAGCGGGAATCAGGAAGAGGCAGGGCGGCTGGGGATGAAGGCGGGGGGGGCGGGGGCGGCCGCACGGCGGTTCAGCCAGCGCGGCGTGTGCAGGTCCACAAAAACATATGCCCGGGGGGCAACGGATGCCTTTCTTTTCCAGCACAAACGGTCCAGGCGGCCCAGATCATCTCGCGATGGGCTGGATTTTGAAGTGGCTCGAGACTAGGGAGAACAGGTAGCACTTGATGTCCTGCAGGGGGTCACCCGGGGCAAATCGGGCGCTCAAACGCGCAATCCGGCACCTCGACGGCACTCTTCTGGGCCCAGCACACTCCATATCATTCCTTAGCACACTATGCATACTTAGTGCTCCCGAGGCACACCAGAAACAAACTGCAGCACAGAAATGCCAGTTGGCGCCGCCCACCGCCAGCTCAGCACACCCCTGCCCCCCTCCCGCGCTCACCTGCACCAGGTAGTAGAACACGCGCAGCCCCTCGGGGTCCTTGCTGCTTTGCACCTGCAGTGTAGTGGGTGTGGGTGGGTGGGGTAAGGACCACATGAGTGTTGGGAGCAGGAGGGTTGGGGGCCGCCAGCTGCGAAGTGACACGGCGGCATAACCGCCGCCGCCCAGCCTGCTGTGTCGCTGCCGCCAGTTGTGTCTCATTGCAGCTTCCGCCTGCTTTGGCCCCATAACCCACGCCACTGCAGCAGCAGCAAGCAGCAGCAGCCCCAGCCAGCCCCAGCCAACTTGGGGTGGCAAAGGGCATGTATCCGTTGCCTGTCCCTCCCCCACCGATGTCTGACCTATAACCGACGCACACCCCCCCACCCAAGCCCATGCCTCACTTCACCCCACCCCCTGCCCACCTGCAGCAGAGAGCCCAGCTTGGTTGCTGCAAACAAGACGTGGCCCTTGCTCTCTAATCACCCCACATATTCACGAGCTGTGAACGAGCTACGACCCCCCACCTTCTGTGCACCCCCCCACCCCCCTCCCCCCACCTGCAGCAGCGAGCCCAGCTTGGTGGTTGCAAACGAGATGTGCTCGCTGCCCATGACCACCTCCAGCTCCTGCCGCCCCACGCGGTCGGGGGCGGGCCAGTTGGCGTCGTCCTCCTTCATCACCTGCGGGGTATAATGAATGTAGCAAAAGTACTCTCAAATGTCACAATGTGTGCATACAAATGACTGTAAATGGGAGGCTCATATGTTGGGAGGGCCAGTTGGCGTCCTCCTTCAGCACCTGCGGGGGGCAGGCAGGGACCACAATGAACAGAATGTAAGGATACGTGCATGAAGGGGGTGGGGAGGACGGGGGGGGGCGGGCCAGTTGGCATCGTCCTCCTTCATCACCTGCGGGGTAAAGTGTAAGCATATGGGCATGCAAGTATGTGTGAATGGAAGCCCCCATATGTAGGACGAGCCATTTGGTCGTCCTCCTGGATCAAACTGCGCACCTGGGCACGCCGCGCAAGCAACAACAACACGCTGTGATCATAAATGTGTCAGCCTCGCCGTCGGCGGCGCGCACACACGCTCATCTCAATGTGTTACATATATGGGTCTACTCCCAAGTCAAGCCAGCAAGTGTAACCAAACACTGAGGCACCCCTTATTAAACCCAGCCCAGCCACACATCGCTCTCAGCGACAACGTGGTTGAGTTTATCTGCCTAGCCTCACACTTCTCACCACCATCACCCCACCCCACCCAAACCGTGACCACCCCCTTGCTCCACCAGCCCAGCAGCACCTCGCTCTCAGGAGTGATGCGCTTGAGCTCCTCTTCTTTCATGTTTCTCTGCACACCGCCCATGCCACGCCGCTGCACCCCAACCACTGTTACATCTTCACTCCGGACCAGCCCAGCCACACATCTCGCTGCCAGCAATAATGCGCTTGAGCTCAAGTTAAGTCGTCTTGCCTCACACAAACACCCCACCCCCAGTTACCAACAAACCCCTCCAGTCGCTCCAGTCCAGCCCACCCACACTTCCCTGAAACATGCACAGCTCCGAGAATCACCCGCATACTGACGCACCCCTCCCGCCCAGCCCAGCCACACACCTCGTGGTCGGCAAGAATGCGCTCATGTCTACCTGTCAGTCTCATGCGTGCTCAACTCCTGCTATGCATTGTCCCACCCACCCCATCCCACCCCAAACCCCCATTTAACCCCAAACCCCCATTTACAAGCAAACCCTTCACTCCAGCCCTGCCCAGCCACACACCTCGCTGTCTGCAATGATGCGCTTGAGCTCCTCTTCTTTTATGTTTCTCTGCACACCGCCCATGCCACGCCACTGCACCCAACCACTGTCAAACCTTCACTCCAGCCCTGCCCAGCCACACACCTCGCTGTCTGCAATGATGCGCTTGAGCTCGTCCAGCACCGACTGGCTCACAAAGCACTCCTTGCGAATCATCGTGTCGTTCTTGTAGTTGGAGTTGTTGGCGTAGCGCAGCTGCAGGTGCTCGGATGCAGGGCCAGCGGCGGCGGCTGGCAGTGAGCGGCGGGCAGGGCAGGCGGGGAGGCGGAAGGCCAGCGGCGGCAGGCGGCGGGAGTGCGGCTGCAGCCCAGAGGGCGGAGGCGGCGGCAGCAGCGGCGGTGTTGCTTCAGGTCCCAGCAGCGCGGCGGCCGCAATCCGTGGGGTCCCGGGCACCCGTCGGCCGCAGATCACCTTGCCATCGGGCCGGAACTCGAACTCTAGGAACTCATGGCCGAACTTTCCCTTGTGCCCCACGTAGTAGCGGACGTAGAAGTCGTCCGCCCCGCTCATGGCGCGGAGAGCCGGCTGCCGGGGGCTGCTGAGCACGGGAGGCTGCCGATGGCGAGATGGGCGAGTGGCAACGGCAAATTGGCGTCCAGGGCTCGGGAAACGCGATGCACCGACCAGGCAGGCACGTCGAGGCGGCAGCAGCTGCCGCAAGCGCCGCACTGCACAGCAGGCCGGCCGCCAGCTAGGCAGCAATTTTGCATGCGCTTGGTTTGGGCCCCGCCGCCCTGTTTACGCCCCCAACCCCACCATTCAGCCATCGCATACGCCGCGCCTGCCTCCGAGCGTGGCAACAGCGCGGCCGGACTGCATCACACCCAGCTCGCGTCGCAGCGCGCCTGCAGCACAGGGCGACCCTGCCAGGGGAGCTTATGGTATTCAGCAGCTGACCCGCCTGCGCCAACCCCAGTTCCCAGCGATCACCCAGCGGCGGCGGCAGTGGGCGGCAGCGCCTGACCCCTGGACGGCTCAGCTGTAGCTAGTGTGTGCCACCATGGTGGACGCGGGCGATCTATATGACGAGTTTGGGAACTACATTGGGCCGGAGCTATCGGACAGCGACGAGGTGGGTGGGCCGGCTTGGCGGCGGGCACAACCGTAGCCTGCAATTCGCTGTTGCAGCTCGCTGTTGCAGCTGTTGCCGCTGCTGCCCTCCTCTTGCTATTTCAGCCATTGCGAAGGGCCTTGCTTGTTGCACCAGCCGGTGCCGGCGGTAGGAGCACACCGCTGCCGCCTGCGTGTGGTGCTACATGGCGGGCGGAGAGAGGCCACACGGTACCCTCTGGCAGCCCTGGTGCACACCGTTTTTGCCACACGGGCATCTGTGTGTGCTCACCGCTGCTGCTGCCCGTGCGGCAACTCCCTGCTCGTGTGCAGGATGAGGAGCGGCAGGCAGCAGCGGCGGAGGAGGGTGTAGGGGAGGATGAGGAGGAGGAGGAGGCAGAGGCTATGGAGGAGGATGGGCGCATGCCCGGCACAGACCTCGCGCTGTATGGTGAGGGGGTGGGTGTGGCTCACGCAAATGTGCTGGGTGCATGTCTGGCTGGGTGGCAGGCTGGCGAATGGGCCTCTGGCAGGCGTGCGGTTGGGTTGTTGAGACGAGGGGGCAAGCTGAAACATAGAGGGTGCGACATTTGGCAGGCGTGTGACGGGTTGCTCATGTTCTCCAGTGGGAGGGGCAGAGGCTACGAAGGGAGGATGGGCACATGCCCAGCAGTACACCTGGTGCTGTACGGTGTGATGAGGGAGGAGTGTGTGTTGGTGACACACGGGCATGCGAGCGGGTAGGCAGCATGGGGCAAGAGGAGTGGGGAACCTGACTTCCTTGACCAACTGGTCGCATTTGGCCTGCACCCCTGCTTACCCCTGCTCCTGCCCGCCTCCCCCCTTGTGTTGCCAGGCGAGGAGGGCGGCGGCGGCATGTCAGTTGTACTGCATGAGGACAAAAAGTACTACCCCACTGCTGAGGAGACGTTTGGGAAGGACACAGAGACGCTGGTGCAGGAGGAGGACGCGCAGCCGCTGGAGGTGTGTGTGTGTGCCGTGTTTGTGTTTGAAATGTTTGTGAGAGGAAGAGAGAGGGATGTGTGCAGGGTGTGCATGCACCGCGACGGGAGGCATGGCAGGGAGGGAGGCGCGGAGGAGGGGAGACGGAGGCACAAGAGGAGGAGAGGGAGGTAGGGAGGCACAGGTGCTGCTGCACATGAGATAGCGGCAGGAGCATGGGAGAGGGCGCAAGGGCAGAAGCAGGCAGCGTACGAAGCGGCCAAAGTGTGTCCACCAGCTTGCGTGTGGCGTGAGGGAGCACTTCACTCCACTTCTTCCTGGTTCCCTCCCTGTTCCCCTCACCCCTTCCCCTGCCCCTCATGTCCCTACTCCCTCCCTCCTCCCCCTGCCAGGTCCCCATCATCGCCCCCGTCAAGCACAAGTGTGCGTTTGCACTTGCCCTCTTCCTCCTTTTTCCCTCCCTGCTCCCCTTCACTCCCCTCCTCTGCCCATCGCTGTCCCTGCCCTGCCACCCTCTTCCCCGGCAGGTCCCATCATCGCCCCCGTCAAGCACAAGTGTGCGTTTGCACTGGCCCTCTTCTTCCTGTTTCTCTCCCTGTTTCCCTCACCCCTTCCCCTGCCCCTCATGTCCCTACTCCCCTCCCTCCTCCCCCTGCCAGGTCCCCATCATCGCCCCCGTCAAGCTCAAGCGTTTTGAGATAGAGGAGAGCGAGGCGCTTGTGACCAAGTACAGCTCCGAGTTCCTGGGCAGCCTGCTGTCCACGCCAGAGCTCATCCGCAACGTGGCCGTGGTGGGGCACCTGCACCACGGAAAGACGCTGGTGAGCACACAGCACAAGTGATGGTTGGAAAGTTGTACACAGCGGTGCGGTTGGTGGGGCACCTGCACCACGGAAAGACGCTGGCGGGTGGGGCATTGAGCGAGAGGTTGATGGGGCTGAGTACATCAGCCTGCATGCAAAGGCGCAATATGGTGGGGCACCTGCACCACGGCAAGGCGTTGGTGGGAGGGCAAAGCGAGGAAGGCTGAAAGAATTGGGACAAAGGGATGTGCACGGGGCTGGGAAAGACGCGGGGGATCCAACCAAAAACGTTAGCTGGAGTGAATGGGGTTGACCCAACTCCAACTGTGGTTCTCCCCCCCCAACCCGCCCCTCCCCCCTGCAGCTCATGTGACTGGTCCCTCGGCCTAATCAAGCCATTTCTCCCCTGCCCTAAACGAGGGGTTACTGTTTTTGTGGAAATTGGCAAAAGCTTTTTTGAACGTTTTTTAAACCACTCCCCCCCTGCAGCTCATGGACTGGTCCCTCGGCCTAATCAAGCCTTTTCTTTCTTCTAATCAAGCCTTTTCTCCCCTGCCCGCCCCCACCCCCTGCAGCTCATGGACATGTTTGTGGAGCAAACCCACGAGGTGACCCACGAGATGAGGAGCAACGAGCGGCCGCTGCGCTACACAGACACGCGCATGGACGAGCAGGTGGGGCGGGGTGGAAGGAGGACGGGTAGGGGAGGGGAGGTGGTGTGGGGAGGCAGGCTTGGCAGTGCTACTGGTGCGCTGCTGGAGCAACACAGACACACGCGCATGGATGAGCAGGTGGGGCGGGGTGGCAGGAGCACGCTGCATGGCACGCNGCTGTGCTGTGCTGTGCTGTGCTGTGCTGTGCTGTGCTGTGCTGTGCTGTGCTGTGCTGTGCTGTGCTGTGCTGTGCTGTGCTGTGCTGTGCTGTCAGCGTGCCCCGCACGCGGCCCTGGCACGAGCAGCACATCATGCCAGCCGCGCCAGGGATGATTGATTGACCCTTGATTGATTGTTTGCTTGACCAGCCAGTGCCCGTCAACCGCGGTTGCCCTGCCCCCTGCCTGCTGTGTGTGTGCGCAGATGCGGGTGCTGCGCCTGCCTCAAAATGAGTCGCTGATGTGGCAGCTGGCGCTGCTTCCACGAGAGGCGGATGAGGTGAGCGGTTTTGCCTGTCTCACCCTCTTTCTCCCAATATCCTGCACTGTTTGGCGGGGCCTATCCGCCCTTTGTCACGGTCCAACAGAGCCTGCTATGCGGGGTGACTGAACACACACTGGGTGTGCGGGAGGCAATGGGGGCAGGAGTGGCTACAATTGCGGCCAAGGATGGCTGGACATATGACTGGATGGCAGAAGGGAGCAGCGGTGGACGGTTTGGGGGATGTTGCAGTGTGGAAACATGGTAGCTGACTGGTGCCTTTGGCTTGATTTCCTGCCGGTTGCCTCAACCCCACGCCCTCAGCCTGTAATCTTCTGATTCTTCTGAGGCATGGGAAGGGCTAGGGAGTGCAGCGCGCACTGCCGCTGCACTTTCTAGGGCTGGGGCTGCCTGGGCCCAGGCCTGCTGTGGTCAGCCCAGCAGGAAGCAGCAGCCAACTGCCAATGCTCAGCATGCAACCCTCCTGTCTTCGCTGTCTCCTCATCTTCTGAAACGTCCTGCTGTGCCCTGCCCGCCCTGCCTATGCAGGTGTTGAGCGGGCAGCGCAGCCGGACAGACAGCGTTGAGGCAGAGGTTCTGGCACCTGCCGCCGTGCGGCAGCAGTTTCAGCGGCTGCACAGCCCGCGGGGCGAGGCAGCGGGGGGCGGGGCAGAAGCAGAGGAGGGTGCGGGTGGCGGCGTGCCAGGTCAGCGGCCCATCGAGGGTGACTGCCCCATCTGCTTTGACCAGCTGCTGCCAGCTGGCGAGCCAGTCAGCTTCTGCTCTGCCTGCCGCAACAACGTGCACCGCAGCTGCATGCAGCGCTGGACGCAGCGCAAGTGTGCACAGGGCGCGGCAGTCACCTGCCCCCTCTGCCGTGCCCCCTGGCTGGACGGCTCGGCGCCAGCACTGTCGCCGGGCAGCGGTACAGGCGGCGGTACAGACGGGCAGTACCTCAACCTGGGGCAGTACAGTGAGGCACACAGGGGCGGTACAGGCCTGGCTGAGCTGTACGGCGAGCGGGCCGTGTGGATTCAGCACCACCAGGGGCTGCTGGGGCGGGGGGAGGCTGCAGACATGTGGCGGGGGCTGGGCCACTGAGCAGCTAGCCAGGCGTGTCGTGCAAAGAAGGCTCTCAGTTGTAACATTAGCTCGGCAGCATTGAGTGCTGCTCTGGCCTAGAAGCGCATGTGCAGCATGCACGCTGACGCGCACCTGGGCTCTCTGTGCCTGGCTGATGCCATCAAAGGCCAGCGCACAGCCTTGCCCATATTCCTGGGCTCATTATAGGCAACCACCTGCACTCAGCCACACCACCTGCTTTTTGTGTGGATCCCAATTTTAGATGTTGCCTGGCCTGTCTATCGTCACCCCGTGTCACCCCTCCGTTCACATGCGCACTACATCATGCGCGGCATGTGCGTGCGCACTTCTTCGGCCTGTTACAAAGGGATCCTGTGCTTACATGCAAAGCGCATCCGAAGCCTGCATCCGATGACGTGTCGGATCATCGGTTTAGGAGTGTGGTTTCCGTAAACCCTACTTGCAATCCTGCCACCGAGAGGTCAAGCCCATACGGGGAGAAAGAGTGAAGAAGAAGCATATAGGAGGGGTGCCAGCGGTGCCGCTGGGGACGTGCTGCGCTCATCAGCTGTGCCTAGTGCCACGGGAAGCCAGCGCTGGCGCCTCTTTTGCACGCCTGCTTGGCTTGCCTGGATGCAACATCTGCCTTCAACATGTCCTGGATGCAACAGACATCTGCCTGAACCAATGTGTGGCACGGGGCATCCGTCAGGGTGGCAGCACCCAAGGGAGGCGGGGGCAAACTGGCACGCTGGCATGGCACGCTGAGCCCATGCTGGGCGCTTGCGAGCAGGTTTTGCCCATCTTTCTGTGTGCGCCCTGCACTGGTGCACCTTGGGACTTCCCTGGATCCTCTGCAGATAACTCCTCGCACAGCCCGTCCGCGGCGGCGAATGCTCAGGAAGCCCAATAGCCCCCGGCGGCGAGTGCTCAGGAAGCCCAATAGCCCCCTGTCTCCGTCTAGATTGCGCGTACAAGGTACATCAAGCCGTATGCACGATCTAGCTCTGGCTTTCGCATTACTATGTAGCCCGCTTTGCGGATGCCCGCCGCCGCCGCCTTGACCCTGCGCACCCAGGCCGGGGGGCTGCCGCCGCCCTGGCACTCAGCCCACTGGATGCTCCCTGCAGGCAGCTTGCCAGTGCTCCCTTCCCTGCCAATGTTTCTTGCCAGTGGCTTCCACCTGCATCCCTTGCCTGCAGGTTACAAGCAGTAGCCCGCTTGATGGGGAACCGTGCATCAAGCGGACATGGCACTGTGGCACAGACCCCCCACCACCACCACCTGCAGCCAGCGGCCTGGGCAGCCAGCAGCCAGCGCTGGGGCCGCCGCTGGGGCCGCTGGGCAGCCGGCAGCCAGCAGCCAGCGCTGGGGCCTGGTCATCAGCGGCAGCAAGACAGAGTGCCTGGTTGTTGACCCTCGGCAGCAGCAGTCGCCAGAATGGTGGCGATGCAGCCTCNGCGGGGCAGGGGTCTCACCATGCGGCAGGAGGAGGGGTGGGAGGGATGGGGGACAGGGAGGCAGGCTTGCCAGTGCTAGCGGTGCGCTGCACTCGCACAACACGCACATCGATGGACGAGCAGGTGGGGCGGACTGCGAGGGAAGAAAGCGTGTCCAGCCTTGTGGGGGCTTCTTGGGCGCTGCCAAACGCAGGGAGGCACTTGCAGCGGCATCTTGCACACACACACGCCCCCATTGCACCACCCCGTCCTCTCTTCTTGTCCGCATCAACCTCTGGAGGCTGCCCCCTGGCTGTCTTCATCCACCCCCAAACTTTGTGTCTTTGTCCCTGTTTTGATGGCCAGAAGGCCCGCGCCATCCCTCTTTCAAGTCCGCTCCCTCAAGAGCCCGGCAATGGGTCAATTCTTGCACCTTGGAAACTTGGCCACATGCGCCCATAACGCGTCCCAACAACACCAACCCTTGTTGTCCCTGTCCCTGCCCCTGCCTTGTTTGCCCGCAGGCCCGCGCCATCTCCCTCAAGTCTGTTCCCATGAGCCTGGTCATGGAGGCGGGCAGCGGCAAGTCGTACGTCATGAACATGATGGACACGCCGGGTGAGCCTTTTGAATTGAGAAACCTTGCAACAAAAAGCAAAGAGACGGTCGTGCTGTGTTTGTGGGGCGGGCAGCGGCAAGTCGTACGTCATGAACATGATGGACACGCCGGGTGAGCCAGAGTGCAGGAAAGAAGTGCTTAACTCTGAGAGAGGGTCATGCTCTCGTGATGGGGGGGTGGCGGGCAGCGGCAACAATAGAGGGAGGCATGTGTCGTGAACATGACGGACACACCGGGTGAGCCAGAGTGCATGCAACTGTTACAGTCATTTGTTCTGAGAGAGGGGTGTGCTGTAAGGGAGGCGGGCAGCGGCAAGTCGTACGTCATGAACGTGATGGACATGCCGGGTGAGCCAGAGTGCATGCAACAGGCATCTCTCCTGAGGGAGGGGTGTGCTCTCGTGATGTGTGGTGTGGTGGGGGGGGGGGGGCGGGAAGCGGCAACAATAGAGGGAGGCATGTGTCGTGAACATGACGGACACGCCAACAAGTGTATACTGCACAGATGTTGTGCACTACTGCTTGTAGTACCTTGCTGCTTGTTGGCACTGCACTGATGCTGAGAGTAATGTTGGTACTGTTTGGAGGAGGGTTGACAGCGGCGGCTGCTGGACAAGCTGCGCGTCTTGCTGCGCTTTCTCTCGCGTGAAACCCTCTTTGTGCCCCTCCTTCCCTCCCCTCTCTCCTCTCTCTCCCCCCCTCACCCGCCGCAGGCCGCGTCGACTTCAGCGACGACCTGTCCACCTCTCTGCGCCATCTCTCACCTTGCTCATCCCTCCCTCCTTGACCCTTATCCCGTGCCGCAGGCCACGTCAACTCCAGCGACGAGCTGTCCGCCTCACCGCACCTGATCTCACCTTAACCCCTACCCTCTCCTTCCCTTCACTTGCTAATTCGCCGCAGGCCACGTCAACTTCAGTGACGAGCTGTCGGCCTCTCTGCGCCTGGCCGACGGCGTGCTTCTGGTGGTGGATGCGGTGGAGGGGGTGATGGTGGGGACGGAGCGGGCGGTCAAGGCGGCTGCAGCAGAGGGGCTGCCCATCTGCCTGCTGGTGTCCAAGGTTGACAGGTGGGCCCACGCCCTGTGCTGCATGCTGCCCATGCTGTGGTGCACGTTCTGCGCTGCGCTGCACTTTGATGCTGCCGGGCATGCTGACTACTCTCGACTTGTCGGTTGTGCTGTCATTAGTTGTCATATTGGCCTGGCTCCATGCTGCGCTGCCCATGGTGACCGTATCTTCTCCACCCCCCGTGCCTTTCCTGCAACGCCTCACCCTGCCCTGCGTCCCCTGCTCACCGCGTCCCTACCACACCCCCTTTCTGCGCATGATGTTCTTGTTGCTGAAAACGTCTGTAGTCGAGAACGCAAACACAGATGTGAAACAGAGATTCGATTCGATTCGATTCGATTCGATTCGATTCGATTGCTGTCAGACCATCCGCTGCTGCTTCTGCACATCCCACACCATCCCCTGCTGCTTCTGCACACCCCACACCATCCCCTGCTGCTTCTGCACACCCCACACCATCCCCTGCTGCTTCTGCACACCCCACACCATCCCCTGCTGCTTCTGCACACCCCACCCACCCTGCAGGCTGCTGCTGGAGCTCAAGCTGCCCCCACCCGATGCCTACCACAAGCTGCGGCACACGATTGAGGAGGTGAACACGCTCATAGGTGAGGCAAGGGCAAGGCTGCGTCTGAAGTCTGGTAGTTGTCTGAAGCCTAGGAGGGGGACGATGAGGGGGATGAGGAGGAAAGGGAGGAGGAGGGCAGGGGGAGAGCTTTGTAGAAGTGGGGTGCGGCTGTCGGCAAGCAGTGTTGTACGTGTGGGCACAGGCAGCGACAGCCCACCATGTTCAGTGAACATCACACAGCACGGCACAGCACGGCACAACACGGCACAGCACAGCACGGCATGGCATGACACGTCACCCCACAACATGGCGCGGCTGACACAGCCCGCTCCCCTCCTTCCCCCGCCCCCACCCCCGTCCCCGCAGCCACGCACTACGGCGATGAGGAGAAGTGGGAGGTGGACCCAGCCAAAGGCAACGTCGCCTTTGCCGCCCCCCTCTACGGATGGAGCTTCACGCTGGAGAGCTTTGCGGTGCTGTACACAGAGGTGGGCTGGCTGTGATGGGTGCAAGTGCTGTGCTGTGCTGTGCTGTGCTGTGCTGTGCTGTGCTGTGCTGTGCTGTGCTGTACACAGAGGTGGGCTGGGCGGGATGGGCGCAACGACCAGCAAGCTTCGTGCTGAAATGACCTCGAGATCTGTGCTGTGCTGTGCTGCGCTGTGCTGTGCTGTGCTGTGCCGGGTTGCACAAAGAGGTGCGTGGTGTGAGTGTGCGGGCTCGTTCTGCAGAGCTTGCAGTGTGGTGGTACCCAGCGGTTGGCTGGCTGTGAAGCGCACACAACAACAAAGAAGCCTGGGTGTGGTTGCACATGTGTTGTGGGCAACAGCTGCGTGTGGTGCTCTACGCAGAGGCGCGGCATGGGGTGGGGGCTGGGATTTAAAGAAGCGCACGTAAGCCTTGGAGCCACGCTGGCACAGCTGGCCCAGGCTCTCTCTATGAGGTTGCTGTGCCCCCTCCTCTCCCCCCCTGGTGCCCGCACGTCTCCCAGGTCGACCGGGGACCACCACAACAACGCACACAGCAAGGCATCTGCACACGGCACTGTGCCTCCTCCCCTCCCCCCCGTGCCCGCAGGTCTCCCGGGTCACCATGGACCCCAAAGAGTTTGCGCAGCGCCTGTGGGGGGACCGCTACTTCAACCCCGGTGGGTGGCTGGGTGGAGGTTGAGGTGTTTGTACGGGGGGCAGGGGGCAGGAGGCAGCGGGACCGGTGCCAAGCCGGCTGGGTGGGGCCAGGGCGGGCGGGTGCACGTGTTTTGAAAGTTGTGTGTGTGTGGGGGTGTTTGTGTGGGAGAGTTGGGTGGAGTTGTTGATTGGAGGAGGCAGGAGTTTGCGCAGCACCTGTGCGGGGGACCGATACTTCAACCCCGGTGGGTGGCTGGCTGGCTGGCTTGTGGTTGAAAGGTCTACCGCATGCATGCAGCTCGCGGCAAGGTGGCACGGGCGTGCTGGCACCAAGGGAGTGAGGGGTGTGGGGCTGCTGGGGCCAGCAGGAGCAATGGGGCAGGCAGTGGCATTGGGCACTTCGCAGCAGACCACACCTTCGGTGGACCCTCCCGGGAAGCCTCCCACCTCGCCTCTTTGCTCTCACCATTCTGCGCACCCTTCCTCTTCCCCTGCCCTCCCTCCCCGCGCCCTCGCCCCTTCACCCTCTTACGCCTCCCTCCCTCCACTCCCCCTCCTTGTCCTCACCATCTTTCGCCTCCCTCCCTCCCCTCCTCCCCTTCCTTGCCCTGCACAGAGACGCGCACTTTTGTGAAGAAAGCGCCCCCGGGGGGTGCCGAGCGCACCTTTGTGCAGTTCATCCTTGAGCCCCTCTACAAGATCTACGCGCAGGTGAGGCAGGGAGGCGGGGAGGCACTCGGTTGCCAGGGCGCAGCAGTGGCTGCCTTCTGCGCTGGCGATGCGCGGGATCCAGGAGCCGGGTGCAGTACGGTGCTGCCCGTGCTGCCCTCCCCACCTCCTTGCATTGGATGCTTGGCAGCAGGGATGAGCGTAACTGCCATGCGCTGAAGAGCCTGGGTCCTGAACTCACTGCCACCTGTGCCAAACTTGTCTCCGACCTTCTGGCTCAGCTGTCACGCTGATTCTCTCTTCCTGCTTTGCTCACTGATCTTGGTCGAGCAGGAGCGCAGCGTGCGTGCCCTGGCTTCCACGTTTGGCGTGTGTTTAAACACACAGAGAACGTGGAGACTCAACATGAAGTGCCCTCCTGCTTCTTGCTTCACACAGATTCTGGGCGAGGACGAGCGCAGCGTGCGCGCCCTGGCCGACGAGTTTGGCGTGTACCTCAAGCCCTCCTCCTACGGCATGGACGTCAAGCCGCTGGTCAAGGAGATGTGCAGGTTCGCAGCGGGCACAGCATGTGTGCAGCGCGGGCACAGCATGTGTGCAGCGTCTGTACTGCGTGTGTTATTGGGCAGGGTATGGGTGTTGGCATGACCCGCTGGTCAAGGAGATGTGCACTTGACCAGCGAGCACAGTGTGAGCACAGCTTGTGTTTAGTTGTTAGAGCACAATTCAGGCATGTGCGTAGGCTTGCAGCCGCTGGTCAATGAGATGTGCAGGTGAGCAGCGGGCACAGCGTGTGTGCAGCGTGTGTTCACTTATTGGGCAGGGTGTGGGTGTTGGCATGAGCCGCTGATTAAGGGGATGTGCAGGTGAGCAGCGGGCACAGCGTGTGTGCAGCGTCTGTACCGCGTGTGCTCAGTTGTGGGGCCAGGTTCAGGCACATTTGTTAAGCCGCACATCAATGAGGTGTGCATTGGAGTGTGGCGTGGAAGGCTGGTGGTAGCATGCTGGTGCACCCGTGATCTCCAGCCCTTGTTCAACAAGATTTGCCAGCCCCTCTGTTTTCGTTTCCCGTGTACACTGCATTGCAGCAAGAGTTTTGGCAACGCAAGCGGCATGGTCGACATGTGATCTCCCACGCTTGTCCCAACAATCATGCACTGATCCGCCACCCTCCTGTGTCCTTGCCCCCCTATCCATTGCAGCAAGATTTTCGGCAACGCGAGCGGCATGGTGGACATGCTTGTGCGCAACGTGCCCTCCTCCAAGAAGGCCACAGCAGCCAAGGTGGAGCGCTGCTACACAGGTGCGCCTCCTGCTCTCCCTCCTTACCTCCTGACCCTGTGGTTGCTGAGAAGAAGTTCGAGAAGAAGCAACACATGCTCTGCAAGGGCAGGGCTGGGGTGGGTGGGGACTCCTGCATGCACCCAGAGCTGTAGTGCATGCCTAGCATTGGAAAGCTGTAAAGACCAGACCAGACTGGGTGGGCCGGTGTTTTGGCTAGGGGGTGGGAGGGGGCCGGGCTGGGGTTGGGTGGTATGTGTGGAGGGTGCCCTTGTCAGCACACACGCACTCACGTCTCGTGTGCCCTTCTGCACATCCGTCTGCTTTCACCCCTATGCACACACGTCTCCCTCATCCCGTGGCCTCAACAGCCTCCTTCACGTTCCCCATGCCTATGTCCCTTTGCCCTGCAGGCCCCCAGGACTCAACTCTGGCTGAGCACATGCGGGCGTGCAACCCGCACGGCCCCCTGGTCGTCTACATCTGCAAGCTCTTCCCCAAGAAGGACTGCTCACGGTTCGACGCATTCGGCCGCATCATGAGCGGCACAGTCAAGTCGGGGGACAAGGTGAGCCGCTGCCGCTGCGCTGTGCAACACCGTGCAACGCTGTGCTGCCGCTGCTGTGCTGTGCTGCGCTGTGCTGTGCTTTGTCGCATTCGCACGCATCATGAGCGGCACGCTGAAGCCCGGGGACAAGTTGAGACGCTGCTGTGCTGCGCTGTGCTGTGCTTTGACGCATTCGGCTGCATCATGAGCGGCACAGTCAAGCCGGGGGATGCTGCGCGGCAGCTGCTGTGCCGTGCTGCGCTGTGCTGGACTCGTGCTGTGGGCCTCCCTTGCCCCACGCACCATAGCACACAAATGCTTGCCCAACCACATTCAGCCACCTGGCCCGCCTCTTCCCTCCCCCCCTGACACACACACAATGCTCTCCCACACTGACCCGCAATCCACCACTTTGCTTCTTCCCGGCCCTGCCTGGGTGCCTCCCCGCCTTAACCACACTGCACGTCTCCCCTGGCCCCCTGCCCCCCTGCCAGCCTTTCCTCATCAATTTGTGCCTCCCTGCCCCCCTGCCCCCCTACCAGCCGGTACCCATCAATTTGTGCCTCCCTGCCTCCATGTCCCCCTACCAGCGGGTACCCATCAATTTGTGCCACCNGCCCCCCTGCCCCCCTGACTGCCCCAGGTTCGCATCCTAGGAGAGGCATACACGCCCGATGACGAGGAGGACTCAGCGGCGGGGCAGGTGCGTGTGGCAGCAGCCGCCAGGGCTAGGGAAGCAGGCAGGCAGGCAGGAGTGTGCATGTGTGTTGTCAGGTGTTGCAGTAGGGTGGGCGAGGGAAAGGAATCCAACCAGGGGTGTTTGGTGGCCCGACAATGAGGAGGACTCACCGGCGCATCTGCAGCTGGGCAGCATAGCTCATGTCGGCGGGGGCTGCTGGTCGTGCTCGGCAAGTGCCGGCTATGTCTTATATGGGCAGCCAGTGGAGCATGCCAGAGCATGAAAGGTTCACTTGTTGTGTCTTCCAGCAGAGCACAGCAGCCTGCCCACACATGCCTCCCTGCCCTCCTCACGTGCTTGCCCACAAGTCCCCTCACCGTTGCCAGCCCATCATCTCACCCTTTCCCTCCTCCCCTCTTGCCCGCCCCACATCCCGCCCCGCCACATCCCGCCCCCTCCCCCTGTGCAGGTCTCTGCCGTGTGGGCGTACCAGGCTCGCTACCGGGTGCCGCTCAACAAGGCGGTGGCCGGCAACTGGGTGCTGCTGGAGGGTGTGGATGCCACCAGTGAGTGACCTGCCAGTATTTCAACCAAGGAGCCATCAAGTCACTGTCCTGATCGATGAATGGCAGCAGAATCGCCTGGCCTACTGCGCAGCCTAGACTGCTCTTTGTCCACTGTTTCCCTTTGCCCTGCATGTCAGGTCCAGGCACCGCATTCCCTTTCTGCCCTGCATCCCGTGTCGCAACCACCCTTGCATCAGACCCTCACCACTTCCTTCTCGAGGATGAGCCCCACCCTCGCCATGTCACCTCGATTGACCCCTTTTTAGTTCGGACCCCCTCGCCTGCAGTCACCAAGGCGGCCGGCGAGCCCCGCGATTTCCTGTTCCCTGAACCG
The DNA here is from genome assembly GCA_002896455.3 of Chlorella sp. ArM0029B. Classification (NCBI taxonomy): domain Eukaryota; kingdom Viridiplantae; phylum Chlorophyta; class Trebouxiophyceae; order Chlorellales; family Chlorellaceae; genus Chlorella; species Chlorella sp. ArM0029B. The sequence goes on along the minus strand of JTEE01000228.1, from coordinate 277,403 downwards.
ACTGTTGCATTGTTTGCTCCTGCGCCGAGGTTTCGTGCAGTCAGCAAGACGGCCACCATTGTTACGCGAGTTATTAAGAGGTTGTATGCTCCTGTGTTTCTGTGCAGTCACCAAGACGGCCACCATTGTTACGCAAGTTATTAAGAGGTTGTGTTGCGACCCTCCCCTAACTGGGTTGAGTGACCGCTCATTTGGATGCCCCCTTGCCTGCAGTCTCCAAGACGGCCACCACTGTGCCAGTGTTCCTTTCCCTTCTTATCACCCAACCTAATACCGAACCGCACACGGTTTGCTCCTGCGCTGTGTTTCCGTGCAGTCACCAAGACGGCCACCATTGTGCCCGAGTTCCTGGGTGACGACGACGAGCCCCACATCTTCAAGCCACTGGCCTTCAACACCCACCCAGTGGTGAAGATCGCCACGGAGCCGCTGAACCCCTCAGAGCTGCCCAAAATGGTGAGCTGCTTATGATGCTTAGGGTGTTTGCCATGGTCCATGTGATGTGTGTGGGTGTGGCCGTGTGTGGGATGGGCTGGCGTGTGTGTGCAAATGGTGAGCTGCCTGCTTTGTTTTCGGGAAGGTCCCGCTTGATGGGTGTGGGTGCAGTTGTGATGGTGTGATGGGGGTGAGGGTGTGGGTGTGGACGGGGGCCGGGGGGCAGGCAGGAGGGTGTGTGGTCGGGCCCTTGCTTCAGACGCTTCCTCACTTGTGTGCCCCCTCGCCGTCTTCCCTTGCACAGCTGGAGGGCCTGCGCAAAGCTGAGCAAGTCTTACCCCTGGCGGCGCATGCCCTTGCCATGGCATCCTCATCCTCACAAGTGCCCCTTCACCTTCCCTCGTACTCACATGTGCCCCCTCGCCTTCTTGCCTGCCCAGGTGGAGGGCCTGCGCAAGCTGAGCAAGTCCTACCCCTGCCGGTGCTTGCCCTTGCCACGTCATCCTCATCCTCACAAGTGCCCCTTCACCTTCCCTCGTACTCACATGTGCCCCCTCGCCTTCTTGCCTGCCCAGGTGGAGGGCCTGCGCAAGCTGAACAAGTCCTACCCCCTGCTGGTCACCAAGGTGGAGGAAAGCGGGGAGCACACCGTGTTTGGCACTGGCGAGCTCTACCTCGATTCAGTCATGAAGGTGGGTTGGAAGTGTGCTATGACTGTGGCTATGACTGTGGCTATGACTATGGGAGGCAGGGTGTCTGTGTGTGGCCAGTTGCTTGGAAGCGTGTATGGTGGAGCCGGTGAAAGGCAGGCATGCACTGGAAGCTCTACCTCTACCTCGACTCAGATTTTATGAAGGTGGGTTGCAAGTGTGCACAGTGGTGGCAGGCTGGCTGGCTTCCCGCCGTGATGACACAATTGCAAGAGGATGCATTGGTTGCACCAATTGCCTGGCCGGTGATGACTTCACATCTAACCCAGCTCTCTGATGGGCAGCCCATAATGCGGCATGCCCGCTGATGAGCTTAGATTTCACGACAGTCTGCTGAGGCCAGCTCTTATTGGGGGGTGGGGAGGCTGGGAGTGGCATGGGGCTAGCATGGGGAAAGAGGGGCCTGGGTGCGTGTCTGCTTTGCCCTGCATTTGGCCGGTGATGACTTCACATCTAACCCAGCTCTCTGATGGGAGGCCCATAGCGCGGCATGCCCGCTGATGAGCTTAGATTTCACGACAGTCTGCTGAGGCCTTGCTGGGGTGGGGTGGCATGGGGGGTGGATGCAGCGACCGGACGGCTGCAATTCGGTGCACTGCACCCGCACTGCATCGCCCCATTGCACCGCCCACCCACAGCCCAATGCACTGCATTGCTCTGCTGCTGTACCACCACCCACCCTGCCGCATCCAACAGTTGGAAACCACTGCACTGCACTGCGCTGTACCGCCATTGGACCCTGCACGCTCTGCTGCTGCACTATCGCCTTCTGCTGTTGCTGTACCACCACATTTCTGCGCTCGCTGGTGGCGGGTCGGGTTGCGTTCCCCCCTCAAGGTGGAACTTCCGCCTGCCCAGCCACCCAGCAGCACCGTCCCCTCACACTGTACCGTCCCATGTGTACTGCTGTACCGCCCCGCATGTACCGCCCCACCTGTACTTCAGGACCTGCGCGAGCTGTACAGCGAGGTGGGCGTGAAAGCGGCAGACCCAGTGGTCTCCTTCTGCCAGACTTTCATTCCCTAATACTGTACTGCCATACCGCCCTGCCTGTACCGCCCCGCCTGTACTGCAGGACCTGCGTGAGCTGTACAGCGAGGTGGAGGTGAAGGTGGCAGATCCGGTCGTCTCCTTCTGCGAGACAGTGGTGGAGACGAGCAGCTTGAAGTGCTTTGCCGAGACCCCCAACAAGCGCAACAAGATCACCATGATTGTGGAGCCGCTGGAGAAGGGTGAGCTAAGGCAGTGCTGCATTGAGCTGCTGTGAAGGGTTCCCTCGAGTGCATTGAAGGTAGCAGTTGCGGGTTGTTGTGGTGTTGTGATTGTGAAGCCGCTGGAGAAGGGTGAGTGAGTGGTCATTTCTTTATGTGTGCTGGCATGTGTTGTTAGGATTATCTGGGGTCAAGGCGCAGGCACGGGTGATCTGGGGTCTGGGTGGGGTCTGGTTGCAATGAGGGAGGAGCAACAAAGTCACCACTGCGGGTTTGCATGGTGGGGCGGTGGTGGAGTCCTCCCCACATGCAGGCCTGGCTGGAGACCACGCCCCTGTGCCATCCCCACTCCACCCTCCCCTACACTTTCGTCCAACAGTGCTAACATGTTGCACCTCCCTACCTGCAGGCCTGGCTGAGGACCCCGCCCCTCTGCCCTCCCCACTCCACCCTCCCCTACACTTTCGTCCAACAATGCTAACATGTTGCGCCTCCCTACCTGCAGGCCTGGCTGAGCACCGCGCCCCTCTGCCCTCCCCACTCCACCCCCTCTATACTTTCGTCCCACCATGCTGTCATTTCGCACCTCCCCGCCTGCAGGCCTGGCTGAGGACATTGAGAGCGGCGCTGTGTCTATGGAGTGGTCCCGCAAGGAGCTGGGCAACTTCTTCCAGCAAAAGTACGACTGGGACCTGCTGGCCGCACGTGAGTACTTCCGTTATAGACTTTCGTTATATACATTTTGCTCTGCTTGTACGAAAGGATCTAGGCAGTTCTTCCAACTCTCTCTTCTTCCAGCAAAAGTACGACTGGGACCTGCTGGCAGCACGCGAGTGTTTTGTTTTAGCTGTTGCGTCTTTTGGTGTAGTGTTGTTTTGGACACGCGCCCTCAGGTACTGGTGCAGCCCAACTGTTGGCAATGGCAACAGGGTGCGCGTCCGCCAGCAGAGCTACGACTGGGACCTGCTCTGGCCGTACGTGTGTGGAAATGTCATGCCAAGCGCTCACATCGAATGCACTTCAAAGTCGAGTTTTGGAAGGCTGCTACAAGTGTGGGTGCAGCCCAGCTCGAGTGCGATGGCGACAGGGTTCTATCTTATCGTGCCTGGGGCCTGTTGGTGGCACGTGAGTGGCAAACTTTGTGGCGGGCCTGGGCTTGTGTGGGTTCGTTTGAGCTCGAGTGCTAGGTGTTGTTGGCATCAGGGCCGGCGATGTTTGTCAGAGCCATGCCTGGCAGAGAGCTGTGAGCCACCGGCATTCCTTTGATTCTCTGTACCTTCCCACCCCGTTTGGACCTTTGTTACCACCGCCCACAGCCCCCGTCTCGGCGTTTTGGCCCTGATCGCAGCAGCTGCCCTGCACTGCTTCACTTTTCGGCAGTCCTTTCAGCCCTTTGGGGCGCTGCAGCAAGGTGCTGAAACCCACCCTTCCCCCCCCCCCCCCGCAGGCTCCATCTGGGCGTTTGGCCCCGACCGCAGCGGTCCCAACATCCTGCTGGACGACACGCTGCCCAGCGAGGTGGACAAGGGGCTGCTGGGGGCGGTGCGCGAGTCGATTGTGCAGGTGAGCTGAGGACGAAAGTGAGCTGGTATGGGTGCAGGGCGGGACAGGGGTGGGCAGCGGGCTGCTGGGGGCGGTGCGCGAGTCGATTGTGTAGGTGAGGCGTCAGCTGCTTTGGGTTCACTTGCTCGGCTCAAGCAGGGTGTGTGGTGAGAGGCTGCGGACAAGCAGGTGCTGGGGGCGGACAAGGGTCTGCTGGGGGCGGTGCGCGAGTCGATTGTGCAGGTGAGCTGAGGACGAAAGAGCGCTGGTATGGGTGCAGGGCGGCAAAGGGGTGGGCAGCGGGCTGCTGGGGGCAGTGAGGGAGGCGAGTGTGCAGGTGAGCCTTCACGTAGTGCCAACGTGGGTGAAGCGTGCTTTCTGAAAGGGTGGCAGGGACGGGGTGGGCAGGGGGTGCGCAAGGGGCTGCTAGGGGCAGTGCGCGAGTCCATTTGTGCAGGCGAGAAGGGGTGTTGCTTGCTCGTTCATGACTGGTGGGGGAAGGAGGTGGGCAGGGGGCTGCCGTGGGCACTGCATGGTTTCAGATGCCTGTCTGACCCTGTTGCGATTGATACCGGGCCAAGGCGGGGGTGGGGTCACCCGACGCGACGGTTACGCCGGCGCCGGCAGCCTTGGTCACAACTAAGGGCGGGAGGGGAGGCAACAAGGGCGAGCTGTTGGTGGTGGGTGGAATGGGGGATGCAGGCGGGGTGTTACTCAATTGTCAAAAGCCCTTGTCATGCACTTGTGCCCAGATCTCCCACCCACCCCCCTCGCTGCCTCCATACTCACCTCCTCTCCCACCCATCTGCCCATCCCTCCTTCCCCTAAACCCCTTGCCCCTCAACAGGGCTTCCAGTGGGGTCACATACAAGTGGGGTTATCAACCTTATTGCAATTCTGCCCACCGCTTGCCCTCCCCTCAACAGGGCTTCCAGTGGGGTTCAGTAAAAGTGGGGTTATTAACCTTATTGCAATTCTGCCCACCCCTTGTGCTTCAACAGGGCTTCCAGTGGGGGGCGCGCGAGGGCCCCCTGTGCGACGAGCCCATGCGCAACTGCAAGTTCAAAATCATGGATGCCACCATCGCCAAGGGNGGTGGGTGGGTGCTAGAGTGCAAGCTGATGCAGCCAGGGGGGGGCACCGGGGTAAGCATTGTGTGGTGGAACCTGTGCCAAGTTTGAGCATTGTGTGGGTAGGGCATGGGGGATGGCCAAGGTTGGGGTGGCTGCAAGATGAACAACTGGGGAGGGAGGTGAGTCAGTGGGCATAGGATGGGGTTCAGGAACTCAGAAACAGCGAGGCTGAGCAATGCGTGACAGAGGGTGGAGGACTTGGGACAGCAACCATTGGGCACCCCTACCCCAGCACCCCACTCCCCACAAAATCTGCGGTCCCCCCTCAACCCCCACCCCCGCCTCTCCCCGTGCAGAGCCGCTGCACCGCGGCGGCGGCCAGATGATCCCCACCGCCCGCCGCGTCTGCTACTCCGCCTTCCTCATGGCCACACCCCGCCTCATGGAGCCTGTGTACTACGTGGAAATCCAGACGCCGGCAGGTGGGTTTGTCTTTGAGCTTGGATCACTCGTGAGGGCTCTGGGTTGTCGCAGTATCCCAAGTGGGTGCGGGAGTTTGTGCCTGCTGCCTTGCATGTTGCATGGCCGCCCCGCGCCTCATGGAGCCGGTGTGCTTATGTGGAGATCCAGACGCCCGCAGGTGAGCTTTTTCTTCAATGTGCTGTTGTTTTCTGTTTGGAGGTCTCAGAGTGGGTGTGGGAGCGTGTCCCCGCTGCCTTGCCTTTTTCATAGCCCCCCCCGCCGCCTCATAGCCTCACACGGCAAGATCCGCCTCACACGGCAAGATCCGCCTCACACGGCAAGATCCGCCTCACACGGCAAGATCCGCCTCACACGGCAAGATCCGCCAGGATCCACCTGTCACCACAAACCCTCCCCCCCCTCCAGACTGCATCTCCGCCACCTACACCCCCTTGCAACACACACTCCCCTGCCTCTGCCTCCAGACTGCATCTCTCCCCTCTCACCACCCTCCCTCCCCCTTGCTTCCATCTGCAGACTGCATCTCTGCCATCTACACCGTGCTGGCCAAAGCCCCCTCACGACACACTCTCCCTTGCCCCTGACACAAACACCTCTCACAACCCTCCCTCTCCCTTGCCTCCAGACTGCATTTCTGCTCACTCCCCCCTCTCACCACACTCCCCTCCCCCTTGCCTCTATCTCCAGACTGCATCTCCGCCATCTACACTGTGCTGGCCAAGCGGCGCGGCCACGTGACCGCAGACGTGCCCAAGCCCGGCACCCCCATCTTCATTGTCAAGGCCTTCCTGCCCGTGTCAGAGTCCTTTGGCTTCGAGACAGACCTGCGGTACCACACACAGGGCCAGGCCTTCTGCCTGTCGGTGTTCGACCACTGGCAGATTGTGCCCGGGGACCCGCTGGACAGGAGCATCGTGCTGCGCCCGCTGGAGCCGGCGCCCATGCAGGTGAAAGGGTGTTAGGTTTAGTAAGAGTGAACTTCGGCGTGATTCGACATGTTGGTTTGGTGCCGCATCACTTGGGTTGGGGGTGTGAGGCGATCACTGGACAGGAGCACCGACCCCTGCTGCCTCTGCTCCCCCGCTTGGCCCCCCCCAACTCTACGCCACCATCCCTGCCCTGCCTCACCCCCACCCCACGTTCCCTGCCCTGCCCCCATCCCATCCCATCCC
>JTEE01000228.1:248001-265591 GCA_002896455.3 Chlorella sp. ArM0029B | reverse complement strand
GGATGTGGGGGGTGGGGGTGAGGGGGCGGCAGCAGCGTGTCCCTGACAGTGCGGACTGTGTGATTCACGCTTTTTGCACACCGCGCCCATGCAATGCCCTCACCACCGCTCTCTCTGTGCACAGTGCGTCACCACCCTCATGTCATGTCTTGCGGTGCATGCCTCGTCAACCTCTCAGGACTTGGGTTGAATCCTCTTTCAGGGGATGTAGAAAGCTGTAACGACTAGACTGTCGTGTCATGGTTTTGCAGCTTCACCCCATCCGCTACTCCCCTCAGTCAACAAAGCAACACCCGCCCTCAATTTCTTCCTGAATTGCCCTCAGATCCTGGATGATGACGAGGACGATGACATGGCGGTGCTGGCCAGCAGCCTGGGGCGCCGGCGCCCAAACCGAATCGACGAGCTCAGCGACGGTGAGCACGCGTGTTTTGTAAACGGCATGTTGTGCTCCGCCAGGAGCTTGTGGATTTGTAGTGAGGCACTGGGTCACTGCACAGCAACTGCTCATTGCCATTTGGGCAGCCCCATGAAACGGATGGGTAGGCAGAACTGTGGTCTGGGCAGGGTGTACTTTTGGCTGCCTGCGGTACGCGGGTGCTGCACGCTTTGCCGTGCTTTGGCCTGCTCCATATGCAGTCCGTGCCGTGTGAGGCTGCATGCCTGCCGGGCTGCTGGCACTGCGCTGTAGCCTGCACCCCCTGCCAGCCCACCCCGCCCACTCACTGGGCCCATGGCCAATGCGCTTGATCACGGGGTTGTGAAGCCACCAGGTGCTGCACCCCTCATTGCGGCTCCTGTCATTGCGGCACAACAGCCTGCCTGGAGGTGGCTTGCCTGGGCTGCCCCGCACACACACACACACTCTGCTGCTTGCCTCCACCTCTGTTCACTCCTGCAGAGGGGGTGCCGCGTGCGGGGTCAGCGGACGATTAGCTGATTTTTGCATCTTGAGATCTTTGAGATCTTGAGATCTTAACCACATGGCCATGAGAGTGACATGCTCCCCAACCCGCCCCTCTCCTCCCTGTCGCCCTGCAGAGGGTGTGCAGCGCGTGGGGTCGGTGGAAAACGAGCTGGAGGTTGGGTCGCAGGGGCGGCGGGTGCGGCGCAACCGGCGGCGGGTGGCGGGGGAGGTGGATCGAGACTTGGAGCTTCTGGGTGGGTGGATGGGTGGGAGGGGCTGGCGGCAGGTTATTGATTGCCCGCAACAGGTGCCTCGCTGGCCTGCCCTGTTCAGCTCCCTGTCAACGGCGCATCTTTTCTGGAGTGACGTGATGTGGGATCAGCTTGGGCACGGCAAGGCACGGCAGGCAGCAGCAGGCAGCAGCTGCGAGCAAGCCATGAGGTTGGACAGATGAAGCATGAGCTGGTCCGGTCCTCATGCCCCTGCCTCAATGCCACGGTTTCTGCAGCAGGAAGCAGCTGTGCTGGGGTTCCGTGACACACTGCCCCCACCGTTATCCTTGTCTCGCCCTCCCTCCCCATTTCTCAGCGGTTTCTTCATTGTCCATTTTCGTCACTGCCACAGTGCCTCTTCACCTCCCTCCCACAGGCCAGCTTTTTGGCGTTTTGCATGGATACCAGCCGGTCCCCTCGGCACATCCTTGCCTCACTGTCATGATTTGCATCACTCGCATCCACTCTTTCCCCTCCTTCTCGTGGATTCTTCACCGGCCTGCCCACTGCTTCCATTACCCCCTGCCGCAGGTCAGCGCTTTGGCGTGATGGACGAATACCAGGCCGCCCCCGCCGCCCCCCGCCAGCAGCAGCAGCAGCAGCAGCAGCAGCAGGGGCAGCAGGGCCCCGGGGTGGGGCCGGCTGGGAGGCAGTTGGGGGATGAGGAGCTGCCGCTGCTTCCGGATGATGTGGATTTGGAGGAGCAGCGCATGCTAATGGCGGCTATTCAGGGGGGAGGGTACGAAGGAGAGCTGCCAGGTGGGTGGATATAAGTGTGGGTGGGAAAGGGAAAGGGAGGGTCGGCTTCTTTGGTGAGGTGTAGGGTTGCCTTGCGCTTAGAATGGGGAGGGTGGGAAGGTGGGGCAGGGGCGCGAGAATGGGGTGGGACTGGGATGGGGTGGGCCCGCCCGCCTGCCTGCGCCCCTTATCCTGCCAATGTCATCCGGCCTGCGCCGCCTGCCGTCCTGCTGTCCTGCTCGCCTGCTGCCCTGCTGGCTTGCCTGCCCGCCCATCTCTCACCACCCCGCTGACACTCCCTGCCTGCCCCACCCACCCTACCTGCGCCCTCTCTGCAGATTTCGGCAACGATCCCCGCTACCAGGCCCGCGTGATGTCGCCGGGGGCGCAAGCACGAGAGAGCCTCAGAGCGGAGCAGGTGCGGTTGTGGTCATCACAGCATGCGTCGCAGCATGCACCGTCAGCACAGCCCGTGTGGGCACAGCTTGTTTACGAGAGAGAAAGCGGAGCAGGTGCGGGCTACAGCTGCTGTGGTCGCCACAGCATGCGTCGCAGCATGAACCGCCAGCACAGCCCGTGTGAGCACAGCTTAGTTACGAGAGAGCCTCAGAGCGGAGCAGTTGCGGGCTACGGCTGCTGTGGTCACCACAGCATGCTTCACAGCACAGCACATGATGAGCACAATTTGATGTTACGAAAGATTATAGCAGAGGTGGGCAAGAGGGGCTACAGAAGTGACTGCCGGCATGCACCGCTTTAACGGCATGTGATGAGTGCAGCCATGGATCACAAGCGGCCTCACCTGGCACCACTGCTGTTTCCCACTCCCTCCCCACCTTGTCGGCCCACCCCCCCTCTTCTCCAACCTTCTTCTTCTTCCCCTTTCTGCGGTTCACCTTCTTCTGGCTCTCACCTTCTCCTTCTCCCATATCCCTCTGCACCCACCTTCTTCCTCTCCCACCCACATGCACAGGATTTCGATTTCGCGCACCGCAAGTCCCTGCGTGCCAACCAGGAAGGGAAGAAGGCCCTCCCCCCTTCCTCTTCTCCCACTTTCTGCTTTCATACCGTCTTCCTCTTCGCCCATCCACCCACAGGACGTTGCCTACTACGAGTCCCTGCGTGCCGACCTGAGAAAAAGAAGCGCTTCCCCCCCTCTTCTTCTCCTCATTTCTGGTTTTCCCACCGTCTTCCTCTTCTCTCATCTACCCACAGGATTTCGCCTACCACGAGTCCCTGCGTGCCGACCGAGAGAAAGCCGAGGCGGCAGACCGCCAGCGGCGAGAGGAGCGGCAGGCGGCAGCCGCGGCGGCGGCAGCGGCGGAGGCAGAGGCGCGGCAGCAGGCAGAGGAGGCAGAGAGGTGGGTGGTATAGGGGGTGGCCAGGAGGCTGTTTCGTGACACGCCGGGTGCTGCCTTGTTAAACACAGGGCGCTGCCTTGGAAAGTACAGGGCTGCCCTTGTGAAACACGGGCAGTGTGGTGTGGTGCCCACCTTCCAGCAGAGCAGAGCAGGCAGCCGTCTCCCAGGGAACACCATTTCCTGACTGCCTCCACTCCTTTCTTCTCCTGCCCCCACTGCCCTTCTTCCCCCACTGCCCTTCTTTCCAGGTTGAAGCGGGTGCTGCGCAGCAAGCTAGGCAGCATGCCGGCCGAGCCGCCCGCAATGTCTCCTCATACTATCGTATTCTGACTTTCCCAACTCCTTTTCTCTCCTGCCTCCACTGCCCTTCCCCCCTTCAGGTCGGAGCGGGAGCTGCGCAGCAAGCAGGCCAGCCTGCCGGCCGAGCCGCCAGCGGACGACCCAGAGGGCATCAATTTGGCTGTGCGCCTGCCAGCGGGCGGGCGCTACTCACGCCGCTTCCGGCGCTCCGACCCGCTGCAGGCACGTGGGGGGCTGCATGCATGTGAACCGATCAATCAATGAGTCAGTGGGTCAACTGCATTGCACGTTCACAGGGAGCCAGCAGCGGTCTCGTGGAGACTGGGGAGAGTTTGTGGCGTGCTGGGGGGTATAGCAAAGAGGAAGGACATGTGCGTTGCGGTTGCTTGCCGACCGCGCCGGCCAGGCCGTAGGGGCCTGCATGCGCGTGAGAGGTTCTGCGTGGTGGCGGCCTGCCTGCGCATGGAGATCATTCATGAAGATGCTTCTGGCATCTCCACACCGCCAGCGCTTCTAACCCGGCCCTGCCTCTAACCCGGCCACCCCTCTCCTTCTTAGGTGTTGTCAGTTCCGTGGACGTGGAGAGAAGACGCACCCAACGGAGTGGCTCCAACCACTTCTCCATCCCTTCCTCCCTCCCTCCTCGCCCCCTCCTCGTCGCTTTCAGGCGGTGTTCAATTTCGTAGACGTGCAAAGCGGGCGCGCGGGCGCCGCCGCGGGCGGCCCCCCACCCATACAGCCCGGCAGCTACCGCCTGGCTACCTCCTACCCACGCCGTGTGCTCCAGCAGGAGGGAGGCGCTGCAAGCCTGAGCCTGGCAGATGCAGGGCTGGCTGCCAAGCAGGAGGCCCTGTTTTTGGAACTCAAGTAGAGAGCAAACTAACATGCTGGCGCCATGGCTGTGGGTGCTCTGGGGCTTGAGCGTGCTCCAAGCGCTGCTGGATGCACCCTCATCTCGGAACCGCTGGCAGCTAGGATGAATGACTCACCAGTTGCGTGTACATGAAATCAAATGCATGCACCCTGCTCGTGTACGCCTGGATGTAAATTGTGCCGCCGTCAAGGGCTGCTGCCTGCGCTGAGGCAGCAAGGTGGACGGCAGGCCCTGTAGGTTGCCTGCGCACTCGCCACGATTGCCCTCTCACAATTTCCCGGCTAGCAATTGCTTCCCGGCATCAGCATCGGGCGGTGCCGCCCGCAACCCAAACCCTTGCGCAGCAGGGTTGTCTTGGCAGCACCCACGGGTATACTTTAGAGCTCCTACTCCTGTGAACTTGAAGGCTAAGGTGCAGCAGCCGCGCGCTCCTCAAGGTACATGGGTAAACCGCGCCCACATGCTGCACTTGCAACTTCAGCAACGAGCATGTGGAGGGAGGCATGCGCTGAACTGCTTGAGCTTGGAGTGGAGCACCCGGCCCACGCGCCTGTGCCCTGCGCTGCTCTGCCGCCGCTGCCGCCGTCGACCCGCCCGCCCGCTGAGCAGCACTGCCCCTCCCCTGCCCAGTTCTTTCCAGCCCCAGACCGCCTGCCACCACCCGCCCACCAGCAGCATCCTGGCTATAGCCTTGTCCTCAGCCCCGCCCCGCATTCACGCACCCAGCAGCAGCAGCCCGGCCAGCAACAGCAGCTGCACGCAGCGGCACGCCGTAACTTGAGAGCAACCGCAGCAGCAGCTGCTGCAGCGGCAGGAACAGCAGCAGCGGCAGGAACAGCGGCAGCAGCAGTGGCCCTTTGAGCCTTCAATCCGGCAGCGATCAGCAGCCATGCGTTTGAAGGCCAAGGAGGCTGTTCCTGACCACTACAGGAGGGCTGTGCGTCTGTCCCTAGCCACCGCCATTGTCGCAACCCTAGGCTTCTCCCTTGCCTCCCGCCCTGGCTATGAGCGGGGGCCCGCCGTGCTCGTCCTAAAATGGGCCCTCATCACGCTGCCGGTGGTGACAATGCCGCTGCTGGGGGTGAGTTGAGTTGAGTGAACCTGCGCCGGGCTGTGCCAGCCTGGCAGCACGCTTTGCGGGAGGCACCGCTGCCGGCCCCCGCTGCCGCCCCGCGTGTCTGGCTGCTGCCCCGCGTTGCCGCAGCAGCATGCTGCGTGGCCCGCCTGCCTGCACACCGTGGTGAATGTTAATTACTTCGTATCCAGATACATCATGCACGTGCCGCCACTCCTGCCCCATTCCCCGACCCCCTGAACATGAGACAGCCGAGGGCTGGGCGAGTGCTCATCACTTCACTTCCAGGTGCCTCATGCCTGTGACGCCACTCTTCCCCATTCCCATCCCGCAGAAGACGAGCCAGGTAGGGGCGGAGCGTGTGCTTGATACTTCGTCTCCAGGTGCCTCATGTGTGTGACGCCACTCTTACCCATCCCGCAGAAGACGAGCCAGGTGGGGGCGGAGCGCGTGCTGGGCACGATCGCCGGCGGGCTGCTGGGCTTCCTGGCCTCCGCCGTGGCCACCGGCTGGTGGACGCTGCAGGTGGGTGGGTGGGTTTAGAGGTAGCGGGGCCCTGTGGTGGGAGTGAGAGTGGCGATGCAGGCAGCTGTGGGCAGCTGCTGGACCTACACCCACTGCCTGTGTGTGGTTTGCACGCCATGTCAGCTCAAACCTGTGTTGCGACCCCGCCGTGGCCACCGGCTGGTGGACGCTGCAGGTGGGTGGGTGGGTTTGGAGAGAGCGAGGCCGGCGGTTGTGTGAGGAGAGAGCGGGTCCCTGTGGTGGGAGTGAGAGTTGTGATGCAGACAGCCGTGTGGATTCCGGACTGTTGTTACCCCTGCGCATTGCCAGCACCGCCATGCATAGTACGACCCCGTGCCACTCCAGGCAAGCCGGGGAAGCGGATGCGCTTTTCCTGGCGGCCTCCCAGTGGGTTGACCGTGCCACACGTCTCCTGACTTCCAGAATCTACGCATGTGTACGACCCGCTGCCTGTTTGCAGGCCGGGGAGGCGGATGCCCTCTCTTTCTTGCGGCCACCACTGGTCGCCAGGGAGACCGTCTTCCTGCCCCCTCGCATTGCTTTATCTATTGCCTGTTTGCAGGCCGGGGAGGCGGATGCCCTCTTCCACCAGACGGCGATCCCGAGGGCCCCTCTCATCCTGCCCCTTTCCCGCTCGCGTGCTCACATTGCTACACCCTCTGTGTGTGTGTGCAGGCCGGGGAAGCGGATGCCCTCTTCCTGGCCGCAGCCGCAGCCGCCGCAGCCTTCCTGTCTGTCTTGGTGGGCAAGCGCCTCAACTTGGATTTGTCAGCCCGCCTCTTTGTCATCGCTTTCGTCATCGTGTCATTCAACGCACTCCAGGGCAAAGGTGCGGGTGTGAGATGGGCAGGGTAGGGCAGGGGTGGTGGCTGGCTGGCTGGCCAGGGCGAGTGCTGGGCAGGGGACGGATGTGTGCTGGGCAGGGCGGGGATAGTGGCTGGTCGTGCCAGGTCGTTTGTGTGCTGGGCAGGGCATGGATGGTGGCTGGCTGGCCAGGGTGTGGCGTGTGTGTGGCAGGGCACGAGGGTGGCTGGCTGGCTGGCAAGGGCGAGTGCTGGGCAGGCGGAGGGTGGCTGGCTGGCCAGGGCGTGGTGGGTGTGTGGCAGGGCACGGCGGGTGGTTGGCCTGCGCAGGGTGTTGGGGGGCAGGGCACTGATGGCGGTTGCCTGGCCAAGGTGTGGTGGGTGTGACAGCGCACGCACGGAGGGTGACTGGCTGGCCAGGGCCCAGCGGCACACGCGTAGCGCAATGGCACCCAATTCACAAGGGCGGGTCAACGCCAACCTGTTGTGCTGTACTGCACTGCACTGCACTGCGCCCCGCCCGTGCCCTGCCGTCCAGGGTTTGGCTTGAAGCCTTCACGGCGCTGTCGTGTATTGTAACACATGTGTATATTCCATGGCACAATCCTTGACGCGCTTTGCTTAAAGCTCTTAGTGCCTAGAGTGCCCAGTGCAGTAGTGGATCATCACGATGCCCTGCAGCCTACGGTTGTACCCTTACTGGTTCTGTCGTATATTGTAATCCATGTGTATCTTATACCCTTACTGGTTCTGTCGTATATTGCAATCCATGTGTATCTGTGGCACACTCTATGCCGCGCTCTGCGTTCCATGCCCTGCAGACCCCTTCCAGTCCGCGGTCACCCGCATCTGCCTAGAGTGCCCAGTGCATTCGTGGATTATCATCATCATTATCATATCATCCATGCCCTGCAGACCCCTTCCAGGTCGCGGTCACCCGCATCTGCGGCATCGTGTCCGGCGTGCTTGTCATGGTGGTTATGAGTATCCTGATCCTCCCCAAGAGCGCCAGCATCGAGTCCTTGCGCACGTGAGGCAGCAGCACCAGGGCTGGGAGGAGGGCAAGGGGGGCAGGGAGGCAGGCAGGCAGGGACTGCAGGGGTGCGAGTGTTTGGTGATGTGGGTGTGTGTTGTGGGGGTGTGAGTGGGTTGGTGTTGTGTGTGTTGTGGGGGTGTGAGTGGGTTGGTGTAGTGTGTGTTGTGGGGGTGTGGTGTGCTATTCAAAGGTGCGGAGTTCAATAGGCACTCTGGCACACATGTGTCGCTCCTCCATCTGCACTGATGGTTCTGTGCGGTGCAGGGCCTGCGGGGGCAGAGGCTGCTAGGTGTGGCGGCTGCCTGTGCACGTTGATGACAATATGCTCACATCTGTCCCTGCACTTGCACCGGCGCCGCGCAGGCTGCGCAAGTCGCTGCAGAAGCTGCAAGAAATCAACGCCGCCGTGTGGGGCACCTACCTCCCGCCGGCTACGTCCCCGCCAGAGCCCCCGCGCCCCGCTGGCGGCAGCAAGGCGCAGAAGCAGAAGCCAGGCGACGGCACGCCGGCAGGAAGGAGCGTCACTGACTCGGCGCTTCAAGAGCCCCTCCTCCCGCCCCCCGACAACGATATGGAAGCTGGGCAGCAGCTGCCACCAGCTCGCCAGGCTGGCGCCACGTCACCGTCACCCAAGGAGCACGACGCGCTGCTGCTTGCATCAGAAAAGGTGGGCGCTCCTCCCCTCCCCTCCCCTTGCCCCTCCAGGCTCAAGCAACAGCTTCCTGGGCTTCCCAGGGACCCGCAAAGCAGCCTGCAGCTGCCCACGTGCTTACTATCAAGCACACCCTGTGCCAAAGTGTATCAGATGATGGCTTGATTGCCACAGGTCAGGGGTTTGGTGCTCCTCTTGTGTTCTTCAAGCTTCGCCGGGCTGACAATGTGTGTATCCGTAAAACAACTTGCGGCACGGACCTCCAGATCAGGCACAGATCTCACAGGCACGCCCACCCCACTGTCCGCAGGCGCTGACCGACCTGTATGGCTTGCTGGACGATGCCGGGGAGCAGCTGGGGCTTGCCAAGCGGGAGGTGTGGGTGTGCAGCTGCTGGGGGCACCCCTTCCTGCTGCCAGGTGCGCACCGCCCCATCAGGGAGGTCAGCAGGCACCTGTGGTTTTCTTTGCTACAAACTACATTCTGAGACACTCACCCCCCACCCTGTCCCATGAAACCTTGCTGGCTCCCCCTGGACTTGAAATGTAATTGAATGATTGTTTGATTGATTGATTGTGGGGAATCAGGATGCATGAAGCATGACCCCTCTTGCCTGTCTGCTTGCCTGCCGGCCTGCCAGCCTGCCGACCCGCGTGCCCGCCTGCCTGCCAGCCTGCTGGAGCCGTCTGCCGGTTTGAGCGCCATGCCTCCTGCACTCCCCAGCGACTCCAACCAAGCCGCCGCTCTGCTCCTGCCGACTCGCCTGCTTGCTTCTCAGGCATGCCTTTCTGGGCCACCAAGACCAACCACCTTCCTTGGAAAGAGCTCGAGGCAGTGGCGGATGCAGTGAGGCAAGTGCCTGCCCACCTTCCCAGCTGGCTCGAGTGTGGTAGTTGGCGTGAAATGGGGTGGAAGGCTGGGCTGGGTTGTTGATGGAGTGGCACTCACTGTATGCAGCTTGCCTGGTTGAACGGTCAGCAAGTGCAACGGCAGCTTGCCTTACTCACCCAGCCCTGCCTTGCCACTTGCTCTGCCCCCGCCTACTCTCCTGCCCTACCCCCGGCGCTTACCCCCTCCCGTCCCCTCCCCATGCCGCCCCTGCCCCAGGCGCGTAGCGCGCCTGCTCAACACCGCCCTCTACACGCTGCAAGACGGGTTCGTGGAGCAGCTGCAAGACGTGCTGGGCCCGCTGTACCCTGCTGGCCTAATGCCACAGCTGGCCCAAGATGCCAACGCCGCCATCCAGGTCAGCACTTGGTCATGCCGGGTTTGGGTGCAGTACAGTGCGGTACCGTGCGGTGCTTGCGGTGCATAGATGCCAACGCTGCTATCCAGGTCAGCATTTAGTTGGGGGGGTGAGGTTGCGGTACAGTGCTGTGCAGCAAAGGGTGAAGCACTACTGTGATGTAGGATGACAATAGAAGATGCCTGGGCCTTCGGCCAGGCAGAGGGGCCAAAGATAGAGATGCTATCACCCAGGCTGGGCCGCCTGCCTCTCCCCTTGATGTGTCGCTGGGCTGGCCCCGCCTGTTGCTTTGCTGTTCCAGCAACCTGCGCACACTGCGGTGTGGCATGCAGGGACGTGCAGCCCGCCGTGCCTGCCTGAGACAGGGGTGTCCTGCGATGGAGTGCTGCGGAGGGGCCCCACCCCGCCTGTGGCATGCCCTCGCCGCTTTGCTTTCCACATGTGCAGGAAGCGTGCCAGAGGCTTAAAACACCACAATCTGTACTAAATTCAATAGAGAATAATTGTTTTCTGTCCCGTTCCCTGTGAAATAAGGTTTTTCGTATTTCGCGAAACCTCCGCTGCATTTCTCAGGCTGGCTCCACCCCCTCCCCCCTTACTTACCGCTCTCCTTTCCATCTGTGCAGGAGCTCTGCACCGCATTCCCCAACGATCGCCAAGCTGGCAGCGCCGGGCTGTCTGCCTTCTCTGCATCCGTCGAATCTCTGGCAGAGGTGTCCGACCAGCAGCGGCGGCAGGTGCTGCACGTGCTGCGCCGGTACAAGTGAGCACGAGCGTGCATGGTGTGGCGACGTGGGCGGGGGTGGGGTGTGCGAGTGTGTGGGGTGCATGTGGGAAATGGGGCGGCACAGGTGCAGCGGGGTTCAGCCCCCCATCCAACGCTGGCGGCAGGCACTAGTGCCCAGCCCGCTCCTGCCGCCGCAGCTCCTTGGATCGCGGCTTGAAAGCATCAGGCCCGCTTCTCCCAACTCAACTTGCCTGCTCCACTCAGTCACGCTGTGCTGCGTCGCGTGCAGGAGCCGCGCTGCTGCATACAGCAGGTGGTCCCAACTGATTGACTCCGCTCGTCAGCAGCGCGTCAGCAACGGCACCGAGGAGGCGCGACCGGAAGGAGAGCGGGCACCCGACGGCGGCCCGGCGGGGGAGGCAGAGGCGGCGGGTGCGGCAGTCGGCAACGGCGCTCCCGGTGGCAGCGGTGGGGATGCCAACAGTGACAGCACAGAGGCGCCACCGCCGCGAATCGCCGCCACCCGTGAGGCTTCCCTGTCCGGCTGGCTGCAGCGCATCGCCTATGGGCGGGGCGGCAGCGCTGAGTCAGCGGCTGACGCTGCTGTGCACGCTGTGGATGGCCCCCCAGCGGGGGGCACCCAGGTGGGTGGTGCCAGCGTGCATCTGCAGCCCCCCAGCAGGGCAAGCAGCACCTCTAGCCTGCACAGCAGCAGCAACACCAGCCCTTTCAAGGCGGCGGCTGCTCGGGAGAGGGCCGGCCTGAGTGCTGCCCTGTCACCCAAGACAGCTGGCAACACGCCGATGCCGCCTCCGCCCCCGCCCCCACGGCAGCAGGCCCCAACTGGCGGCTCCCCGCCGGCTGCGCCCGGGGCATCACCCGCAACCGCCTCGCCTCCATCCCCCGCCATGCTGCGCCCGAGCGGAAGCCAGGGGCAGCTGCTGCCACGTGGCCTGGCGCTGCGTGAGGCGCCTTCCACAACCCTCCCCCTCAAGCTGTTCCCGGAGACACCAGAGGGGCACCTGGCGCAGGCAAGTGGTGATGCAGTCAGTGACGGTTAATAGCCGTAGAACATTGTAGTGCAGTGTAGTACACTGTAGTACATTGTAGTACAATGTAGTACACTGCAGTACGTTGTAGTACAGTGTAAAGGTGAACAGGGACACTGACACTGTTGTTTGTGTCCCAGTAGGAAGGGGTACTTTGGTGGAGCACCCCTGTCTCTCCCCACCGCCACCCCTGTATGGTGCACCACACCGTGCCCTGGCGCTGTTTCTCACAGCGGGCCGCCTGTGTCTGCACCCTTGCCTGTGCCTGTCTCTGCACCCTTGCCCACCCCACTGCCCGGGGCACCCCGCCGCCTGCCTGCTGATCCCACGCTTCATGCCACATCCCCTTGTTCCCAACCTCATAACATGCAGGTGGCGTGGTATTCTTTCCAGTTCCTGGTTGAGGAGTTGGATGAGCAGCTAACAGTGCTCCACGCCGCTGTCAACGCTGTGCTGAGCCGGCTGCCAGAGTGAATGTGTGACGGTTGCGGGCGGGTGGGCGCTGAAGCGCCGCCTGCCAATGTGCTGCATCACCAGTACTTGCTGCCGGCTGCTTCACAACAATTGTATCGGGTGTAACATGGGACATGGTTGTGAGACCTGTGTATTGCCGGAACGGGTTGGGCGCCCCAGCACGGCTCCGCCCCAGTGCAGGCAGCAGGCCGCTGAGAATTCAAGTCTGGCTTGCCACGGGCTGTCCCTTTGCACTCGATCGACCGCTCACAGGCGCAAAGTGGCGACATGGCTCCCCGCAGCGCAAAGAAGGCGGCCGCGACAGACGACCTGAGCGGCAAGACAATCTGCGCTCCGCGCGACCTCTGGCCAGACTTCCCCGTGCCCAAGGGGGAGACAGGATGGTCTGGTGAGTCCTGAAAGCTTCAACAGGCCAGGTCACCGTTGATCATTCTCGCATTCTCGCAGAGCCCTCCCTCTGCGCAGCCTTGGACCAGCCAGTAGGGGAGCGGAGTACGGCACGGCAGAGGGCGCTCTAGATGCAGTCCGCACCAGCAGCGGCGGCAGCTGCAGCGGCGGCGCCCCGACGGCACAAACCCGACTGTCTCTCCTTCCTGCATACTTTCTGCATTTCTGCTTTCCTGCTTTATGGGGAGCCAGTGGCTATACCCGTTTCTCCAAGCCATCTTTCTGGCGCGCCTCATGCCTCACGGCGTCTCTTCGTCTTGCTGTTGCAGGCAAGGTGGGCAAGAAGAAGGATGCGGAGCACGTAAGTGTGCTGCCAATGGGCCGTTGAGGATAGATGAGCACCCCTAAGAGCCTGCGTCCCCCAATGATGGAAACCCCTGTGTGGGGGAAGGGCGACGCAGCAGCCCCTCCCCAGCAGCCCCCCCGACCGGCCACTTGTATGCTGCCCACCCCGCTCGTCATTCACACGCCCCTTCCCTGCCCCTGCCCCCGCCCCTGCAGCACTTTGTGTCCTTCCCAGGAGACGCCTCCAAGTACTTTTTCCCGGACACTCAGGTCCGGTCGTGGCTGGTGGAAGGTGCGGAGGACGGCGAGGGAGGCAGCAGCAAGGCGGCCGCCCCCTCGGGCGCAGCGCGCAAGAAGGCGGCACCCAGCGGGGGCGCCGCCGCCGCCGCGTCGGGCAAGCGCAAAGAGAAGGAGGAGGCAGCGGGGCCGTCCCGCTCCAGCGGCGGCGCAGCACCCACGTCACCCAGCAAGAAGGCCAAGGCCGCTGCAGGTGAAACAAATGTCTGTGTGCATCGGTTTGCCCTCTCTGTACATTTGTGAGCACCGGGGGTTGTGTGTGTGTGCGGTCCTGGAAGAGCGAGTGCATGCCCAGCTGCCTGGCGTAGAGGCTCAGCCTGCCTGCCTGTGCGGCACGTGAATGCCCTGCCTCCCAGTTTGCCCTGTCGGCAGTGCCAGCTGGAAGGCCTGCTGCAGCAGCTTTTCACAGCAGCAGCACTCGCTGGCGGGCTGCCATGGTGTGCCTGTGTGTGCCTGTGTGGCGGCATCAAAACGGGCCCAAAACGCAGCGGGACGTGCGTGCGTGCGTGTTTGTTTTTCACAGACGGGTGGCCGGTTTGCCGCGCGCCTCATTAGCAGCCTCTCCCTGGCCATTGCTGGGAACAAGCAAACATGTGATAGTGGCCAGGCATGCGCGGCAGCCCGCCAGTGCCCGTTCCAATTCGTGTTCCTGCCCCGGGGGTATCCCCCTATTCCTTGCAACTGCTCGCCCTTGTGTTCAATGATGGCTGTCATGCTGACATCACCCTCCCATTCCTGTTGCAGATGTTGAGGAGGACCTCAGCAGCATGACGCTGGCACGGGTGAGAAAACCTTTCTGAAAGAAAATGGATCCGAATTTGAAAAACATTTAAGAGAGATTAGCCAAAAAAGAAGATTGGCATACCACAGGGGCCTGCCTGCCGCCCCATTCCCTTGGCGCTGCCAGAGGGCCGCACATTGCAGCCTGTCGCCGCGGCTGCTGTTGCCCGCTTGCCGGCCTCTGCCTGCCTGCTCGCCTGCCGGATTCCCTTTCCTAGTTTTGCTGTGTATCCACCGGTTGTATCGACTGCCCAGCAAAGCCTTGACCGGGCTTTGGGATGGTTGAAATCGCAACCATGTTGCCCGTGTGGTCCCCCCTCCGCCGTGTGCCCCCCCTGTTTCCCCCTGCTCCCCAACATTCTGCATCCCTGCCCATGCCACCCTCCTGTCTGTACCCCATCTCGCGTGTGCTGCAGCTGCGGGATGGCATCAAGGCAACTGCGGACAAGTTGGATGTGGACGCTGCCAGGGAGGCGTACGCATGTAGGTGCAACTAGGTTGGCCAGCCGGGCGGGCCCGGGCGCACCATGGGAGCACCAGCCGGGCAGGTCTCATGGCTCTAGCTCCTTTTTTTCTTTTCTGTTATTTTTGGAAGGCGATGCTCTAGCTCCTGCACAGCAGGGGCACAGCAGGGGCACAGCAGGGGAGTCAGTGGAGGGCAGGCGAAGGCGGTGGGGGCAGGGGAGACGGCCCGCGAACACTGCGGCGAGGCAGCGTGGTGAGAGCGTGCAGTGCATGCCTGGCTGGGGCTGGGTGCCCCAAACCTTAGGCATCCAAGTCTTCCTTGCCACACACGCACACACGCACACAAAGAAATACCCGGGTGTCTGCCCTGCCGCGTGCCACCAACCCCCTGCAACTCCAAGCACACCTCATGACGTGTTGTTGCCTTCTCGGAAAAATGAATAGCCCAATCTGACGCATGCCTGCCTATGCTCTGTGCCTCGCCGCCACGCCCTCCTGCCGTGCAGCCATCCTCAAAATCAAGACGGAGCGCGGCCTGTGAGCTGGCGACTCAATGCCAGGCATGGCATGCCGCTGCAGCTGTTGGCATCTCGCTTGGCTCGGCCTTGCTGCCATCCCTGATGGCACTCCTGGTTCACCAGCCGGGCCCCGAGGTTCTCTGCCGACCCTCACAGTCTGCTGTTGTGCTCACTAAGTCGCATCCTACCCTGTGGCGGAGGCGGCGCCCCCCCCCACCCCTCAGGCTGCTGTGCCCACTAAGTTGCACCCTACCCTGCGGCGGAGGCGGCGCCCCTGCTGTTGCAACCGTGGCCGCTTTGCCGTGCTTCCCAAACAGGTGCACAAAGTTGCGGGCCTTTCCAATTGACGGCCCAGTGCCTCCCAGCAGGCCAGCTGGAACCTACCCCTGTGCAGCTCCTGTGCAGATGAGCGGCGTGTGCACCGCTGGGCATGCTCGCGCACACACACACACACCTGACAGCTGACCATGACTTCCCCAACACCACCTCTGTCGTCTCTGAATCACATCCGAAGCTTTTGTGCCCCCACATGACCCCTGTGGGTCCTCCCCTCCCTGCCCCCACCTGTGTGTTCATTCCCCTCGGTTGCACTAAGTTCCATCTCGCAGCCCGTTCGCTGTGGTAAAAAGCACCGGGCGACTCCTTTGCGCTGTATGACGGTTGAGTGGGGCACTGGTGGTTGCTGATGCCAAGTGCAAGCCAACCCTTGGCTTGCACAAGTGATGCAAAGTGAGCGCTGCCAAAACGGGGGCCCCCCCTGATCTCTGTCACATGTGCGCGTCATCCCATGACATGCCATGCTGGCTCTAGCGAAGTACTTCGTTGATTCGTGTTGCGATCAGTTCTAATCCAGCCACAATTGCACGCAAAGTGCAGGGGGCTACCGGAAGAAGCAGGCTTGCGCCTGCACGAGCCTCAACGAGCAGGTCTGGTGGCAGCGTGCTGGCCCCAACAGCTGGCCTCAAGCGCGCACCCCGCGTCCATGATGAAGCACAGCCCGCGGGGCAGCCGGCTCGTTGGGCTGACGGCCCTGGCGCTGCTGTGCTCGCTGGCGCCCGCCGGTGCGAAGGCCGGCCGTGTGGCGCCGGCCTGCCGTGCACTGTAGGGGCCACTCGGTGCTGTATGCGCGAGCCTGGCGAAAGCAATGCGTGGCCACCGTGCCTTTTCACTTAGCGGTGCTAGTGCCCGCCGGCCGTCCTCCAGAGGGTCAGGACGGACCGGCATTCCCAGCCTCATCTCGATGTGCAATTTTGATCCTGCTAGTGCAACGCCCCTTCCCGCCTGCAGGCGCCGTGGTTTCCGTGACGGTCCTTCCCCAGCAGGCTCACCTTCCCGAGCTCGAATGGGCGCTGGTTGCAGACGATGCAGCCGCCGTGGTGGGCTCTGCACAGGCGGAGCACCCATTGCTGCACATGCTGCGCGCCCGCTTCCGCCTGGCGGCTGTCGGTGGCGACGCCCAGGACGCCCAGGCCCCTGTGGTTGCGGCGGCAGCTGGCCGCCGCCGCCTGCGCCCCCCGCGCCCGACTGCGACTGCCCCTTCCTCCCCTACACACACTTTGCTGACACCACCATCAGTGAGTTGTCCTCTCCCCCCCCGAATCACAACTGGAGGCCAGGGGAGAGCAGCGCGGCGTGGGTGCGTGTGCGGGCAGCGCGTGCATGTTGCATTCCCTGGCCGCCGTCGCTTTGCGTCCCGACCCCCGACACGCGCCGCCCTGCTGTGCACGCACTGATGCCTGCTCCCCGCTGCCCTCTTCTCTTGGGCACTGAACCTGCAGACACGAGGGGCATTGACGTGATGTACGGGTACCAAGTTGGTGCGTGCTGGCCTTGCTGCTGGGGAGCCTGCAGCAGCGGCGGGCTGGCTGGGGGCTTGCACGTGCTGCAGTCAATCAATCAATCAATCATTCACATTTCAAGTCCATCGGGGGGCCAGCAAAGGTCTCATGGGACAGGGTGGGGGGTGAGTTTATCGGAACGTAATTTGTAGCAGAGAACTTTTGCGGTGCGGGCTGGAATGATGTTGGCAGCCCACCAGCGCATACCCTGGGGCTGTGTGCATCACTACCTGACGTGCCGCCTGCCGTGCTGTGCACCGCGTCCACCCCGCCTGTCCCGCACCATTGGTGGCGGGGCAGCCTTTGCCCAGCCGGCCCCTCTTGCCTCGGGTCATCTCCCAGCTTCCCACCTCGCTTCCTGCTCCACAGCACACCTCCTGCCTGACTGGGCCTGGATCCCGCCGGGCCTTGCGCCCAAACCCTGAGAGGTGGCCCCTGGGAGGCTGCTGCTCCACATGCACGCAGCCTAATCCACTGCCTTGCCTGTGTGTGAGTCTAGTCAAATCCACTGACTGCCTTGTTTGTCTAGTCAAATCCACTGACTGCCTTGTGTGTGATTCTGGTCTAATCCACTGACTGCCTTGTGTGGCTGTGCAGGTGGGGAGCTGACACCCTCAGAGTGCTGCTCCTTCTGCCGCCGCACCAGGGGATGCAAGTGGTGGCACCTTTTGGTGGTGCAAGGCTCGGTGCGTCGCATGCCCTGCCTGTCATGCCTGCCCACGCCCTCTCCTGTCAGGCCCTGCCATCCCGCAAGCCCTGCCTGCCCACGCCCTCCTCTGTCCCCCTGCCCGCCAGCCCGCCCTGCCTGCCCACGCCCTCTTCTGTCCCCCTGCCAGTCCGCCCGCTCTGCCTGCCCAAGCCCTCTTCTGTCCCCCTGCCAGTGTGCCCGCCCTGCCTGCCCACGCCCTCCTCTGTCGCCCT
>JTEE01000228.1:224703-239275 GCA_002896455.3 Chlorella sp. ArM0029B | reverse complement strand
GCCCCAATCGTGAGCCGCCCCACCTCGCTGGCACTTCAGATCAAGCAAGCAGCCGCGCTTGTTTCTGCCTGTTGCACAGGCGCTTCCTGCACTGCGGAAGCCCCGCCCTGCCCCGCTGCACTTGCGCTCGCAGGCAACAGCGCACCTGCCGCTGCACCGTGCCGCACTGTGCAGGGGCGCTGCGTGCACTGCCGTGCTGAGCCCACGCTGTGCCGTAGCGCGTGTGCAGCGGCAGCGGCACCTGCACCCCTGGCCCGCTTACCGCACCGCACCGTTAGTGTCCCTCAACTAGCAACCCTGGCTCCTGCCTCTTGACCTGTCCCCCCACTTGCAGCCCTCCACCGCCTGCACTCCCCGCTCCCGACGGATCGAAGAAGGACCCGCAGGTGGGTGCCTTCTGTTTCCATTACATCTTGCGCTATGATGAAGCAATGTTGTGAATACTAGCACGAATATTGTGAATTGGATCACATGCCTATACCTCAAGGAAGGACCCGCTGGTGGGTGCCTGCTGCTCATTCCAGTGCTTCTTTCAACATACACGTGTACGGTATGCTGCTCATTCAAAAACTTTCTTCAACACACACGCGTGTCTCTTGTTGCTGAATCCAAAACTAACTTCAACATGTACGTGTGCCCTCTTCTGTTGCTCAATCTAAAAGCTACTTTCTAATGCTGTGCGCACGTCTCCCGTGCGGCTGTTCCTGCTGCCCTGCAGACGGTGGGGGCCTCCCCCCTGTCATCGGAGGGGTGCGCCCAGTGTGCAGAGCGGGTGAGTGAGGGCAGCGGGGCAGAAGGTGGTGTGCAGAAGTGAATGCGCAAATTCATGTTTCTTATGGCCTCACTCACGTCCGCTTGTTATGGATCAAGGGGCAGGGACCCACCAACGCCATGCGCGTGTCTGTGGACAAGGGGCGTGGCTACCCTGGGTCTTCTCTCAAAGGATGGCAGCAGGATTACACAAGCACCCGTCCCTGCCGCCCGGCTTGCTTGCAAACACAGGGCCCCACACGGGCTGCGCTGTGCCCACACACTGCCCACACTGTCCCACCCTGTCCCTCCCCTCTCCTGCCTCCCTTCCCTGCCTCCCTTCCCTGCCTCCCTTCCCTGCCACCCTGCTGCCCACCCTCCTCATCCTGCCCCGCCCACATGCACTTTATTGCTTTCGTTTTTTCCCCACAGAGCAACAAGGTTGATTTTGGCGCACACTCCCTCCCCCCCCCCCCCACACTGCGCAGGGCGACTTGGGCTGCTCCGGCCTGCTGGGGGTCCCAAGAGTGCAGCCCCTGAACGACTACCGCCTCATCTTCATGGTGAAGAAAGGGCTGGATGTGTACCTGCAAAACAACAAGGTGTACGCCGTGTGCGGCAACGACTACCGCCTCTACTCCTCGCCCATCATAAAGTTCCAGAAGGCATGCTACCAGCTTGTGAACGGCAATGCCTGGTACCTGGCAGGTGTGTGCCAAGCGGGGCAGGGAGGCAGCTGTGGGATAATGTAAGGGTTTAAGGCTTAGGGTTAGGGTTTAGGGCTTTAAACCCTAAACCCCAAACCGCCCAAGACAAATGGCGCGCGTGGGGCCGGCCAGTCTCGCGTCATAGTTGTATGTCAACAGCATGCATGCCAGGCAGGCGCGGCATCAGGCAACTCCTATTGGTGGTATTAGCTGATTCTGCGGCGCTATGCGCGGGGCCCCTGGGCGCCACGCGTGCTCTCAAGCCTGCATCATGCAGCATGATGCACAGTGGCTCTCAAGCCTGCATGCACAGTGGCGGCTTGCGCCCACTGCACCCCCCGCCACCCCCACCCCCTGCTGCCTGCCTGCACGTCCGCCTGCTGTGCGTCTGCGCTGCACGTCGCTTCTGGGCTGCACCCCTCCTGTGCATCCGCGCCGCGCAGATCCTCATGCAGCTTCCCGTACGCTGCACCTGCTGTGCTCCCGCAGTGCGCATCGGCTACCCCTGCTTCGGCAACCCCCGCCGGGTGAACGGCAGGATTGTGGGGTACCCAGCCTACGGCCGCTGGCGCGTGCACAACCTGTATGTCAACATCTGGCAGCGGGGCCCGCAGCTTGGAAGAGCGCAGCCCTACGGGTGAGTTTGATCGATCAATGAATTACAATTCAAATCTTGGCGGGACTCAGCAAAGGTGTCGTTGGACAGGGTGGGGGTTGAGTGTATCAGAGTGTAGTTTGTGGCAAAGAAACGGATGGTTCTCTTTGAAAGCAACACAATTAGCTGAGCGCGCGTGGGCATGGGAGGCCCAAGCCACGGCGGTAGGGTTTGAGGGGCTTGCGTCAAAGCCTAACCCCACGCTGCTGCTGGGCGAGAGAAGATAACACATGCACTGAGCGTTGAAAAGGGATAAACAGAGGCTCAGGTGGGGGCGTCATGTGTCTGGCTGGGCGAGAGGCCACGCCACGCCGTGGCAGGGAGAGCGAGTGGCCAGGTGGCACCTAGGTGATTTTGCACTTTTAGCACCCACCATACGCTGCCCCACCGGGACAGTGGGCAGCCTCTGCACCTCAAGCACAGCTCATGCACAGCGTGCCTCCCCTTACCCTGGTTCCCTCCCCCACTGGCCACGATTGTGCAGCATCACGGAAGTGTACCGCTTCTGACCACGTGGCGGAGGTGTACCGCTTCTGACCGGAAGCGTACCGCGTCCAACTGCACCGCACTTTCAAGCGCGCGCCAAGACCACTGTTCAACCACCCCGCTCAAGTGTGGCGCAAGCTCACTGCCGTCGAGTCCGAGCCTAGAACAGGCGGCGCCAGCAGTTGCGCCCCGCTGGCTCCTGCAACACTCAGTGTTACACTGTAGTTGTAGAGCAAAGCACGCACAGCGCGGCACACACGTGATGCCTCCCCTCCTTCTCGTCTTCTTCCCACGCCCTGGCTCAACCCAGGCACAAAGTGCGTTGGCAATTTGAACAGCGCGCTGAGAGTTCTGCACTCATCCCGTGCAATTACTTGTTGTATGTTTCTTGCTTTCTCCACACTGTGTCCAATCGTGCCAGCCCGCCTCTTCACCCAAACTGCCATTGCTTCGCAATCCTCTGCCTAACAGCTCACCCCCACGCCCCCAGCCATCGCCCCTGCCTGCCAGGCCTGCAGCTCGTACACCTCCCCTCCATGCCTGCTTAGTGCGCCTCTTGTTAGTACTAAGGGCAGCCCGCCTTCACCTTTGCCGTGTGCAACTCGAGATATGTAGAGATCGGTATCGCTGAGCGATTGGAGGGGTTATTGAAATAACGAAATTCGGTGCCAAACTGTAATTTGCACACAGCGTAGCGTGCATCTCATGCACAGGCTCACTGCTGCGTTGCCGCGACATCCGGCACCGCAGCGCCGCCCCCTGCTGCGCCCGCTTTGCTGCGTGCGGGCGGCCACCACCACCGCTTGTGCTGCTGCTGCTGCTGCTGCTGCTGCTGCTGCTTCGCCGCTGCTGCTGCTGCTTCCGTGGGCTTTGACTGCGACACCCGAAGCGGGTGTGCCTCTGTATTGAGCACCCACTCGTCCATGTTGAGAGCGGCGTCGTCGCTGCGAGGGGAGGACAGTGTGTGGGGTGTAGGGTGAGGCAAGGTGTTTGAATGGAGGGAGGGGAGACCTAAGGTCATCTGAGCAGCTGCCACAGGCGCTCAATCTGGCATCAGTCTTCCTTTCCGGGCCCGTCCCGGAGGCGCCCTCTGTGAGGAGCGGTCACATGTGCCACTGATACCACTTCACACCCCTGCTGTGTCACCCACTGCCAGCCCCTCTGGGCCACTGCCTTACCAGCGGGGACTGCGGCCCTCCCACCGAGAACACACACTTGCCACTCGTGTACCGAGCCCCTGCACAAGTACCTCATGTGTGTGCCCACATGTACTGCCCCTGGCCTGCACACATGTACCTCATGTGTGTGCCCACATGTACTGCTCCTCCCCTGCACACATGTACCTCATGTGTGTGCCCACATGTACTGCTCCTCCCCTGCACATGTAACCTCACGTGTGTGCCTACATGTAATGCCCTCCCTGCTCCTCCCCTGCACATGTAATGCCCTCCTTGACACAACTCATGTGTGCCCATATGTACTGCCCCTCCCCTGCACATGTACCTCATGTGTGCCCATATGTACTGCCCTCCCCTGCTCACCTAAACAGCAGCCAGAGGTACTTGAGCGTCTCTGCCAGGAAGAAAGATTGCATGGTGTCGTCCTGGGTGGGATGCTCCTGCCTCACATCTTTCAGCCCAGCATACCCCGCATCCGCCTGCCAGGCAAGGGGAGGCAGCAGACAGGGTGTGGAGAGGACCAGAGGATAGGCAGGCGAGGCAGGTGGGTGGGAATGTGGGGCATTGGCGTTATAGTAGGCCCCACCTTGTAGTGCCTCCACAACACGTGCTGCACCTACGCGGCACGTCTGCAGCAAGCCTGCCAACACGCTTGCGGACTTCACCTGTCAAACCGTATGTCGCACACATATTCAGCATGCCAAATAATGCCAGGTGCGGTGCCGCCAGAGCTGAGTTGGCCACTTCAAGCACACACATAGCCCACAACAGCCTGCCCTCCCACCCCACCCACCCAGTTACTGGCCACTGCGACCCTGCAGCACAAACCGAGCCCACCCACCTTGCAGTGGCTTTCAAAAGCCTGGAAGATGTGCCAGCCCCAGGTGCGGTACCGCCAGTCGTGGGTCAGCCGCCACATGTACCAAATGGCCTCCAGCGCCTCTGGCCGCAGCAAGTTGAACCCCGCACCCACGCGCATCCCAGAGGGGCCGAACGTGACGTATTCTGGAGACAAGCCTGCAAACAGGCAGGCAGGCAGGAAGGGAAGGGTCCGGCGCTGTGTGTGTTCAGGGCAGCAGATTGAAGCCCGCACCCACACATAGCCCAGAGNCAGCGCTGGACGCCCTGCAGCAGAGCACGGCAGCAGCGTTGAAGGAGGCTGTTGAGCAGCTGCAGGCAGCGCAGGCAGAGCAGGCGGCCCAGCAGACAGCCGATCTCTCAGAGCTGGCTCCGGCGGACGCCCTGGAGGAGCTGCAGCGCAGCATGGCGGCCGCTCTGGCTGAGGCTGTCAGCCAGCTGGAGGCAGCCCTGGCAGAGCAGGCAGCAGCTGCAGCCAAGCTGGCACCTGCGGCAGCGCTGGACTCTCTTCAGCACAGCACGGCAGCAGCGCTCACGAAAGCTGTTGAGCAGCTGCAGGCAGCGCAGGCGGAGCAGGCGGCTCAGCAAGCGGCAGCTTTGGCCCAGCTGGCACCCACGGCAATCGTCACGGAGCTGCAGCACAGCACAGAGGCCGCCCTCGCTGAGGCTGTCAGCAATCTGGAGGCAGCACAGGCAGAGCAGGACGCCCAGCAGATGGCTGCACTGTCTGAGCTGGCACCAGCAGCGGTAGTGGAGGAACTACAGCGCAGCACGGCGGCTGCCCTGGCTGAAGCCATCAGCACACTGGGCACAGCACAGGCAGAGCAGGCGGCAGCCATTGCCCAGCTTGCGCCTGCTGCAGCTCTGGAGGCGCTGAAACTCAGCACAGCGGCGGCTCTGGCTGAGGTGGTCAGCAAGCTAGAGGCGGCGCAGGCAGAGCAGGCAGCCTCGGCGGCAGAGCTGGCCCCGGCAGCTGCCCTGGCCGAAGCAGTAGCGCAACTGCAGGCACAGCAGGCCGCTGCTGCAGCCCAGATGGCGCCGGCAGCAGCTCTTGAGGAGCTGCAGCGCAGCACTGCGACCGCCCTGGCCGCAGCTGTCAGCAAGCTGGAGGCAGCCCAGGCAGAGCAGGCAGCTGCATTTTCACTGCTTGCTCCAGCAGCAGCAGTGGAGGAACTGCAGCAGGGCATGTCAGCGGCCTTGGGTCAGGCGGTTGAGCAACTGGAGACGGCACTGGCCCAGCAGGCGGCCCAGCAGGCAGCTGCGCTGTCTGGGCGGGCACCAGCAGCAGCCTTGGAGGAGCTGCAGCTCACCACCGCGGCCGCTCTGGCCGCAGCTGTCAGCAAGCTAGAGGCAGCCCAGGCAGAGCAGGCAGCCCGGATGGCTGCGCTGACACCTACTGCAGCCTTTGAGGCCCTGCAGCGCAGCTCAGCGGCCGCCCTGGCAAAGGCGGTTGAGCAGCTGGAGGCCGTCCTGGCAGAGCAGGCGGCCCAGCAGGCAGCTGCGCTGTCTGACCTGGCTCCCGCAGCAGCATTGGAGGAGCTGCAGCGCAGCACAGCGGCTGCCATGGCTGTGGCTGTCAGCCAGCTGGAGGCAGCGCAGGCGGAGCAGGAAGCAGCAGTTGCCTCGCTGCACGATGTCTCCACCGTGCAGCAGGCAGCTGTGGAGGAGCAGGGAGCAGCCGTGCAGGCTGCCGCCAGCCAGCTGTCAGCCCTGGCATCTCGTATGGCCGCCATTGAGGGCAGCCTGCAGCAGCTGTCAGCAGGCCAGAGCAGCATGGAGGCTGCAGCCCAGGCCGAGCTGAGCACACGTGCACCAGCGGAAGCAGTGGATGGGCTGCAGCGGCTTTGCCAGCACATGGACACCGAGGCAGCAGCCCAGCGCAGCGCCACAGCAGCAGCAGTGGCTGCTCTTCAGGAGCGGCTGGAGCGGCACCAGGCAGCTGCGCTGGCTCAGAACGCAGAGCTGCAGGCAGGGATGGCTGCACTTGCGCCGGCAGCAGCCGTGGCGGAGCTGCAGGGCAGCATGGAGGCGCAGCAGCTGGCAGTTAGCGAGCAGCTTGCGGCCATGCAGGCAGCNCAAACAGGCAGGCAGGCAGGAAGGGAAGGGTCCGGCGCTGTGTGTGTTCAGGGCAGCAGATTGAAGCCCGCACCCACACATAGCCCAGAGGGGCCAAAAGCGACATGTTCTGGGGACAGGCCTGCGGACAGGCAGGCAGGGAGGGAAGGGACGAGCACAGTGCTGTGTGTGTTCAGGGCAGCAGATTGAAGCCTGCGCCCACGCGCATCCCAGAGGGGCCGAACATGACGTATTATGGGGACAGGCCTGCGGACAGGCAAACAGGGAGGGAAGGGACGAGCGCGGTGCCGTGTGTTTGTTGTGCAGAAGAGGGGCAAGAGGTGGCGTAGCCAGCAGGGCGAGGCCTAGGGATGGGAATCGAAAGGGGAGCAAGCAAATGTTTCCCAGCCTGGCCGCACGCACACACGCACTGGTGGGCATTCTGTGGTCACCCTTTCCTGCCACCCCACCCTGGCCTGCCCCCCCCTCGCACCCGTGGGCATCCTGTGGTACATCTGCCAGCAGGTGTGAGTCAGCTCCCCTGCCAGCTGGACGTACCGCTCCGCCTTGGCGCCCTGTACCGCCCCGCTACTGGCGCCCAGGGCCAGCATGCCGGGCACAAAGCACACCAGGTGATCAAACTTGTGCTTGACGGTGGACCTACAAGCAAAGGGGAGGAGTGTGCGGGACAAGTGAGGGGTAAGTAAGTCAGGGCGACTTTGGACCAGTCAGTAAAGGGGGCAGGGTGCCCATGACGGTGGGTTGAAAGTGAAAGAAAAGCGTGGTGGGCAGGCGAGGGGAGCAGGCAGCACAAAGCAGACCAGGTGGTCAAACTTGTGCTCAACGGTGGACCTGAAAGGAGAGGGGACATAAGAGGGGAAGAGTGTGGTAAGCCAGGTGGCGGTGGAACTAGGAGGAAGGGGGAGTGGGAGGGGGAGTGTGCGGGAGGGGTGGGTGGTGAGCACGCAGCGGAACAGTTGCGGAAATGGAAAGCTTAGAGCAGAAAGCCTAAGTGGGGGTGAGCCAGGTGGCGGCGGAGCTGTCAGTCAGGGCAGAGTATGCGGGACGGGTGGGGTGAGAGTGGGGGACAAGTGTACAGGACAGGTGGGGCCGAGCAGGCAGCAGAACATGTGCACGGGACAAGTGGGGTGGAGCAGTTGGAGAATGAGTGTATGGGACAAGCGGGGGTGAGCAGGCAAGGCTGTTGGGGGCTTCTCAGAGCAGGAAAATCAGGAGGCAGAGCGGGGTCCAGAGATCGGGGCAAACCCTTGCGGCTCAGCCCAGTGGCGTGGCACGTGGAACCCGCTGCCATGCCCACGCCGGGGCCTGCGCTCCCCCGCCCCTCCCCTCCTGGCTCCCATACTGTGCCGGCCTCTGGCCCCCGCCGGCCCCTCATTTTCTACCTCCTCTCTGCCAGTACCAGCAGCAATACAGTGCCAGCGTTTCCCCCACGCCGCACTCTGCCTTCGCCTGTTCCACTCTGCAATCACCTGTTCCACTCTGCCTTCACCCATCACACTCTGCAATCACCCGCCACTCTGCAATCACCCGCCACACTCTGCGATTTACCTGTCATACTCCGCAATGTAAGTGAGGTTGTCCTTGGACACAAACACCAGCTTCTCAATCATCTCATCCATAGCCTGCGGTGAGCAAAGTGTGTCAAGTGGCAGTCAGAACGTGTTTGTATGACAATACCTCGGGTTGAGACGTGAACACCGGCCAGGTATGACGGTGGGCACACCTGGCAGCCTTAACATACTAGGATGCCCCTGTTCGGTATGCCCCTGCTCGGTTTGTTCGCCCTGCCCTTTGCCCAACTTCCCCTGCACCGCCCTGCCCTGCTCATGTGCCCACCTTCCCCTGCACCGCCCTGCCCTGCTCATGTGCCCACCTTCTCCTGCATGCAGCGGTACACGTCCTGTCACACCACCCGTACCGCCACACCACCTGTACCGCCCTGCCCTGCCCCGCGCCCACCTTTGCCCACATGGAGCGGTACCCGTCAGCACCAGTACCCCACTGGAGCTGTACACGTCTGTCACTCACCCTGCCCCCCGCGCCCACCTTTTCCCACATGGAGCGGTACAGGTCGTCCGTCTTGCCCTGCATGATCCACAGCTTGAGCAGGTACTCGTAGTACGAGTCCCCCAGGGCCCCAAAGGACACACGGCGGGAGGTGAAGTTGCCGGTGGTGGGGGAGATGAAGAGGGGCATGAGGCCCTGGTCGGGCCAGTGCTTGTGCAGATGCCGGATACTGCCCTCGGCCAGCCGCGTGTATGTCGCGTTGCCGGTGGTTTGAGACAGGCGCCAGAACTCCACCTGGTGGGTGCCAAACTCAGACAGGGTGGAGGCCCTGCAAGCACACAAAGGGTGGAAAGTGGGGGGCAGGCGGAGGGTGAGGGTGGCAGGTGCGTGCGGTGTGGGCTCGCTCCCACCCCTTGCCCTCACCCCCTGCCACGGCTCTCCAAAAAGGGGGGGCGTCTCTACCGAATCCCTTGCCGGCTATGCACTGCTGGCCCTCCAGCCTCCCACCTCTTCCACATAACACTACGACATACATCCCTCCCAGGACTGGACAGCCTGTCGGCGCCACCAGCTGGGTAGAATTGGACCGTGATGGTACACCGCGCATGCGATGAGCGTGGGGGAGTGCTCCCTTGCCCTCCCACCCCCTGCGCCCTCCCTCCTCACTTGTGGTTCCACACCGGGTTCTTGGCCTTCAAGGTGGCCAGGTTGACGATGTTGAGGGGGATGCCTGTGGGGGTGTCGTAGGCTGGCAGCAGGCGGTCGGCCACCTGCTGTGCCCTGCACAGCACGGCACAGCACAGCACAGCGCAGTGCCGCGCAGCGCGGAGGGGCAGGAGTGGGGTCGGAATGTGGCGCAGGCAGGCCAGGGGAGTGGGCTAGAAGAAGAGGGTGGAAGCCAGATGGACACTTCGCCCGGGTGGAAGCAAGATGGACATTTCACCCGGATGATGGGTGGTGGTGGTGGTGGACCTTGGGCTGTGCTGGTGCAGGCAAAGGAGTGCAGCAGGAAATCGAGAAATTAAGACATCGGCAATGGGATGGCTGGCTAAGCAGGGCCCTTGAAACAGGCCGCCCTTCAGCCATCCTTCCCGGTCACCCTGCCAGGTCAGCCAACTCTGAGGCATTCCCTGCCCCGCATACCTCTGCAGCATGACCGCGTCTCCCGTCAAATCGTGCGCCGCCAGGCAGCCGCCCACCACTCGGATGATTGTTTCAAACACCGAGGCGTCAAAGGAGGCGTTGAGGGGCATGCGGGTGCGCACCCACTCTGCCGCTCGCTCATACTCATCATGCAGGCCTGGCGGGGAGGGGAGGGAAGGGGTGGGGTCAGGCAATGGCATGGCAGGGCATCGTGAAGAAAACGGAACACATCAAACATCCCGCCCACCCGGCAGACCACCCAACCACCCCACCTGCACCCAAGCCCCACATGCACCCCCCTTGCCAGGCTGTCCATGCTGTCACTAGCACACGCTCACCAGGAATCCATCAACAACAGCAACGCCCACTCATCACGACCATTCAACCTCACCCGCAGCAAATCCGTCAGCACCCACAAGCTCAAATGCTGCATGTGCCTGGCCCACCGCTACACACGGTGTGTGCAGCAGCTATACCAGCACCCCCCCCCCCCTCGCTCATCCCTGTAGTGTCCAGGCATCACCATCGTTCACGTGCCTGACCCTTAAACACGCACCGGCGTATGCAGCACCCGCCAGCACCCGCCAACATGTGCAGCACCCACCTGCCGCACCTGCCGGCAGTGTGCAGCACCCACCTGCATCCACCCAGCCACCCCCCTCCTTCCCTCCCCTGCTTGGCTCACCCATCATGTGCAGCGTGTCCAGGCTGTCAATCATCGTGGCACCCAGCCCCCCAAAGCTGTCCTTGCCCGTCTGGCTCAGCGGGCACAGCTCATCATTGCCCCAGGCATGCGCCTCGTACCCACGCCATGCGTGCAGCATGGCTGCCTTGACAGCATCGCGCCGCCTGCGGGGCGCAAGGGGGTAGTGGGGTGGGCACCCGGATGGTGCAACGGGCCGAGCGGCTGAGCGCGAGCAGCGGGGCAGCGGCGGGTGCGGCAGTGCTGGCGAGCGCCTTGCATTCACAGTGCTGAATCAGATGCGGTGTGGCTTGCAGCGGGCAGCCCCGGCAGGTCAATGCCCCGCCCTACCCACGATGAAAAGCCTTGCTGAAGCGACACAAAACAACCGATGCTGCGGATTGGCAGTAGGATGCGCTGCATTGCAGGGCCGCTTGTTCTGCCTCACCGTGCAACCTCCTCGTTGCTGAGCTCCTCCACAGGCGGCTCTGGCCGTGCTGGAAAGCTCATGGCTGCTGCCACCCGTGCAGCGCGTGCGGCAGCCACCCTGTCACCGGCAGTTGCCGCAGCGCTGCCACCCGCGGCACGCGCCGCTGCCTCCCGCTCCTGCTGCAGGCGCTGCGCAAACTGGGATGGGGAGGCCTGGCGGCCTTGCGCCGCCGCCTCCCGCTCTTTCCGCGCGCGTGCAGCGCCGCTGCTGCCCACCTTGCTCCCTTCATCCTCCGCTGATAGCGTGCCGTCGCCACGCTCACCGTCGCCGCCGACTTCCAGCAGCTGTGCGCGGTGGCCGCTNGGCCAGCTGTTCAAGTGCCCAAGCCGGGGTGGCACACGCGCTAGCCATCCCTCCTGCCGCCTCTGTGTTGCTGCCGCCCCCGCCGCCGCCGCCGCTGCCGCTGCCGGCGCCGGTGGTCACCACGTGCAGGCCTTCGTCGTCGTCCTGCGTGCATCCATGCGGTCGTGTGGCTCTCAGCGAATCATTCCCAGGCAGCAGGTAGCGAAATTCAAGCGGAGTGGCGAGCGGCACAGACACCCGGCAGCGGCTCGCACCTCGGCCTGGGATATGCCCTTGTGCAGCAGCAAACTGGTTCCCGCGATCACCACCAACAGCGCCACGGCCTGCGCAGAGGGGCGAAAGGGAAGGTTTCAGTGCCGCTGCTGGGCCCACGATCTGAGCTCTGCGGGCACCCGATGCTCAATTGCGCTCGACTCACGATGCCTGCCGGCCGGCCCACCCGCCTTGCAAGCCGCCGCGCCGAGCTCAAGCTGGAGCTACTGCCCCGCCGCCTGCCGCTGCCCGTCGGCCCTGCCGCTGCCACAGGCAGCATATTGCAAAGCAAGAGCTGGGCAGCGCGCAATCGAAGGCACAGGATAGCGGTCCAAGCATCCCCAGGATTGAGGCAGGACACCGCCGCTGTGCGGCGTGCGCGCGCGTGCCAGGTGCAACCAGTCTGACAGTCGGTTGCCAGCGCCAGCGGGTGACCTTTTGCATTGCAAGGTGGCAAGGCGAGAATGTGTTGTTTTCCAAGCCAGCACTGGGCATGGGTCTGCACACTGCAGCCAACCTATGCCTCTGGGGCAGGCTGTCGCGGCCTGTTGCCCGCACGATTGGACGTCTACAGAGCGGCAGCTGTGCTTTGCAGCCCGGTCGAGGACAGAGGGGACGAGCAGAGTAGGGCTTGCCACCAGCTAGTGGATCGCGAGTTGTGCCATCACATCCGCAGCCAGCCGACCAGGGTGGACCAGCACGTGTTCAGAGCGGGGATCCATGCAGCACGAGATCGCAAGATGAGCACGACCAGGAGCGCAACATCTTAAGCAAGGATCGCTGCAGCAATGCGGGCACGCCTACGCAACAGCAAATGTGAGCCAGTGTCGTTGCAGCACAGCACGTGTGCTCCTGCTGGCCAACCGCAGCCTCTCGAGGGCGGGAGCATCCTCCTCAACTGTGAGCATGGGGAAGAAGGAGGCAGAGGCGTCGCACACAGAAACGTGGCTAAGGCACACAGTTACACAAGGCAACAGGGACAGCACTGACCATCCCGTCGATTAGACAACACTCAGATCCAGAGCTGCAACCGCTCTCCTCTTCCAGGGGATGTGAAGCTCTGACGACTGGACTAGTGAGGAGGAGCGTTTTACATGGGCGCTGGGCGCAGCAGGCACGTGGCGTGCGGGGAGCTGGCGGGCAAAGGCCTGGAAAACAGAGCGGACAGGAGGATACATTCGTGCACTGCAGGACAGAAGGCGGTGCAACAACTAGAGCTTTGGAGCTCTGGTCACGGTGGGTGGGTGGGTGGATNGATGGGCGGGTGGGGTGGGGATGAGAGGTCTGAGCGGGGGGTGGTTGTGCCGCGCAGGTTGGGACAGGCCGGATCAGCGGCGAGGCAACGAAAAACGCCTCGCCGGGCCGTGGCGGCAGGTCATCATACATTTTCAGAGGGCAGGAGGGAGCAGGCCGGGAAGGACAGAAGTATGGGGTGCGGAAAAGGGCTGAAGGCGGAGGGGGGATGAAACGACTTAGGTCGACAGGATGGGGAAGAAGCCAACGGGACGGGAGCACCATAGTTGGGAGAAGGCATCACGAAAATTACCATTGGGGCCAAGCCGCTCCTTGCAAAAACCAGACAGCATGAGGAGGGGTGCTAAAATTGTAGAGTGTATTATGCTGAATCACTGCTGGCGCCGCTGACAATCGGGCGGAGGCATTGGGTTTGGGTGTGGGCAGTCGTGGGGGTGTGAGCGTGTAGGCAGGCAGATGCTCACCACAACTGTCAGCCACTGCAGCGGCTCGGAGTCCTGGGGTTTAGAAAAAGGGTCGCCGGCAGGCATGACGGTGCCACAGCGCGCCTTCAGGCGCGCGCCTGGTGGCAAGCCATGCATGCCATGCAAGCCGTGCAAGCGTCCGAGGGAAGAGGCGTTCCTCCACTCGGCTTGGCTCCTCGAAGACCAAGGGGCCATGGGGGCGGGAGTCGGTCTACTCGATGCGGCCCACAAACGGCTTGTTGAGGCGGGGCGCGTACAGGCGCATGAGGAAGCAGCCCAGGAAGGTGGCAGCGCCCAGGGCCAGCATCCAGAAGGAGGGGGCATAGGCCTGCGGGGGAGGGCGGGGGAAGGGGTGGGCACAGGGGTGAGACAAGTGATAAGGTGATCAGGGTTGGATGAATGCAAGGGGCTGCCAATTGGTGGGCCTTACACTCTCTATGCATCGTGCACATTGTGTACCCTGCTGCCAACTCGTCTCCGGGCTGCGCAATTCAGCACAAACGAGGCTTAAATGCAACGCCAGTGGGAAATGCAACAGCCGCCCACCCACCTTGAGGCTGGCGGGAACGTCGCCAATGAGGGCAGACACGGCAAAGGGGGTGAGGCCGCCGATGACGCCATAGCCTGGACACACACGGGGGGGGAAGGGTGGGGGGAGGCAGTGGTCAGCACAGGTGCTTCACCGGCTGCAAGCAGTCCTCAAGCACACTCGTAAACAAGCAGCGTGAGCTGGGTGTGCTGTGCATCAGGGCTGCATCAGGGCCGCGCACCATCAGGCCAGATAGCAGCCAGCCCCTGCAAACCGACGACCCTCCTACATCCCACCAACTCACCGCAGTTGTAGCCAAAGGAGAAGCCGGTGGTGCGCTCCAGGGGTGCGTAGATGCGCGTGGAAGGCAGGGCAACAGAGGCCATGGCAACGCCCACAACAGCCTGCAGCGGGAGATGCGGGCATACAGAGATGCGGTCACACATGAGGGGTGGGGATGGGCCCAGACAAGACAGACGCACAATGGCATAGTGCGCAGTCGGCGGCGAGCAGGCAGACCAGATTGTGCCATAGGCTTTCCCGCACCAGCAAGCGGCTGGGTGCCGCCCCCGAGGCATGCACTGGACACCACACACCCCCATGCGTGCACGTTTCCAGCCCCGCCGGACCGCTCACCTGGAACAGGGGCATGAGGAACCAGCAGGCGGTGACGTTGACGCCCGTGGCGCTGGCATCGTCCCACACGCCGGTGAAGGTGCCAAAGCCGACGCCCACTCC
>JTEE01000228.1:172299-189750 GCA_002896455.3 Chlorella sp. ArM0029B | reverse complement strand
CCCGCCCCCGAGACTATGAGAAGGCTCTGGCCATTGACGGCACGCACCTGTCGCGCCTGCGGGAGAACGCCACGCCTTTGTCTCATCCCTGTCCCACGTGATCCTGTCCCAAGTAATCCTGTCCCAAGTAATCCTTGCAAGTCCGCCTTGCACCCCCCCTGCCCCCTGCCCCCTGCCCTATCCACAGATTATGAGAAGGCGCTCGCCATTGACGAGACGCACCTGTCGCGCCTGCGGGAGAACGCCACCGTCCTGGCCGCCCTGCGCCACCCAAACCTGGTGGAATTTGTGGGCCTGTGCACCTACCCCGCCTGCGTCGTCACAGGTGCGGCTGAGGGGTGCTCTTTACCAGCACGTCCAGCAAAACAGCGAGCCAGCCAGTTGCGAGGTTGGTGTGTGTCCTGCTGAGTGCTGGTCATTCTGGGTGTGGTGCTGCCACGTGGGAGGGGGCCGCAGGCTTGTGTGGAGGCCTGCCCTGCCTGCTGTGCCGGGCGCCCGCCACTGCCGGCCCTGCCCACCCCCTCCAAGCCCGCACACGTTTTGGTGCCGCCACCCCACGAAAACGGGAGCCTCCCCTGCTGCCAACTGCCCTTGCACAACCCCCCCTCTGCTTCGCCCCCCATGCATGTCGTGCCATCTGCTTGAAACAACCAATGCATTGACTGGCTGCCTCTACGGCTGACTGACCCTCCCGGCCCCCCCGCTCCCTCTGTGGGCCCCCATTTTCCATGCAACGAGTCAACACATACTGTGCCCTCCCTGGCAGCCTCACCGGCACCGAGCGCCGTGGCAAGCGCAGACCCAGTGCCATGCCATGCCAGCAGACGGATCTCTTATGCCTGCCACCCCTCTGCCTGACCCACCCTGCCCACTTGCAGAGCTGAACCCCCGCGGCAGCGTCACCAACGTGTTTGCACACACCCCTGCCTCCCCGTTGGACACTGACTCCCCCCCAACCCCTCCCCACGTCTGACCGGCCTGTGGCCCATCCACAGAGCCTGGCCCCCGAGGCAGCCTCACCGACGTTTTGCGACCGCCTGCCTCCTGTTGGCGGCACGCTTACTCCCCCCTGCGTCTGGCCCCCTGCAGAGTTTGCCCCCCGCGGCAGCCTCACACACGTGCTTGCACCCCCGCTGCCTCCTTTTGGCGGCACACTGGCTCCCCCCAATCTCTCCCCGCATGTGGCCCATCCGCAGAGTTTGCCCCCCGCGGCAGCCTCACCGACGTGCTTCGCCGGGCCAAGCGCAGCCCCGGCGAGATGCCGTGGACGCGGCGCCTGTCCATGGCCCTGGGGGCTGCCCACGGCATGGCCATCCTGCACGCCCAGTCCCCGCCCATCATGCACAGGTGGATGTGCTTCGGGGCACTGCATTTGATTGTGGTACAAAACAAGGTATTCAGGCATTGTTGAGTGAAGGGCCACTGGTTGCCTTTGGTTTGAAGGTTTGACTCATCATTACTGTAGGGCGCCCTCTCAGACAGGCGCCACCTTGCCTGCCGCAGCCCTCACAATAAAACCTGCTCCTGCCTGCCGGCCGGGCGGCCCGCCAGCCAGGCAAGCACTGACCCAGGCCCCCAACCTGCTCCTGCCTGCCTGCTACTTAGCGCCCTCCCCCTGCTGCCTCCAGCCACCTGCATCTGCCAGCCTATCAGGCAGCGTTGTCTACCCACTTGCAACTTACTCACTGAGCGTACCAAGCTTTGCCCTGATGCCGCTTGCAGCAACCTCACGCGCCTACACTCCCCTCCGCCCCTCCCCCGCGCGCCCGCGCACCGTGTAGCACACTGCCCATGCTGCCCGGCAAGGCTGCCGCCTTAATGCCACCCTCTGCTCACACGCCGCGTCTCTTGTGTGTTGCGCGCCCCGCCCCTGCAGCATCCTAAGCCGTACTGCTGCCCACCCCACTGCTCACAAACCACCCGTGTCCCCCGGCCCTGCAGCATCCTAAGCCTTACTGTGCCACACGCTGCCGGTGCTGTCCGGCGGGGACGTGGACCTAATGCTGCCCGGCGGGGACGTGGACCTAATGCTGCCCGCCCCACTGCTCACACACCACCTGTGTCGCCCCACCCCTGCAGCGACCTCAAGTGGGCCCAACCTCTTGACCGCCATGCAACAACGACAGGGCTGCCGCATGCTGCCCACTGCTCACACGCCACCTGTATCCCACACTTCTGCAGCGACCTCAAGTCCGCCAACCTGCTGGTTGACGACAGCTGGACCTTGAAGGTCTCCGACTTCAACCTCAGGTAATCCCGCCCGCCCGCCTGCCTGCCCGCCTGCCTGCCTGCCTGCCTGCCTGCCTGCCTGCCCGCCTGCCTGTGCCCGCCTGCCTGTGCCCGCCTGCCTGTCCGCGTGCCTGCTTGCTTGCTCGCCTGCCTGCCTGCCTGCCTGCCTGCCGGCAATGAGCCAAGAGTCCACGAGAACATGCGACTCCTTCTTGTTGCAGCATCCTTCTTTCAAGCGTTCTGGCTTTCTGACCGCAGCTCCCTACCCCACACACTCTCTGTGCCTCCCCGCTTGCAGCCAAATCATGGCAAGCGAGAAGAAGACGAGCAGCCTGGCAGCCATGAACCCCCGCTGGCTGGTGAGCGGTCATGGGGCTGCGTTGCAATGAAGGCGGCGGGCGGCGGGCGTGGGCGGCGGACAGCACGGGTCGCAGTGCAGTGCAGGAATTAGGCAGCAGCAGCCATGGCAGGAAGAAAGAAGCGGGGTGCAGGGTGCGTCGAAGTGGGGTTTGCGGGACGAGGCATGGCAGGGTGGAGTGAGGCTTGTGGCGTGGGGTTAAGTTGTGTGGGGCGGAGTAGGGCAGGCTGAGTAGGGTGGATTGGGGTTGTGCAGGGTTGAAGCAGGGCTGGCGGGCCGTGAATGGAGAGCGGTGTACTGGGTGAGGTGGGACGTGGGCGACTGTCTACCTCACCGCCATGCACCCCACCTGCCCCTGCCCCTGCCCTCCCCTCCCCTCTTTCATCATACGCGCACCTCCCACCCTGTCTCATGACACCTTTGCT
The DNA here is from genome assembly GCA_002896455.3 of Chlorella sp. ArM0029B. Lineage (NCBI taxonomy): Eukaryota > Viridiplantae > Chlorophyta > Trebouxiophyceae > Chlorellales > Chlorellaceae > Chlorella > Chlorella sp. ArM0029B. The sequence continues at coordinate 186,738 of JTEE01000228.1, read as the reverse complement.
GGCTCCCCCTGGACTTGAAATGTAATTGAATGATTGATATCAACCCACTCAACCCATCCAACCCCAACCCCCAAAACTTCCAAACTTCCCGCCCCAACAGAAACACACAAACCGTGCCCGCCCCCCTCTCTGCTCCCGGTGCAGTCGCCCGAAATCATGTCTGGGGAGGGGGCCTCCCCACCCTCAGACGTCTTCTCCTTTGGAGTCGTCATGTGAGTTCCTGCCACACACTGTATGTACAGCTGTGCAGGAGTGTGGATGCATGGGTGCTGCGCACACTGTGCGGTAGCAATGTGCGGTGGGTGCCTGGTGCCACACCTGGCTGCGCCTTGGCTGCTGATCCGCGCTGAGATGGCCTCCGTTGCCAGCCAGCGTGGAGCGGTCAGTTGATCCCTGTCACTGTGTGCCCCTAGCTGCTAGCCTGGCAGCTGCCGCCCTGTCACCGCCTGCCCCTCGTTGCGTCCCTGGCAGCTGCCGCCCTGTCACCGCCTTCCCCTAGCTGTGTACCTGGCAGCTGCCGCCCTGTCACCGTTTGCCCCTAGCTGCTGGCCTGGCAGCTGCCGCACTGCCCAGCAATGTTCCCACATCGTTTCTGAGGTTCCATTCTGCACGCCCGCATGTCACTCTCCGTGCCTGCAGGTGGGAGCTGCTGACCTGGCAGCTGCCTTGGGGCGCCGCCAAGCCCTGGAAGGTGTGCGGGTATGGGCGTGTGGGCCGCCTGCCTTGCCTGCATTGCCGGGCAGTGAGCGGCGGGCTGGCAGTGGGTGTGGGGGTGCCTTGCCTTGCCTGGCAATGGGTGTGGGGGTGCCGTGCAACAGGCGGACCCTCACAGAAGGCGACAGTCGTTGCTCAGCCCACCACCTCCTCCACCGCTTACCCTCATGCATTCAGTGCTGCTGTTGGTAGACTCGTCCCGTGCTGTGACACTTCCGCCGGCCACCAGCACCCTTGTCTCACCCTGCATGCCATCACCTTTTTGCATTACAAGCCGGCGCCACGTTTTCCCAACCCGCAGCTCGTTGCTTTCCATTTGTTGCAGCTTTGCTTTTGCCTCCTTCCACCTGCAGTTTGTTCCCATCTGCAGCTCGTTCCTTTCCATTGTGACAGCTGTATGCGTCTCCTACCTCCACTCTCTGCAAATCATCAGCCTTTACCTCCATTCTCTCTGCAGATCATCAACCTCTACCTCCATTCTCTCTGCAGATCATCAACCTTGTGCTCAACGGAGGCCGCCTGGAGATCCCCGCCCCAGACTCCCTGCCCGGTGACGACACACAAGCATTCACAGGTGGGCCAAACACACCAACAATCCAGCATGTGGTCAGTCACGTGCTGGGTCCACACGGGTGCATGGGTGGGTGGACGGGTGGGTGGACGGGTGGACGGGCGCCATTTGCCCACAGTTTGTTTTGGTGGGTGGGTGGGTAGTGGGTGGGTGCCGTTGCCCACAGGTGGGTGGGTGCGTGGGTGGGTGGGAAGTGCGTGAGCGCCGCTGGTCACAGGTGGGCGGATGGCGGATGGGCGCCGGTTGGCCCCAGGAAAGTGGGTGGGCGGGTGAGCGGCATTGCCCACAGGTGTGCGGGTGTGTGGCCTCGCCCCTCTGCCGTACCCCGCCGGCCCTCGTTGCCACCTATTGGCGTCTGGGAATGCCGTGCGGCACTTTGGTAAGACTGCGTGACGGGGAGGGTTGCATCATAAAGAGCACATCATGAGCACAGCATGCTGGGCTGGCATGGAGAGCTGGCGTGGGGGCAGGGTGGCACCACATGGGCTAGCTACTGTTGAATTGTTGGGAAACCAATGGTTGCCTATGCCCACCGCTTCCTCGACTGCCCCTCCCCTCCAGCAGCTCACCTAACTCTCCCCTTCCCATTTCCTCCCCGCCCTCCAGGCCTGGGCCGCTACATCTCGCTGCTGAGGCGCTGCTGGGCCCAAAACTCATTCGACCGCCCCACCTTTGACGAAATCGCGACGGAGCTCAGGTGCGTGCACGCTTTTGTGTGGCTGCGGCGCTGTGAATGAACGAATGAATGAATGCATGCCCAGATGTGTGTGCGTGAACTCTGTGTGCTGTGTGTGTTGTTGGTGTGGTGTGTCTTGGCTCGACACCGTGCTGTGCTTTTCAAAGGCCTCAAACTGACCCTAGTCTAGTCTAGTCGTTGCAGCTTTCACATCCTTTGAAAGAGGATTCAACGTCATAACGAACCACATCCTGAGAGGTTGACGAGGCATGCACCACAAGGCAAACTGGCCCCCGCTCCTGTTCAAATGCCTCAAACTGACCCCAGCTGCTCGCTCCTATAAAAATGCCTCAAACTGATCCCGCTGCTTGTTTCAAATTAGATGCCTGACAATGAAACCCCGCTGCTGGCTCCTGTTCAAATGCCCCAAAGTGACCCCCGCTGCTGGCTCCTGTTCCTCACATCTGCAGGGAACTGCTGGGGGAGGCTGAGATCAGCACTGCTGAGCTGGCCACCCGCGCCACGTCAGACGCCAATGCCGAGTCCAGAACCGCCTTTGGGGGCGGCATCCTCACAGATGCCCGTGTCACCAGCGAGCTGTGAGTGGTGCCACGTCAGCAGGGCGCGCTGTGAGTGGTGCCACGTCAGCAGGGCGCGCTGTGAGTGGTGCCACGTCAGCAGGGCACGCTGTGGTCACGTCAGCAGTGCGCCCTGTGAGCGGTGCCACGTCGGCAGTGCACCCTGTGAGCGGTGCCATGTCAGCAGAGCGCTGAGCGTTGGCATGTCAGACACCGGCACTGCCACATCACGCACTCGTCCTTGCATCACACAAGCAAGCAGCATGTCGAAAGAATGAAAGAAAAACGTCGAGCGCTCGCTGCGCTCGGAGCCGAGCGGTGTTATCGTCAGTGGCCTTTGAGCGCCGCTGCCAAGGCTGTGCCGCCACTTTTCAACTACTTCATACCGTGTCCAGGCTGACCTGTACTTGCACCGGCCTGCCCGCCTTTGAAGCGGTCTCATTACTTTCAACGCATCTCACCTGCCCGCCCCATTCTGCTTGCATTTGATTGCATGTGTCATGCGGCAGTCAGCACAGCACAGCCCTCCCTACACCCTGGCTCAGCTTTTCTGTGCCTCCTCCCTAGTGCCCCTTGCGCATCCTCCTTGCCTGCTTCCTCGCACCTGCGTGCTTCCTCGCACCTGCGTGCCTGCCTGCCAAAGATGCTGCGCCTGCAAGAGTTCATTCTAAAAGTGGTCGCATCGGGAAGTTGCAGCACGGATACGGGAGTTTGCCACAGTTGGACTACACCCTGGGCGTCGCACTGCGGACGTATGCGGCCTGCGGCGCAGCAGCTAGCCTGCGCGTGCTGGCATGGAGGCTGGCCGCCCCCGCCAGCTGGCGGCGGCGGCGCACCGTTATCTGCGCCGCCCTCCAGCTGCATCTGTGCCTCAGCGCGCCTTTCCTGCACCTGGGAGCCGGCTCCAACCTGCACCCGGAGTACATCAGGATAGGGGGCAGAACTGGGGTTGCTCATAATGTTTTCAAGCAGCTGACAGTGGCGTCGGGCGTCGGCTCAGTGCTTCAGGTGAGCCGCCACAGCGCTGTGCCCCTTCACACACCCTGCGCTGCTGCCTGCTACCTGAATGCTGTGCCAATCCCGGGGACGGGCGAGCACGCTACTCCCTGGCTGCATGCGTGCACAATTGGGTGCCAGGCTCGCTAAACCTACCACATGCTCTGCTTGACATGCGCACCTTGTGCCCCATCGCATCATGCCCCATCGCATTTGTGCCCAATCAGCTTGTGACCCACGCGTGCTGCGTCCCCGGCGGCGCCCCCCTGCAGGCTTCCCTGGCTCTCTCCCTGCCCCCTGCACCAGCGGCGGCGCTGCACCTGCTGGCCGCCCTGGCGGCAGGCATTGGGAGCCACACTTGCAACAGCGCCGTCCTGCAGCTGCCAGAGGCGGCTGCCGTTGTGTCTGCCGCCCACAGCTGGCTGCGCCCGCTCGTGGCGCCCATGCACCTGCTGCGGCTCCTGGGCGGGGGCGGAGAGCCTGGCAGCCGTGAGCATGGGCAGTGCCGCTCACGTAAGCCGGTGCTGTGAGGGGGGAGGTTCGCAGCGTGTGGGCCGCCGGCGGTGCCTGAGGTGCTAGCGTGTGTTAGGTGCTGGCCCCGCATGGTAGGGCCCTGTTGGACAGGGCAGGGGGGTTGCTGCACCGTTTGTGGCGTGGCATGCGGTAGCAAGCGACATGCAGGAGGTGCCGCTCTCTGCAAGCGCCCCGCCCAGCATGCGCCTGCACCGCATGCCCCCACCACGCTGAGCTCTGCGATTTGCCGGCTTTCTGCTCAGCAGCGGCATGCAACCCGTGTGTCCCTGGCACAGAACGCCGCCTGCCGCCTGCGCCTTGCCAGCACTCCCGCCCTGTGCCTGCCGCCCCCCACCCCCTCACCCAGGCCCCCGGCCCCTCCGCCGCGCTTTGCTTGCTGCGCAGTGCTGGCCGCCCTGCAGTTCTGGGGTGCTGCTGTGCTGCCGACCCTCATCGCCTGGCGCGCCCACTGCCTCCGCTACCGCGCGTGGCGGGCCGCACAACATGCACGGGAGCATCAATGGCGCCGTAAGCAGGCCGAAGCGTGGGGCTTTGGCCTTGCCGAGCCCTCGAACAGCAGTGGCGTGGGGGACAGCTGCGACAGCGACAGCAGCAGCAGCAGCAGCTGCAGCACTGGCATCGGCAGAGGCAGCACGGCGGCCCTGCAGTCGACGCTGCAATCGGCGCTGCCCCCCCCGCTGTACTGCCATGTCCGCTGCGCCCGGTTGCTCAGGCGGCGCAGCCACACTGTAGTGCCCCACCACCCGGAGGACTGGCAGTACGCCGGCGCCTGCCACGTGCTGCGCGTGCTGGGCCGCCGCGGTACTGCTTTCGTGCTGGGGCTGCTGCTCATTCTGTGTCTTGAGCTGCAGCGGGCCTTCTTTTAAGGGCCGACTTGCTGCCGGCCTGTTCCCCCAAAACACCCCCAATGCAGGCGGCCACCAACCTATCATCCAGGTCTCTTTGATTGTTTTGTCTTATCTTCCTTTCAAATCTGTGTCTTTCTTCGCGATCCTTGCCTTCACTTCGCAAGCCTCAACATATGATCCCGCATGCATCGTTGCAGACACACAGCTGGCCACGCCACCCTTCTTTTCTCTCCCCTTCTGGTTGTCAGCCCCTCTACCCCTGCCCCCATTCCTTTCGGCCACAGCTCCCCTCTTCTGCCGCCAGCTGGGCTTGCCCATCCGTGCGCCCGTATCGCCGAGCATCAGGACACAGCATGCATTTCAGGGTGGTTTAGACCACACCAGAATCACCAAACATGCCATGACTGTCCACACCATTGCCTTTTCACACTATGACTTTCCAAATTATGCCTTTCCCCACCCAGCCTTTCCCCACCATACCTTCCACACCATCCTCGCCAGGTGCCTCCCGCTGTGCCGCCCATGTGGCTGCCGCCAGACCCTCCCCTCAACATTTGCCCATGCGGCATGCAGTAAAACTGCTTGGCCTGCCCTCCACAGTCCTCACCACGTGCGATCTCTGATTTCACCCACGCTCATTCCAAATTTTCCCCACCGCCGGTACCATCAACCCGCACTTGCTCTCTTTTGCTGTTGCTGTTCCCTCAATCTCCACCCCCACGGCCTGGCTGGCGCAGCCAGCCAGCGCCCGCATCGCACACCTCCTTTCTTTGCTACAAACTACACTCTGATATACTCACACTCCACCCTGTCCCATGAGACCGTTGCTGGCCCCCCGCTGGACTTGAAATGTGATTGATTGATTGATTGATTATTGCGCCTCTGGCATGCAGCCCCAAGAAAGGTGATGGAGACTTTCTGTGCCACCACGTGTACCGCCCCTTGCAGGTGTGCCCGTGTCGAGCGAGTTACGTAGATGCGTCAGAAAGCAGCCACGCTTCGCTGCACGTATAACACTTTCGCACCCTGAACTGCATCGGTGCTGACGTTTTATTTGCAGCCACACCATCTTGTCCTGTCTTTTATAATCCTGCGGCCACATGAAAGACTGCCAAGCACTTCAACGGAGCAGCGCGAAGCTGCTGCCTGTCACAGCCTGTTACACGGTGTAATTATCTACCCTGCAATCGCTCCCAATGCATCTCCCCTCAGCGCTGGTCCCGCTGCATCCTGCCAAGCTGGCAGTGCACATCAAGCACTGCTGGCATGCCATGTCACGCCAGGCTGGCAACGTCTCTCAGGCGCGGCACGATGCTGTCAAAGCTGGGGCGCCCCCACGGGTCATCAGCCCAGCACTCCCTGCATGGCGAGGGCGGGACAGAAGTGGGCAGGGCAGCAGCAGCTGTGAAGGAGCGAGCGGCCATGCTGGCCATGGGGGCGGGCACCGGCTTGCGCTGCCAAGTAGTTCACCGTCTGTACCGTCACCACTGCCGGCGCACCTGTCAGAGCGACCGGACTGGACAAGGCCACACCTCACCACACCCCATGCCCGCGCCTCGGGACCTGGCAGTGTGCTGCACGCGCGGCAGCCCCACACGTGCTGTGTGTGTGTGTGTGTGTGTGCCGGCGGGCACACATCTCAAATTCCTATCCCTGCCCCCTATCGGCTCCCACCCTCCGTCCGCGGCGGGGCTGGCGAACTAGTGCTGTGGCCCCATGCCCACGCACGCCCCGCCCCCACCTCATCAGCTGGCAGTAGGCCGCATATGCTGCAGGGCTGGGCCTGTCGAGGCCTCGCAGCTTTTCCAGTACGGGCACCTCTGGCCGCACGCCTTTCATCGTGAACTGGGCAATCTGCTTGGGGATTGGGGCCGGGGTCGTGTCACAAGTGCGGCGCAGGGTGGGTTGATGGGGCACAGCAAATACTGCGTGTAAGCTACTCTGCCTGCCACCGCACACAAGGTAATGGTGAACCAAGCACGGCAAGCGGGTGGGTGGGCGGCAGGCAGAAAGGGGGCTGGGGACCGGGCAAGCAGGCAGGCAGCCAATTGCAAGGGGCACATGCGGGTGGGTGGACAACCATCCTGGGGTCTGCTTCTCACTATGGTGTTTTCTAGCTATAGAGACAATGGATGGGCATGTCACCATCCTTCCATGCAGGCAATGTGGAGGGATGGTGCAGGCACGCACCGGCACTTGGACTTGCAGCAGGCAGATGGGAGCACTTGTTGCACCCTGGACGGGAAGCTGCCAGTGCCAAGCACGCGGGCAGGCAGGAGCGCTTCGTGACAGGTAACAGACAAACGGACTGTGGGCACGCAGCGGCTGGCCACCCTACCCGGTAAAAGTTTCCCACGTCGGCCCAGGGAACGCGCCAGGTCAGCAGCTGCACCGCACAGGAGGGGAGGCCGTGCGTTGCAGCCGGGCCATGGGATGTTAGACAAAGCCCCGCACAGCTACAGGCAGGCCTTGCCATTTGAGGGTGCGGCATGCATGCTGTGCCACACCGCGCCCACCCAACAAACACGCGCGGGCCGCTCCTGTGCATCGCAGGCAGGGGCGCCTGCCACCGCTGGTGTCTTGCACTGCAGTTGCCCAAGATGTGCGTGCAGGAATTGAGGAAACGAGGCCCTGTAGGCGCCGACCGCCTTGGCGCACCTCCAGCATGACCATCCCAAAGGCAAACACGTCGCTGGCAGCCGTCTCCCGCTCGCCTCGCAGCACCTCTGGCGCCTGCACGGCAGGAGGGGTGGAGGGCCAGGTGGGCACGACTGGTACTGCTAAACATGCTGGGTGGTACCACAAGTACTGCTGGTAGTGGCTGGTCGGGCACTATGTGTGCCCCAGGAGCAGCCATGGCAGGGGCCAGACGGCGGTGGAGTGCCGGAGCCCCACGTGGAGGGTGCACACGGAACGGAGTGCCGCGCCTGCTGTGGTTGGCGTGGTGGCTGGTGGCCCCTGCGCATAGCTGGTGGCCCCTTTTCCCTGGACCCTCGTGCATGCTTGCCTGCCAGATGGGGTTGCTGGCTCGGTCTGTGGTGTGGCTGGCCACGCTGGCAAGCTCCGAGGGGCGCAGCTTGGAGAGGTTGAAGTCTGCGGGGTGGTGTGGGTGGGGAGGGGAGAGGTGAGCATGTGCGTGTGCAAAGAGACCAGAGGCGGAGTGGAATGAGGGAGCGGGGCCAGCAGCTTGCAAAGGTTGAAGTCCCCCAGGTGATGTGCAGGGCAAGGGAGGTGTGCGTGTGTGTGTGTGTGTGTGAGGCTGAGCGGTGGCCGAACGGGGTGAAGGCGTGACCGAAGGCCTGCACATGTGTGCACATGGGTATATAGGGGCACCTCCAGGCAGCTGCCGACAGCGCGCACGTTGCCTCGCAACTTGATGCTGTTTCCGGTTCTTCTGCTGTTGTTTGTTTGCATAGCAGCACGGCAAGGCAGGTGGAACCTCCTCACCCGAGACTCTGACTGTCCAGGAGTGGTCCACCAGCAGGTTTGGCGACTTGATGTCGCTGTGGATGATGGGCGGGGAGAGGCTGTGCAGGTACAGAATGCCACGCGACGCATCCGTCAGCTGCAGCAAGGACGGAGTGGCGCGCACACACACGCATGCACCTCAAGCACGACTGAGTGTCAGGGCTGCCCTGTATGCAGCCTTGCGGCCCAGTGTCAACCCCCGCCTGCGGGCCGTGCGAGGAAGTGCTTGCCAAAACGCCGCAGTCCCGCTGGCGGTGCCCAAATCACCATGCCTGCGCGCCGTCTTCCACTCACCAGATGCTCACGCGCCGCCCCCGGGCCTGTGGCCAAGTGCAGGGCATGACGAGTGCCGTGACGGGCAGGGCTGTAGGCAGCAGGGAGATGACCAGGGGAGTTCCACCGCCGCTGTCTGCGCGGGCGTTGCCGCCGGCGGGCGTTGGCGCTGCGGCCTGCCTGCTGCGTCTGGTGCTCCGTGCTGCCCGCCACACCCGCCGCCTGCACGTCCCCCTGCTCCTTCCATCCCCCCTTGCCGTGCCTCGGCGCCCGTGCTGGCAGCAGGTGTGTGGTCTGCTGACGCCGAGAGCTGCCGCTTCTCTGCCCGGCCATCGTCTCCTAGTGTCTCCTCCCCTCCCTCCCCTCCTGCCTCCTCCTCCCGCTTCTGCTCCTTGCTCGTCTTCTTCTTCTGCTTTCTGCCCCCGTCGCTGTCACCAGGATCCTTGGGGGCAGACTCCCTGCAACGCAGGATAGCAGAGGCAGCAGGAGAACAGTTGAATCGGTGCGGTTGGTGGGTGCGGCTCATGGGCAGGGCACGCCGGCCAGCGTCGCAAATGGGCAACAGCCAAACAACGTTTACAGGCACCCCAGGCAGCCGTTGGCAGAATCAGAAGGCATACAAGCGGTCATGGCATGCGCCAGCTCTGGCATGCCTGCCCATTATGTGCACCGCATGCAGCACACACACACATACCATGCACACACACACACACACGCACGTACGCGCGCACGCACACCACGCACACCCTCAGCACCCAGGGGACGAAGGGGGCAGCGAGCTCACCCTGAGACCAGCACTTTCCACTGAATCGCGCACTGCTTGTCGGTGCGCCCGGGCAGCTGGGCAGCCACAGCAGACCACTTGATGCGGCCATTCTCCTGCATCAAGGTGCATCATTCACAACACGTTCTTTCAAGGAGAGCGGGGCATGAAGAGCCATGGTTGGGGCGCATGGTTGGGGCGCAAACACGAGCCAGGGTGCCAATCCAGCGTGCCTGCGGCCCGCAGCGGCATCCGAGGTGAGGCTGCAAAGAGGCTAGAGCAGGTTTGGCCGGGCAGACAGGTTTGGCCGGGCAGGCAGGTTCGGCCGGGCCGGCACGCCGGCTACATAGAAAGCGTGTCACGCTTTCTCTTCCAATGCCCCCTTACCTCCGCACACAGTTCAAAGAACTGTTATCAACCTCCATCTCCACATCCAAGGCCTGGCTGGCACAGCCAGCCAGCGCCTGCACCTTATAATCTCGGTTTCTTTGCTACACACTACACTCCGATGCACTCAACCCCCCACCCTGTCCCATGAGACCTTTGCTGGCTCCCCCATACTTTCAAATGAAACCAACTAACTGACAATACGTTGCCCGCCAAATGCTGGTGACGGCGCATCTGCGGCACAATTTTGTGGTGCTGCAGCGAGGCAAAATGCATGAATGAAACGCTTTTGGTGAATGGGCGGGTCGGCACCTGGGTGTGCTGTGCCGCTTGCTCCACCAGCAGAATGGCATCGTGCTCCTCCATCCAGGGTTGCCACGTCTTGACATCTGCAGTGGCAGGCAGGGCAGCCGGGTGAGTGGGGCTTGGTTTGGTGCAAGGGCTGCAGCAGTGGGACGCGGCACGGGCATGAGTGGGACACCAGCGGCAAGGGCAGAGTGGTGGCACACAGCAGTGGATGCGCACGGCCAGCACGCCCTGTGCAGCGGCGAGGGCAGAGGGAACGCACGTTCCCACGCTAGGCAAGCACACCCTGGGGTGCGGGTGCGCACATGCGCGTGACCCGCCTGCACATCTAAGCTATGGGACTTTGGCCCGCCCTGCACCCGTGCCCAACCATGCCATGCAGCAACCCCACCAGCCTGCCACACCCGCTCTCCTGTTTGAACCGAGAGCGCCCAGCCAGCCCTGGGAGACTAGTACTCCCTCTCTCAGGCAACACAGACAATGCTTACAATGCATGCACACAGCGGCGTCACCGGGTCAAGCACACTCATGTGGCGCTCCCAGGCACACATGCAAGTACAGCTGCCGGCACACTCACGTGCCGTACTGCACAGCACTTTCTCGCCCGTATCGAGCACGTTCATGTATTGCTCCAGGCGCACCCATGTATCGATGCCAGCACATGCACGCGCTGCAGCAGGCGTTTCACCCGTATCGAGCACGTCCATGTACCGCTCCCACCACACCCAGGCACACACGCAAGTGCAGCTGCCAGCACATGCACGCACTGCAACAGCGTCTCACCCGGGTTGACCGTGTTCACGTGTTCACGCTCCCGGCACTGCACATCCGTGCGCCCGGGCACCAGCTTGGCCACGTAGCTCCACTTGCGCCCGTGCAGCGCCATGGACTGGGGGGAGGCGAGGGCCGATAGGAGTGCCGGGTCAGCGCCAGATTGGCTCGACTTGGCTTGGCTTGGATCGGTTTGGGACGGTGAGGTGCCATGGGTCGCGACTGGGAGGATGGGTGCACTGCTGCCAGTGTGCACCACCTTGTGCCTCTTGGGTCGCTCATCCTTTGGGCACGCAACTCGCGACACCGCCTTCCATCGGGCGCCAGCAAGAGTCCCAAAGGCAGCTCCGGACCCCTACAGCTGTAACTCACAAGCCACCTGTGACCCCTCCCGGGCACCCTTCCACTCAAACCTGGACCCCACACAGAGCACCGCACCCTCCTCGTCCTCCTGCTGCCTCCTTGAGGCCACCCGAAACCAGCCCCCACGCTTGTCGCTGGCCCCACAGAGCGCGCCAGCCTTGGCCCCGCACCTGCACCGGTACCGCTCACATGAGGGCACCACCCACCCTTGGTTGGCTGGTTTGGTGCGCAGAACCCACACAGAAAGCCAACCATGCATCCGCACTTCTCCCCCCACTTTGTGCAAATGCGTGGAAGCCATGCAGAAGCCCGGCCCCCCCGCCCCGCCCACATTGAGCAGGGCGTCCTCCTCCTCTGGGGTCCACTTGCCCCGGCGCGCCCCCATGCTGCGCTGCGTGTGCCGCCGCCAGATGTGCATCAGCTGGTCCGCGCCCCATTCCCCACCAGACTCATCGGCGAAGCGCTGCAGGGCAAACACAAACGTGCATATGCATAATGTAGGTGTACACATGTCCAGAGGTTACCCCAAGGGGGAGGCACCAGTGGCAGGGGAAGGGGATGTGGTGCAGCCTGTTCATAGGTTGGGAGGCGGATCAGGTCTTGAAATTGCGGAGTGGGCGTCAGCTGGTCAGCACCCCACCCGCCACACACGCGCACCCCGCCAACACCATCACCCTGCCGCCCGCCCCGCCTGGCAGGCAGTGGCCCCCCACCTTCCAGCTGGCGCCGTGCTTTGCCACCAGCTCCGCCAGGCATGCCACGCCCGCCTCTGTGTTAAACTGCCTTTCGTTCGTCCCCACCGCCGCCGCCAGGTGCAGGTGGCGCTGTAGGCAGGGGAGCGGGGGGCACAGGGCGCCGCCTGTGGCAGCACCCAGCTCCCGGCTCACCGCCTCCCACTGCAGGCAGACGGGGGAGGGGTGGTAAGGCGGGCAGTCGGGGTGCTGTGTGCGGGGAAGGAAGCAGGCGGCGAGGGACGGGTTGGTGGAGTAATTGCACCTGCTAAACAGCGGGGAGATGCCAAGGAGAGGCGGGGCAAAGGGCGTGGGGATGGAGCAAGCTGTTTGTGGGTGGCGGCACATGCTGCCCGGGCAAGCAGGCTCACAAGCTGGGTGTGCAGGCGGGGTGGCACACCCGCTCAGAGGCTGGCATACACGCACTTACGCGGCGCACCGCCGCGGCTTGGCTGCCACATCTTGCCCAACTACCCCCTGGTAGCACACTTGACCTGCTGCGGCTGCTTCTGCTGCTTCCAAGGCTACCCTGCCCTCCCGCCTGCCGCCACAAGCGGGCACACTGGCCCGCTGCCTCACCTGAGAATGCCTGCGCGGCTTTGGCTGCCCTCCCTCTCTCAGCGGGCAGGAGCCGGGGACGCTGCTCCCGCCATCACATCGGCTCAGCTGACTCAGGGCTGCAGTTTGACGCACCGACGTCAGACACAAGACTGAGCTTGGGTGGGGCAGAGCGGGGAGCCAGCGGGAGTGGCGGCAGGATTTAGGCACCTCCTGCCCACCCGCACCGCATCGCCCACTCATCCCCTTGCCTGAGGCACTCCAGCGGTCGTCAGCAGGCTGCTACTGCGCTTGCTCGCCTTTTGCTGCCGCTGCACTGCGCCGCCGGAACCAGCCGCTGCCCCCGCGGGGCTACATTGCTGCCGAAGACAGCGGTGGCCCTCGTGACGGACGCTGCAAATGCGGAAACTCCATTGCACTGGAGCTGGTGCCGAGCGTGGCAGTGCAAAGGAGGAGCCTCAGGGGGGGTAAATATGGCAAGTCTATCAGTTTATTGAATTCAACGATGGCTGCGATGGCGCTGTGCCTGCAGAGGAGATTCATTGCCTGACGCAGCGGCGGCAGCTGCGGTACGAACGTACCGCTGGCCACCGCTGGGCACGCTTCAGCGTGGGTGCGCCTGGCGTGACTGTGTCGCAGGTGCACTTACAACTCAGGCTTCAGTGCCACTTGGATCGTTACAGACTGCTGCCTTTAGCTCCGCATCACTCAGAACCCGTCAAACAGGAAACGTCAAACAGGAAACGTCACACAGGAGGGACCCCGCCATCTCATCGTGGGCTGCAGCGCCTGGATGCACACTTGGCGGGGGAAGCCCAGCCCCTGAAGGCGCTGCCCCTTCCCCTCCCAGCCAGCAGGCAGGCCAGCTGGCGTAGCCGCCGGGGCGGGCGCCGCTGCTGGGGCGGGGGCCGCTGGCGGGGGTGCTGCATGCTCATGCGGGGGGGGGGGGGGGGAGGTGGATGGTCAGAGAGACTTGACGTGAGTGAAGATGCCTCGTGTACAATGAGGGCTCAGCAGGGTCAGGCGCGCCAAACCTTTGCACCCTGGCACATGGCGGGTACCCGTGCGCACAGCCGAACCCAAACGCCTGCACCAGATGGCTGCACCAAACGGCTGCACCAACCCAGTTCACCATTTCAGCACTGCCCGCCCACCTGACGCGCCGCCCGTGCCGCTGCCGCCGTCCTGCTGCTGCGCCGGCTGGCCCACATCCCTGGGCTCCCCCAGCTGCTCCTTCTGCGGGATGTCGTGCTCCGTCAGGAAGGGCAGGGTGGGGCCGGTGGTGCCAAAGCGCAGCATGCTGCCCTTCAGATCGATTGAGCACTGCAGGGTGGTGGGTGGGAGGGGGTGAGGAAGTGCGAGGAGTCGCGGTGGGGTGGGGTGAGAGGGCACGAAAGGGTGGTGCTCAAGTGCAACACTGTCCTTTAGGCCGAAGGAGCACAGCAGGGCACGCCAGCACACAGTCGGTTAGGTGGTGGGGTCAAGATCAAGGGATGGGAAGGCAGGGAGGAGTTGGTGAGCGGAAGCGCAACCTGACATCAGGTCAATGGAGCACCGCAGGGGGCGACAGGCGGGCTGTAGCCCAGCTGCACGCAACACACGGGTGGGGCACTCAAGAGGGGTGCAGGACCGACGCCCCACTTCACACCCACATCATTGCACGCTGTCGGTGAGCAGGCAGCGAGCACAACCCCGCCGCGTGTGGTTGCCATGGAGCGAGCCTCCGCCCAGCGATCTGCACAGCCGCGCTGCCCACCCACCTGGTGCCGCTTCAGGTTGTCCAGGCCAAACCGGAACTCCATGTCGTCGTCCTGCACAGCAGCCAGCCAGGGAGGATGGGAAAGAGATGAGGGAGGGACTGTCGATCAAGACGATGGGCAGTCGTGGGGGGGGCGGGCGCAG
>JTEE01000228.1:138280-158874 GCA_002896455.3 Chlorella sp. ArM0029B | reverse complement strand
CCCTCCCCATGCGTGCCATCCACCTTGTCCGCACCTTTGTCCGCACCGCAGGGAGGTGTGGCGTAACCTGTTTGCACCCGGCACCTTCCGCGGCGTCCTGCGCAACGCGTGGCGCACCCTCACCACGGGCGCCTGCTTTGAGTGGCCCCTGCCCCTCTCCCTCGACGTGGGTGCTGGCCCGCCCGCCGCGCCCGATGTGGGTGCTGCACCGGCCGCCAGCCAGCCCGCCGTCGACAGCTGGTACATCACGGCCAAGGACCTGGCACACTTCAAATGGGTCATTGATGAGAACGGCAGGCCCGAGGGCGCCTCAGCCTGGGAGCCCATGATGGAGAAGCAGTGGCCTGGCTGCCACTACACCGCCTGGCGCCGCACCGTGGCCGGCGGCAAGAGCGAGTACAAGAGCGTGACCATCTCGGGTGAGGCGGAGGCCGGTGTGGGGGCAGTGCGGCGGTGGAAACGCGCAAGCGGCTGGCAGGCAGCCGTGGTTCTGTGGGCGGTACCGGCGGGCAGGCTGGGGCAGGCAGAGGCATAGGCATGCGGCACGAGGATGAATGGAGGGGGCAGGTTGTTGCAGCGGGGCAGGGTAGTCTACTTTGTCACCATGCAAGCGCTCGACGCATGCGGGACCCACCCACACCACCTCACCCGTGTACCTGCACACTCCCCCTTTTGAACCACACTGCCTCACTGCTGCCCCCTCCCTCGCCCTTCCTCTGCCTGCAGAGAACGCCACCCCCGAGGAGTTCAACGACTTCTACCTCGACGACGAGACCCGCCAGAAGTGGGATGGCATGATCACAGGTAGGCATGCTATTCCTGGAAGGGCTAGGTGCAGCGGGCTGGGGGCCGGCGGGGGGCAGGCAACAGGCACAGATGAAGCGTGCGTCTGCCAGGGGCGCAGCTTCGTCATGCACCCAACCGCTGCACATTTGCCCTTTGCTCCGCCGACTCGCTCCGACGCCCTGCTCACCCCTCCTGCCCCCCTGCCCCGCCCCCTGCTTCCTGCCCACCCTGCAGAGGCGCAGCTGCTCGAGACTGGTGACCGCGCGTCACGCCAGCAGGTCGTCCGCTGGCTGCGCACCTTCCCCTTTGCCTTCATCTCCCAGCGCGAGTACGTCATTGCCCGCCGCCTCTTCCGCGAGGCCGACGGCAGCCTGTCTGTGGTGACGCGCGTGCTGGGGGACCACCCCGCCGCGCCCCGCGTGCCCGGCCAAGTGCGCATGGAGAACTTTGTCAGGTGCGGAAAGCTGCCTAGCAGGTTGGGGGAGTGCAGCAGTGCAGTGTCGGAAAGAAACGTAGCAGGTACAAACGGGGACGGTGTGGAGTGGGTGAGAGTGGACAAGTCGGTGCAGCGACAGGGGCACCAGGCTAGCATGCTGGGAGCAGCTGGGGATGCGGAGAAAGGAGGGCTGTGCCGACGGAGGCTGGCGGGGCAGTAGCGAGAGTTGATTATTATGGGGCAGACAGCCGGCAGTGCTGTGCCGCACTTTGCCCGCCTTTGCCTGGCACTTTCTTCCCTTTGTTCTCTACCCTAAACCCGCTTGCCCGCTCCTGCCCCCGCCTCCCCCTCCCGCAGCTCCTGGCGCTCCCGCACGGTGCGCTGCCCCTTTGGCAGCGGGCGCCCCGCTGTGGAGACCACGCTGCTGCACTTTGAGGACTTCCAGATCAACGAGCGCCTGGCCAAGTGAGTGGTCCTTCTTGACCCGTGTCCAACCGGCTGGCTTGCTTGGGGGAGCTCTGTGAAATATAGGCTGGGGTTGCTTTAAACGGGTTAGGACAGCTTTGCTTGATTTGGTTAGGAGGGGGAGGGAGGATGTGCGTTAAGGGCACATGGGAAGGCTGCAAGCGGGTAAGAGAAGGGAGGCAACTGCAGGCTTGAGTTGAAAAGAAGCGGCAGCTGTGCGTCACGGCAATCCCTGCTCGGCAGCTCTCCGTCTCCTTCCCCAGCTCCTGCCCCCCCGCCTCACCCTGTCCTCCTCCCGCCTGGCCTCCCGTCTTGAGCAGGTTTGCCGTGCGCCACGGCATGGCTGGCTTCATGAAGGGCATGCTGCCGGCGGTGCGCTGCTTTGTGGCCGAGCGCCGCTCCCGCTGCGACCCGTTTGCCGAGGACCTCGACTCCTTTGGCTGCCGCCAGCTGGCACCCGCCAGCGTGGCAGCCCCCGGCACCCCCGCCAGCCTGGCCAGCCTGGCACCTGCCAGCCGCACCGATTCCCTCACCAGCAACGCCACCTTTGCCTCTGGCCCGGGTGGCGTCAGCTGCTCCCGCCTGGCGTCTGACGCCAGCATGGACGACATTGCCAGCGACCGCTCTGCTGGCGCCAGCGTGGAGGGTGGCATGAAGCGTACCAGTTCCACAAGCTCCATATGCCGCCTGGGCGCTATGATGCTTGCAAGCGGCGTGGCCATTGCCCTGGCTCGCACCGCCAGCACCAGCAACCTGCCCAGTGCCGGCGCTTCAGGGTGCGGGCACGGCGGGCACGCCAAGCGCCACTCTGGCGGCTCGGGCCAGCACGGCGGCAGGCACCAGCGGCGGCACGGAGGAGGCAGTGGGCACGCCCACGGCAGTCACCACCGCAGCAGCGCGAGCGACATGCCGCCCCGCCCGCGGCGGCGGCAGCAGGCAGTCGCAGCGGTCCACCCCACAGCGGTGGACTGCTGACCGTCCCTGACCTGGCAGTGCCAGGCAGGCAGGCTGGTGCTGTCTGACACAAAGGCTCTGGCCTGCAGGCAGCTGCCTGGCTGCCTGCCAGCACCCACCCTCCCCTAAACGCAGAGCACCCATCGCTCATCGGACAAACAAAAAAGCTTTACTTTTGAAAAAAGACGAGTCGCATGCCCCCAACTCCCCACCCTTGGATCCTCTTACCCCTCTACCTCCCACCCCCAAAAGCTCCGGCCAGTAGTGTGTGCCATTCCGTGAGCCCCTGTCATGCCAGCCTATTTTCCCTTTGGCTCCTGTTCCTTTTCCTTGCGCGGCGCCGCAGCGCGGGCCCTTTGCCGACAGTTTTCCTACTCCACCGGCCATTTTTGTGAGCACACCTGTGCCCCTTTGCCCCGCGCCTGCAGCGCCGCGCCCCCTGCTTGCCAGCCTGCCCTCCTTCCGCTTGCCCCTCTCTGCCTGTGCCCTGCCCCCATCCCGCTGCCCTTGGGCCGGCAGCATGAACCACCACCACCCCTGGGGGCGTGTCTGTGCCCCCTCGATACCACTGCCTCCCTGGTCACCCGCTTGCTTGGTCGTACTCCGGCCGGCGATTTTGTGCGGCGCCAGCCAGGCAGCACCCCATGCACCCCTTTTTCCCACAACAACTTCTTTTCAGGCACTCGTGCCCCGCTAGCGTTTTGATTCGAGTAGCCCCTCTCCCCCACCTGCCTTTGCCCCTGCCCGCAAAACCCCTCCTTTGCGCATGTGCCACATCCGCAGCCTACCATTCTCGCCTGCATTTTCCCCATCCCACTGGCCGCCTTTCCAGAGGCCACCACGTGCGCCCGGCCGCCTTCCCCCGCACGCTGTTCCCACAACCGATGCCTCCTCCCCTACCTCGACGCTGTTTGCAGACAGTGCATCCACACCTTGCTTGCAACCCCAATCCTGGCCGGAGCCCCCACCGGGGCTGGCCCCTCCTCAACTCACCCCACTTGCCCCACCTCTTATTGCCCCCCGGCTGGCTGTGCCCCGCCCCCGCCGCAAGCGCGGGGCGGTGTGTGCACCTCTGCGCCCCTCAGCGCCCCAGCTCTGGGCCATCCCTCTGGTGCCCCCCTGCAATGCCCTTCTCGGTTTCGTTCTTCACGTCCATCAGTGCCTGCGTGCGTGGAACTTTCCTTCCCCTGAACCCCTCCCCCTTTCATTCATGCACTTCCAAGTGCCCCCTGCGTCGTTGTCTGTGTGCAGCATTGATGCCACCCCTGGCTTGGTTTTTGTTGCCCTCTCCCCCTGCCCTGCCTTTACTGTGTCCGATATGTGGCAAGTTTGTGTGTAAGATACTTGCTGAAAATCAACAGAGGCAGAGAGGCAGAGGAGGGTGTATAGGATTGATCATCTGTGCGCTGGTTTATGATATGTTGGGATGTGACCCGCCCTGCACAGCGGGCGCATCGCGCTGCTATCCTGCTGTGTTTGCTGCCGCTGCCTGCCCCTAGCTCCTCCAGGCCCAGGCCTGCATCATCGGTGTCACTCGCGGGGGCGCCGTTTTGCCTAGCCGAAACAGGGTCACGACGGCCGCCCTGCGCTTCTCTCCCCGCCGCCTGCACTGCGTGTGCGCCGGCCCTGCAATGCTCACAGGCACTCGCGGAGGCGCAGGCGCGATGCGGCGCTCCGCCTCGACCGACCGCTTGAATGCCGCTCCTGCGGGCGCCGCCCCCACGCCGCCGCTGGTGTCGGCCTGCGCCGCCGCCCGTGCCCCTGCGCGGCAGCGCCGCCTGGCACTACACTTCCGCGGCTACCGCCTCGGCTTGCAAGTGCCCAGCGAGATGTGGGGGGCGGCGGCCCTGGCACTGCGACTGGCGCAGCCTCCAGGCGTGCTCGGCGGCGGCCTGCCGCCCCAGCTTCAGCGCAGCGCGAGCATGATAGCGCAGGTATGCCGCCCCGCCCCGCTAGCACAGAATTGTGTGGGGGCCAGCCGCTGCAACAGCTGCCCGCTTGCACGCTGAGAAGCCCAACCTCTGCCTGCACCCATCCCCGCCTACCCTGCCTGCGCCCAGCACCCCCACCCTTCCCGCCCACCCGCCACCACCTCTGCCCGCAGGCGTTTGGCACGGCCGCCGCGGTGCCTCCGCCTTCTGGGCCCATTTCTGAGGACCACCCAAAGGCGCTCGCAGAGGCCCTGGATTGGCGCCCCCAGCTGTCGACTACAGAGGAGTGGGTGTGCCTGCTGGGCCCCGCCGCCGCCTGCGCAGGTGTGTGGGCCAGTCCCCCTCTGGGAGTGGGAGGGCGGGAGGGGTGGGTGCCTCTTCATGGGCGCTGGCTAAAAGCCATCGCGCGCTGGTTCACAGGCTATTGGCAGATCATGTTTTTTTCGTGTGACTCGTGTGTGTCACATCAACGTCAATGTGGGTTCTGGGTCCCGCCGCCTTCCCCACCCCCATTCATGTGTGCGCACTGAACTCATTTGTAACACTGATCCCACTTCCCCGCCTGCCCCCGCAGGCGTGTATGCCGCCACCGCGCCTGCCTCGGTGCAGCCGGTGTACGGTGCCTGCATGGCCCTTCTCTACTTCCTGCTTGTGGCCGTCACACGCATGTGGCTGCTGGAGAGGCAGTACCGGGTGAGGCGATTTCCTGTGGTTGGGAAGGGTGGGAGAGGGTGTGGGGGGGGGGGGGGGCGTGAGAGGCAGTACCTAGTGCGGGAGGGAGGGGAGGGAGGGGAGCGGCAGTACCAAGTGAGAGGGTTGGAAGGGGTGGGGGAGGCAGTATCGGGTGAGGGAGGGGCTGGATGGGTGGGGAGGCATTGCCAGGTGAGGGAGGGGCGGGAGGGAGGTATGAGAGAGGTGGTGAGAGAGAGGGAAAGACTAGGGTGTGTGAGAGGGTGATGATACAGGGTGGTGAAAGGGAGTGGTGAGTGGGTGATGACAAGGCGATGGGGCCCGATTGCCAGCTGTGCCGAAGCTCGACGGGGGCTTGCCCAGACCCCAGGAAATCTGCTGCTGCTGTGCTCTCCTTCTCTCCCCATGTCTGCCCAGGAGCCGCACATCTCACCCGCCTCTCTGTGGTGCAGCATGCGCAGAGCGCCACATCCTGCCGCCCACACACCAGCCTTTTCCACTTCACAATCGCTTCCCTCCTGCCCCTCCACTCTTCCCGGCTCGTGTGGAACGCAGCGCAGGTGCACCAAGCGTGGGCGGGCAGCCGCCAGCTGTCCACCTCATGCCTACCACCCACCACACGCCCGCCTCTCATCACCCCACATCACATCCCCTCCCCCTTCTTACACCCTTGTCATGTGCAGGCCGTGCAGCGCTCCGAGCGTGAGCTGGCAGCCGCCGACTCACGCTTCTTTCCCCTCGACGGCATCAACCTCCACTACAAGCGCTGCACACCCACAGCTGCCGCCCGGGTGGCTGCCGGCAGCGGCGACAAGGGCAGCGGCGGCGGCGGTGTGGCAGGCCCGGGGGCCCAGTCAAGCACACCTGCGGCGGTGGTGCACTGCCTGCACGGCTTTGGAGCGTCTTGCTACAGGTGTGGTTTAGGGTTTAGACCCCAAACCCTCAACCCTGAAACCCTCAACCCTATCGGCCCGCATGCCTCCCCCTTTTGCCTGCAATGCGTCCCATCCTGTCCACGGAACGTTGGTTTTGCAAGAGGTTCCACCTCCCGGGAATGGTTTGCAGGGCGCACTTGTGTGTGTGGGTGGGTGTCGTTCATCTGCCACAGGCGCTCCGCTGCACGGCCTGATCTGCCCTGCTAGACGTTGCTTTGGGACGGGAGGTGCCTGCCAGCCAGCTCAGCTGGCCAAAAAGGCAGCCACTGCCGCAAGCGTGTGGCAGGCTGTGTGTGCCCCATTGTGCTGCACCTGACATGTCCACCACCCACCTGCCGCTGTCCCGCAGTTGGAGCTTTGTGCAGCAGGAGCTGGCCGACGCTTTGCGCGCTGTGGTCACCGCCCACGACATGCCCGGCTTTGGCCTCACCCAGCGGTCAGTGGGGCAGCTCATAGGGCGGACAGGGGTGGGGAAGCTCGTGGGGCGGGCAGGGGTGGGCACCGCGAGGGCCCGTCCGTCCCTCCTCTTCCTCTTGTTTGACGTGCGTACCCTGCGGTCGTCATTGCCCGACTCCCCTGAATCAGGCCCACTTGTTGTTTTTGCCACAAACATGCGCACACACACACACTCCTGTCGCCTCAATCGTGCCGATGCCAGTGCGCCCCGCCCAGCATACTCGTGAGCTCTTTGTGGGCCCTGTGCGTCACAACACCCCCTGCACTGCCACTCCTCCCTGTGCTCCTCCCCATCTCTCCCCCTCTCTGCCTCCCCTACCTGCTTGCTGCCCCGCCCGTGCCCTCTGCGCACCCAGCGCGTTCCCTGCCCACCTGTACCGCTCTCCTTCTGTACACCGGCACCGCTCTCCTTCTGCCTCGACTCCTGCAGGCCGCGCGGCCCTCAGTATTACACGCTTCACTTCAGCGGGGATGCGGCCCGGGCCATTCTAGATGCTGAGGTGGCAGGCACTCTGGGGCGGCGCCAGCAGCTGCAGCAGCAGCTGCGGCAGGAGGCTCGGGAGCAGGGGGGGCTCAAATCGTACCCTCTGTCCACCCCAGCCGCCAGCCGCAGCAGCAGCTGGGAGGACCTGTCGGCTGCCCAGCAAGCACAGCAGCAGGCCGGAGGACAGCAGGCGCAGCAGGCGGAGGGCCAGCAGGCGCAGCAGCAGCAGCAGCCGCCGCCGGTGTATGCAGGCGCAGCAGAGGATGGTGCAGGAGAGGGGGTGGTTGAAGAGCCCAAGCGCATTTTGATTGGCCACTCAATGGGGGGAGCTGCTGTGGCGGAGGGCGTGATTAGCAACCCTCAGGGGGTGGCGGCCATTGTGCTCGTGGCCCCAGCCGTGGTGGCCCTCTGGATGGGGCCACCTGAGGAGGCGGCCGGGGACCCGGTTGCCACAGGTGGGAGGGAGGGAGGGTGGGTGGGGCACAGCAGCGCAGGCGTGCTTGCTGGGCCGCATGCGAGCCAGTTATTTCTACTGGCCAGGCTCCTTGCCAGCTTGCCCTGCTGTGGCGGGGTAGCAGTTCGGGGGTGCTTGCTGGGCCGCATGCGGACCGCGGGATTGCACTGGCAAGGCTCCGTGCCATCGTGCCTGCCATGCCGGATGCATGCTTGGGGTGGATGGCAGTGGGGCTCCCGGTGCTCCTGCCTCTCCCTCTCCCTGTCTACTCATTTGCTTGTGGGTTCCAGCCTCCCTCACCCCCCTCTACTCCTCTGCCTGTGGTCCCGCCTGGCTGTGGCGCCTGAGTTCTAACCCGCCTCTCTGACTGGCCCTTTGCCTGCCCACCCTTCTGCTTGCCTGCCGTCATGCCTGGCGGTAGTGAAGGTACTGGTATCCAGCACAAGGGGTTCGCAGCCCCCAACCTGCTGCACCTCCCAGCCCTCTGCTTGCCTGGCTGCCCTTCTGCATGCCTTCCCACCCTTCTTGACTGCCTCCCCACCCTCCTGCCTGCCTGCCTTCAGGCCTGGCGGTGGTCGAGGAACTGGTGTCAGCAGGGGACACGCCTGGGGCGCTGTCCTCTGCCCCCAGCTCCCGCCAGCTCCTCTCCCGCTCCGACAGCGGCAGCAGCAGCGACGGCAGCAGCGCCAGCTCCGGCACCAACGGCAGCTCTAGCTCTGGCAGCAGGGCCGCCGGTAGCAGCAGCCCGGGTGCGCGCGCGGCGCGGGCAGGGCGTAGCCTGGCGGCGGTTGCCAAAGCGGTGCTGCTGCTGCTGGTGCGGCTGGTGCTGGCGGCTGCGGGCCCGCTGCTGGTGGTGGTGCTGCGCCGGCTGGTGAGGGCGCGGCGCTTTTGGGAGCGCGGGCTGGCCTCTGCATGGCACGATGGCACCCTCGTCACCCGCGAATACGTGGACGCCTACCGGTGAGCTTGTGTGTTTCTTGTTCAGGTGACGGTGTGAGGTGTGGGGCTGCAGGAACAGTGCCTGGCATGATATCACCCTCGTCACCCGCGAGTATGTTGACGCCTACCGGTGAGCTTGTGTGTTCTTGTTCAATCAACCAATTATTTGCATTTCAGGTCCAGGGGAGCCAGCAAGGTCTCGTGGGACAGGGTGGGGGGCAGAGTGTAGTCACAGGTGAAGGTGTAAGGTGTGGGTCTGCAGGATGAGTGCCTGGCACGATGGATTGGTTGTGTGTGGATGCCTAGTGGTGTTTTAGTTTTGAAGCAGGAGGCTTGCCGGGGTCAAGTGTGGGGGTCACAGGATCTGTGCCTGGCACGATGGCGCCCTCGTCACCCGGGACGGTGCGGATGCCTACCAGTGAGCATTGCATTGGAGCATGAGGCTTTAGCCAGGCCCCCAAAAGGGTCGAGTGTGGGTGATGCATTGGAGCACTACAGATACCTGAGAAGACGAAGCGTGCGCTGGTGTGCCATGCCTTGCATGCCTGCCTGCTTGACGGCTGGCCTCTTGGTGCCTCATCTACCGCCCAGCCAGCCACTGACCGCTCCACCCCACCCGCCTACCTGTTCCTTATGCCGCACACCTCCCAGGCACTAACCACCACCACCCTGCCTGTTTCATACGCCTCCTCCACTTCCACCCACCGACCACCCAATCTTGCCGACCGCCCTCTTTCCACCACCTGTGCCCCTGCCGGCCTGCCTCACTCACCCTCCCTTCCCCCCTGCCTGCTTGTGCCTCATGCCGCAGGAGCGGGCAGCTGGTGATTGGCTGGGAGGGCGGCATACTTCGCTTCCTGTCGGCACGGTTTGGCGAGAAGCACGGCTTCCTGGGCAGCGTGCGCGAGGCTTTCAGGGTGAGCTACTCTTGATGCTCTTTTTCGTTATGATTGACTGAAAAGGGCATCCCCGAAGAGACTGTGCCTTCAGGGCGTGTTCTTGGGCAGCTCTGGCTTGAGGACGGCATGCTCGACTTGCCTGTGCCCTGGCCATGGCTTGCCCGCTTTGGTTGCCGCCAACTTCTTCCACCTGGGCAGCAGGCGCGAGGCATTCAGGCTGAGCGCAGGTGCATCCGCTGAAAGCAGGGCATGCTCGGCCTGACTGTTGCCCTGGCTGGCGTGCCCAGTTTGGATGCCACCCCACCAGAGTTTGGGCGGCAGGCGTGCGGGGTTGTAGGAAGGGAGTTGTTGGAGGCATGCACGTGTTGGGGACAAGGTGGGGCATGCATGCTCACTTCGTGGGCTGGGGAGGATTCATCCCGCGGATAGGAGTCACCGATAGGATAAGACATTCTACTCAGACAGATGGAGTGCCTGCTGCCCTCCCTCACGCTCGCTCGCCCTCCTACCTGCCGTACCATTCCGGCCACCCGCCCCACCCCTCCTGTGCAGGGCGAGGGGCACCTGTCACAGGCCGAGCGCCTGGCGCGAGTGGTGCGCCGTCACGGAATCCGAGTCCTCATCGTGCACGGCAGCAGCGACGCCCTGGTCCCCGCCTCCAACTCCCGCCGCCTGGCCGCCCTGCTGCCCAACGCTGAGGTGTGTGGGGGTGGGGGTGCGTACATGTGGGCGCGTGTGGGTGGGTGGGTGGGCGCGCAGCCAGCCTGCTGCCTGCGTGTCCTGCCAGCCTGCCTGCCTGCGTGGCCTGCCCTTGCCCCTTCCCACGCCTTCCACACCTCCCTGCAGCTGGTGGTGTTTGAAAATTTGCACCGACCCCTGGCGCCGCCCCGTGATCAGCGCCCTTGCCCTGCCCGTTCCCGTGCCCCCCTTCCATGCACCTGCAGCTGGTGGTGTTCGAGGGGTGTGGCCACATGCCGCAGGAAGAGTGCCCCGAGCGCTTTGTGGAGACGGTGCAGCGATTTGTGGCTTCCCTCGACTGAGCTGGCAGGGCACCTGGCGCCACGCTGTGCCACGCTGTCCATGCTCCCTGCCAATCAGGGCAGGGCTGGCAGCTTTCGGAGGCGCCGCTGCCCTTTTAAGCTAGGCCAAGTGCCTTTTACACTGCCGGTTTACGCCCTTACTAGACAAGGGGGCTGCCCGGTTGCGGCCCTGGCGGCCGGGCTGAATCCAGATCCTGGGGGAAGTCCTGCCATGTCAGCAATTGATTCATTCAACATTAGCGATTGCTTTAGAGTGCCTGTACGTGCTGCCCTCCCCACTGCTCGTATTTGAACCAGTGTTCCTCACTTTCGTTTGCTAGCGTTTCTTCTTTGCTAGCGGATACCCCCGTGTTTGTTGTTTGTAGACCGCCCCGGTGTAGCTCATCACAGTGCATACCGACCACTCCTGTAGCGCCCTCCCTCGCTCGGCACACCCCGCTTTGCACACCCCGCTTTGCTGTGTTTGCCTGCCCTTGCTTGCAACAACCCATTCAGCTCTTGCACCACCCCATCTCCCTGTTTTTCTGCTCTAGTTCGCCAATGCATACCGAACACCCTTGTAGCGCCCGCCCTCGGCACCCCCTGCCTTGCCCCCCTGTTGTCACAAGCCCTTGCTTTGCCACCACCCCATCCTGCTCCCCCTTCTGCATGTTTTGTTCTAGTTTGCCTTTGCCTCTGCATCCTTTGCGCGCATGATGTCCACTCGCAACCCCTGCACCCTACCCCTGCACGTACCCTTCTTGCACAGTCACTCCAGTACCACCCACATGGGCATGGCTTGCACAGTCACTCCAGTACCACCCACATGGGCATGTTCACCCTGGTTTTGACAGTTTTCACCAAGCTCGTTTTTGCGCCCATCCAGCACCAGCATTCTGTGTGGCGGGGGGTCTTGCTGCGCCTGCCTGCCTGTCAATGCAGCTTCACAAGCATCCCTTAATCCTTGGACCAAACGTGGCTTGTAAACATGTTCAACGTTCAAGCGTGCGCGTCTGTGCACATGTCGACGAGGGGATCACAACTCCTCCTCTGCGGTTTTGTGGCTGCCCTTCAGTCCAGACTCGAAGCCGGCTCCTCTATGGTTTAGTGGCTGCCCCACGTCGGGAGTGTACAGTACATCAATCAATGCACAGTGAGCAAATGCAAATGCCACTGCTGGGGGCTCTTTGTGGAAGGCAGGGTGACGAAGCAGGGAGTTACATTCTTGCCACAGTGTGCCTCCCCATCTCGCCTAGGTGCCCCCTGGATGAATGAAAGCCTGTGCAACACTCAACAGTCTGCATTACAATAACAGCTGATGAAAGAAAACCCAGGTGCAAGTGGGCGTGGAGGCAAGGTGTGCAGAGAGTGTGCGGCAGGGCAGGTGCGCCCTTCGCCTGGGGCCAAGAGTGCACGCCAAGAGTGCACAGCGGCTGGCGCAGGGTGCATGCAAGCTTGCGGCAGGCAGCAGCAGAAGCGCTGCAGCCTGGTGGGCTGCTGGGAGGGGCAGCAAAGTCGCTGCGCTCCCAGAGGTTTGAATTGTGCAAGTGGAGACGCAAAGAGGCATGAAACCAGGGGTGTAGAACCATGTGTGGGAATCCAGGGGACCCAAGTTGAGGCGTGAGGAGAAGGGCAGGCATTTGGGGTGATGGAGAGAGGGTCGGGACCAAAATTGGGGGTGGCAGGGGCGGCACGGACAAAGGGGGCGCAGCACAGCGCCTGCCTGGCGCCGCGGGGCGGGGTGCGACATTCGCGCCCGTCCCCTGAGGCTGTTGCCAGCGTTCTGAGGGCTCGGCAAGTTGGGAAAAAGGCGCTTGGCCAGCGAAGCACGGAAACTGGGGGCAGACAAAACACGGTTGCCTGTCTGCTTGTGGGAGTGTGTGGCAGGAAGGAGGGGGATGGAGTGCGCTCTCGGGCACTTTGCAAAAGGGAAGCAGGCAGGAGCGGGGAAACAAAATTTGCGTGATGGGGAAACAAGTGGGGGGCAGGGCGAGAAGCATGCTTGTACAGGGGGAAGTGGGCGGTACTATCATCGGTTGGCTGGCCAAGCCAATTGGGTGCGCTGGTGGCAGGGCAGCCAAGCCTTACAGGCGGCTGGCGCCCAGGCAAAAGTGTGGGGCTGAAGAGAGGTGAGGAGGGCGGTGTTGGTTGGAGCCGCAGGGCGGCAGAGGGCACGCACGGGCGGGGCACAGTGGGAATGAGGGATTAAATTGAGGGGGCGGTACGCCAGAGTGCATTCATTTAGCCTGCAACAGACCGTGCTGCCGGGGGCAATTTGAGACGAAAGTGGGCAGGGGTGGAGGGCCGGCAGCACAGGTGGCAGGGGGCGCATCAGATGGGCGCGGCATGATATGGGGTGGTGGGCGTCACAGTGCGTGACGCACATCAAAGTGTGCGAGAAACCCTATTATTGCTTTATTTTAAGGCTAAAAGGAAAGTTAAAGCTCTATTTTGATATTTCTGTGCACGCTTCTTGAGCTTTTGGCTCTCTTGGTTGCTGCCGTGGGCGGGGCGGGCCCACGCACATGTGTCAGCGGCGCCCGCCCGCTCACAAATTGATGGCCGGCCTTGGTGACGATTAAGTTGGGGAGCTCGTGGCGACGGCGGAGGAGCAGGGCTGCCAGCTGGCAACGGCTTCAGGAGCTGGCCAGCTTGGCGCCAGGTGGCACCAGGTGGCGTGGGGCCGCCACTATGGCGCCTTTGGGGGCTGCCTGCTGCCGCACCCTGCGATGGCCCCTGCTCAGCGCGGCCTGCTGCTGCCGCACGCTGTGCATGCTGAGCAGCTGGGTGCGCCAGTTGGCGGCGGGATGGGAGCGGGCGTGAAGCTCCAGCTGGATCGACATCTCCACGGGCAGCTGCCGGGTAGCTGCCAGCATACGAGCGGTCTGCGCCAGGCTGCAGGCAGGCAAGCAGGCAGCGTGGGGTGGTTGGCAGGCGCAGGTGTTGAGGTTGCTTGCACAAGTAGGCTGGGGAGGCGGTGAGGACGGCGGCCGGGAAAGCTGCACGGCAGGCAAGAAGGCTGACGTGGTGCACCGCCACGCAGCCATCGCTGCCTGTTTTCATGCCTCGTGCCAAGCCCACCTCCGGGGGGCGCCGTTCCCGATACCACGCCGCCCCGAGCATGCACAGCCCACCCCACTCTTAGTCAAACAAACCTGACTCAGCGCCCAAGCCCCAGTCAAATGATGCACGCCCCAGGGCGCACAAGCCCCAGTCGAAACAACCACGCCACATATCGCCCAAAGCTCTCACCTGAGGGGGTGGCGTAGCGCCGCCCAGGCGACCCGCATCCACTTCTCCTCCACTTGCTGGTACCGCCCCCGCCCCACCAGCCGGCTGTAGGACTCGGCAAAGCGCACGGCCAGCTGCGAGGAGGCGATGAAGGGGTTGGGGCAGGGCGGGGTGAGGCACAGGTAGGTGGATTGACACGAGAGGAGGACGGGTGGAGTGCGGGATGCAGATGAAGGAGTCTGCACAGCGGACCTCAAGCGGCAGCAGGGAGGCATAGGTGAAGGATGGCAGGGGGGCAGTAGGCAACGAGCAAAAGTGTGAGAGGGTGGGGCCGGGCCAGGCGCCGGAGTTGATATAGCACATGGGCTGCAGCAAGGGGCGCACATAGCGATGCCCCATACTGCCTCTCCTCCCCTCGCCGTATCATAACCCAGCTGCGTAGCTCAGCTGCCCAGCGCTGCTGCTGCCCAAGTGTAGACACTTGTGTGCCCTCTCACCTCCCCGGTGGCCCATCCCGCGGAAATGAAGTCGTCGACGGCGCAGACGCAGCGGTGCCCGAAGTAGGGGGTGAGCCACAGCCAGGGGCTGGAGCGGGCGCAGGCGGTCTGCAGCTCAACAATGTCCTGCAGCATGGGGGAGGACGAGGACAAGAGAAGCAGGGAGCAGGGTGAGGCGGCAGGGCAGGGGCGAGAGTGCAGAGCGTTTGGAGCGGCCAGAAGAGCTGGGTAGTTGCAATGGGATCCGGGCGGGTTGGGTTATGCACCCCATCCCACCTCAGCCAGACAGCACACCCCATGCACCCCTCTCTCTTCCCAACCCCTCTGCCTGCCCTCCGCAGCTGCATGCAGCGCCCCGGGGAGTGAGGCCTACCAGCAGCAGCAGCCGACCTTCTGGCGGACGCCTACCCTCTCGAGCAGGCAGCAATAGCAGCAGCAGCAGCAGCGTCCCACATTCTGACGCGCCCACCCCCTCAAGCAGCAAGAGCAGCAGATTCCCACCCTCACGCTCATGCTCACAAGCACCAGCAGCAGCAGCCCACGTCTTGGCGGATCCCCATCTGCTCGCCCAGCCCAGCAGCCGCCGCAGCAGCCGCCCATCTTCTGGCGGACGCCCACCCTGCCCAACAGCTGCAGCAGCCCACCTCTTGGCTACCCCCACCCGCTTGCCCAGCCCAGCAGCAGCAGCAGCAGCGGCAACGTCAGCCCCGCACCTCTTGTCGGACGTGTGCGCCGGCATCGTAGGCCGCCTTGAGGGCCTGCTTGCAGCGCGTCGCTGCTGCTGCGTAGGGCACCGCCGAGCCGCCGCCGCCAAAGGAGAGGCAGGAGAGGATGGACAGGGCGGCGCTGGCGGTGGCCACAGCCTGGCCGTGTGCGTGAGCGGCCAGCGAGGCGTGGCAGCAGTCGGTGGCGCGCTCTGCACGAGGGGCGGGCAAGAGGGTTGGCAGGGGAGGATGGGTCAGGGTCAGGAACAAGGTCAGGAACAAGGTCGGGAAGAGCAGGCGGGGCAGGCATGGGCGCGAAGAAAGTGTGCGTGCCTGACAGGCTGCCAAAGCCAGCCGATACAAGCTGTTGCATGCGACGCTGGCTAGCATGCAGAGCTCCGCCTGGCACTCCTCGCAGGTCGGTCGCTCCTCCCCAGCTGCCGTCCCCTCACCCGCCCACCCACCGTGCCTGCAAGCTCGCCCAGCGTGCACAGCAGGACATGCGGCGGCGCCACCAGCACACTTGCAAGCCCAGCGTGCGCAGCAGGCCAGGAGACAGCGCACAGCCTGCAAGCTTGCCCGGCAACAGGCACAGCATGCAAGCTCACCCAGCGTGCGCAGCAGGCCAGGAGACAGCGCCACCAGCACGCAGTCGCCGCCTGGCGCCACGTCGGTCAGCGCGGGTGGCAGCTCAGCTTCCAGGCGGCGCAGAAGCTGCGCAGCGTTGGCGGGGGCCAGGCCGGCGGCAGCGCTGGCAAGAGCCTCCAGTAGGCCAGGGTGCTCGGCACGAAAGGCCTGTCGGGCGAGGGGAGGGGAGAGGCGGGAGCGGCGGCGGAGCATGCAAGGGCTGTCAGCAGGTGGGCCCGCACGGCAGAAGGTGTGGCAGGTGTAACAACAACCGGCAAGGGTAAACGAGGTGCGGCAGCGGCGGCAGGCAGATCGCGCCTTGCACGTGCCAAATGTAGCAGTGTGCGTGCAACCTGATCGTGCCGCCCAATTCCTGCCCCTCCTGCCCGCTCCCCGGCATATGCACGCCCGTAATTCACCTGCTCGAGCTCTACCGGGGCCAAGCCACGGTACTTGGGGGTCACTGACTCCTCGGAACAGTGAGCAAAGGTGGGTGCAGCGTTGAAGTTGTCGCCAACCGCCGAAGGGCGCGACAGAGGCATGCGGCGGCGTGCGGCGGCGGTCGCGTCGCCGACTATTGAGAGCGTATACGGCGGCGTCTGAAAGGCGGCCAGGGAGCGCACAATAACGAGGCAGGCTCGGCAAGGGCACGACCTGGCGTGGCAAGCGGGGCACGGGCAGGCAGAGCCCGTGCTTTGCGAGGGGCGGCCGACGGGGCCGGCGGCGTGGGGCCGGCGGGTGCCTGCCTGCCGCAGGCCCACTGACACTGTCACTGTCTTCAACACATTTTCTTGTGCGCACATTGTGTGCACTCTCTGTCAACAGCTCACCGTGAAGGCGGCAGCGCGAGCAGAAAGGTCAGCACGGCGACGGCACACCGGCGGGGCCGGGCGCGCAATCTGGAGGCGACTGATCACTGGAAGCCTGCGGGAGGAGCGCGTGCAGCGAAAAAAGTGTCGGAGGGTTTCCATGTCGGTAAGAGGGACGCCTTTGCTCCAACAGAGCCGCCCAGCATGTCGCAGTACCCGAGCAGAGGTTTCGACGAACCCCAAGCGCCACCCTGCTCACCGCTGGGCCAGGGTTGGTGAGAGGTTGGCCGACATAGCGCCGAAAGGGCTTGGGCACGCTTTCATACATGCATTGCAGTTCTCAAAGACCTGTGTGGGAGAGTGTGAGTGAGTGAGGGAGCATCGCAGTGAGGGAGAGCATCCCTCATGCTGTGCTGAGCGCAAGCGGCATGCTGGCATGCTGGTACCGTGCGCATGCCACTGCCAGAATGCAAGTCTGGCAAAAAATACTTTGGAGCCCCAAGGGCTGCAGGGACGCATGCGAAGCTTGCGTGGCCGGGAAAGCGGGTGATGAGCAGCGCAGCGTTGCCACCCCTAGACTGCCGGCGGCAACGGTTCAGGCGCCGCACCGCCAGTGTGGCTTGCTCCCGACCCACCCTCCCGGAGCTTGAGTGGCCAACTTGCGCTACCCACCGCACCATGCCTGTCACATGACCTTGCTGCCTCTCAGCAGGTTGAGAGCATGAAAGCTGCCCAGTCCCATCAGCGCCCCCCGCTTGTGGTGCGTTGAGTTGCAAGCATTACATGCGATGAGGCGGTTCCCGCCCACCGGT
This sequence comes from Chlorella sp. ArM0029B, assembly GCA_002896455.3. Classification (NCBI taxonomy): domain Eukaryota; kingdom Viridiplantae; phylum Chlorophyta; class Trebouxiophyceae; order Chlorellales; family Chlorellaceae; genus Chlorella; species Chlorella sp. ArM0029B. Next base: position 141,746 of record JTEE01000228.1, on the reverse strand, counting down.
GGTCAGGCCGGCATTTACACCCTGCGCTTGCATGCGCCTTCCGCCCATGCATTGCACATGGGGCACAGATAGTCGCACAAGCTTGAAGAGCATCACATACCTTGCAAGATGGAATGAAAAGCAACTGTGCATGCACGCTCAGTCACCGCTGGGCTCCTCGCCCGCTTGCCTCCCCTGGGTTTGCAGGCTGCTCCTGCGGCCCGCTCTAGGGGGGCCCGACTCAAACTGAGCAACACTGAGAGGTGCCCCAGCTGAGCTCCAATGTCCCAGCTCAGGCAGTCGCCTGCTTCTGGGCTGTGGCCGCCAGTCCAGACTTGGAAGTTCCGGCGCAGCAGGTGCAGGCGACGCCACAGTCGCAGCTGTCCTCGCAGCTGCACGATGAGAGATGCGGGGAAGCGGTGCATGCGCAGGCAGCGGTTGGTATTTTGCCTTAGCCTGTTACAGGCAGCGGTTGGTACCACACACTGCCATACAGTGTGCGCTGGCGGCGCGCGTCACCGGGTTGGACTTCCCAGGCAGCCTGCCAAGCTCCCTCGTCGGCCTCTGGTGCTCTCCGAGGCTCCCGCTCTCCGCCCATCATGAAGCCAAAAGCGGCACGCACACCTCCAAGGCAGCCCCCCCACACCTGCAGCTCTCGTTGGCTCCGAAGCGGGCGCACGGGCCGCAGCGCACCCCCGAAGGTGTGGGGCAGCAGCTGCAAGCTTTCGAGCAGACGCACAGGTCCTTGCAGTCGCATCCGCCCTGGCACTTGGGGCACTCGGCGCTCTTGCCCATGGCGGCGGACGATTTGTGGACTAACTCGGGCCTTGGATGGAGACAGTGGTGCCGTGTAGCGGACTAGGGTCGCTTCCGAGGGAGGAAGAGTAGCACTTCCACTTCCCACTCAGCGTGACAGCGTGGCGTGACGGTGCGGCGTGTCAGATACCATCCTCCCTGCTTCTCTTCTCTCAGACTTGACAATGCCACTTGGGTCACATGCATTGCGGGCCTCCTCCGTCCGTCACAATTCCTTTACATTCAGGGCCTTGTCATCCCTCCTTTCTATTAGGTTGGCAGCTCTGCAGGCAGGCAGCCGCCGCTCAACCTTCACCTTCACCCTCTTCCCCGCCAGCCATGCTGTGCATCCCGTCGCCGGACAGTGTTGATGGGCAGGGCAGTGGGAGGAAGTCATCGGCTGCTGGGTTGTGTTGCAGGTGCGGGTAGAGGGGGCCAAGAGCGGGGAGTGCGGGGCAAGGGAGATGAGGAGGCACCCCGGTAGCCCGCGGAGGGGGGGCCCGCTAGGGGACCCACACCTCCGCTGGTTTCCTCAACCCACGCCTAAGGGCGTATACTTCCTCTTCTTCTTCTTCAGAGGAGGAGGCACCCAGGCACACACCCCACCCACTCGAGCATATGCGATACACAACACTGCGACGTGCCATCTCGTCTGTTTACCCGCCCGCCCCGGCCTCCCATCCCGCCCTTAGAACATGGCTCGATCGGCTGGTAGGGGCCTCCCCAACTGAGTCATCCGGTAGCCGCTATCACGCCGGGACGTGGCCTCCTTGCTCTCAGCCTGCAACCGAGCCGCCGCCTTTCGGGACTGCCAGGGTGGGGGACCAACCCCATCCATACGAGTTGCACGCTTGGCTGCCGTGGGTGACGGGGATTTTACATAGGGGAGAGGTGAGTGGTCCCCGGGCAGGCCGTGGGATTGAGGAGGGTGACGGCCCAGCAGCGAGGGCAGATGCTGCGCATAAGGTTGCATCACAGCTGCAAAGGTGCAAAGGCGCCGTGTGCAGCAAGGGGCCTGCCGAGAGGCAGCTGAAGCTGATGCAACGCTGCACGTGAATTTATGCTGCCGGAATGGAAGGGACAGTGCGCGTGTGGAGGAATGGGAGCATCGGCGGTGTGGTTATTAGGGGTGTACTGCAATAATTGCACACACCGGCACACACATGCGACAGGGGGTCTGTCAAGCAGGGCCCGCCCCTGCCACATAATTCAATTGGCTTGCGGAGCAGGCAGCCTGTGGGTGGGGAGGCTTGGGGCGCAGGCAGCCTGTGGATGGGGAGGCTTGTGAGCAGGCAGCCTGTGGCTGAGGAAGGGAGCAAAGTTTGAGGGGCACTGCCTGGCAACGGCAACGGTGCCGCTAGGCTGGGCTAACCATGCCCCCAAAGGCTTCACTCCCCAGCACTTTTTCCCAGCGGGCAACAGCTGGTGGTAGGGAGGGAAGCCGGTCCAATGCAGCATGCAGCTTACACGCCACACCTGCAGAAGTAGGAGAGGGTGTGTCAGCCAATGTGTGCTCCCCAGCATTGGCAGCGCCTGTGGGGCACCGCAGGCAAACAGCCGAGCCTCCTGCTGTGCAGGGCGACTCGCGTGCAAGGGGCGCCCCGTCTGCCAGGCCCAGAAGCGGCACCTCCCTCTCGCTCTCTCCTCCACATCCCTCGAGCAGCTTACGTGTAGCTGAACCTCAGATGCTTCTGCCGGCCGCCGTCTGGGTCCCCAAATACGGCGTCGGAAGACAGGACGGAGCAGGTGGCCTTGCCCAGGCAGGCGGTGCTGACAATGCTGCACGGAGGCATGGGGCGCACACAGGGCAGCTAGGCACAGAGGTTCGCCGGTAGGCACTGGTGGGTGCAGTGGCAGCGGCAGTCAGCGGCACTGCAGGCACCAATGGCGGCTGCACCAGCTGGAGGCAGCAGACACTGCTGCAGCGGCAGTGGCAGTGCCGTGCCGCACAGCACAACACGCACCTAGTGGCGTCGACAAACTTAGATACCGAAACTAGAGAGTAGTACTGTGCATCAGTGATGCTGGTGATGAGCTGCCCGCTGGGACACGTCGCAATTGCGGTCTGCTCCTCAGCTGCCACCACACCGGCGGTGGTCGGACACTAAACCCAGGTAGGTTCCATCTGTCCAGCCAGTGGCACGCTTCAACCAGCAATAGTTGCTAAATACGTCGACGCCATACGTCCTGCAAAAGCGGCACATGTGTGTGGGTGGAGGGCTTGGGAAGTCGGCACAGCTACATCCTGCACCAGCTGCAAGCGCTCTGGCTGCGCAAGCATTGGTGTGTGCATACATGTGTGTCAAAGTGTTCAGCCCAGTGCTGCACTGTCAAACGCCCCCAAAACAACCCGGCTAACCCGGCTCCATCCTCCGCTGCAACCATTGCAGCACGCACTCGGGGTGCTGCCCACGGCGCGCTTGCGCAAAGCCTCACACTGCGTGCATCACAGAAGACGTGAACAGCCGTGTGCATCGCCCAGCCTCAGCGGGTGCGGGGCCACCCCCACCCACAGCCCAGCCCAGTGCAGGCAGCCCTCTACTGCCCGGCCCTCTCACCAGCGCACACAGATTGGGTGCTCAGCGCAGCGTGCGCAGCAGTGGGTGTAGTTTGTCGCGGTGACTCGAACGATGTCAGCCCCCAGAAAGTTGATGCCGAAATAGAGGGTGGCGGTGGCGCAGGAGGGCATTGG
>JTEE01000228.1:125761-136095 GCA_002896455.3 Chlorella sp. ArM0029B | reverse complement strand
CGGACTGGGGCGTGGCGATGGTGGTGGGCGTGGAGGGTAAGGCTGCAGCGAGATGGTGGGCGGGGGAGGGTACTGCGTCGGCTGTGCATGGCAGCAGTGTGCCCAGTCGGCTGTGTTTGGCATGCTGCTCGCGGCATGCCATTGCATGCTGGAGGGCAAGCGGTTGCCACTAGGACTGAGTCAACAAATCAAAATGCTGAATGTTGTAGCAGCATCGATCTGACCGGCGCGGCCCCCTGCCCTACTATGCGCCCGCTTTGTGCACTGCGGCAACCAGCTGCCCGTGCCGCGAGCATGCGTCGCTGACTGTGTGCCATTTCCAGCTTCTGGATTTTGGCAGTTACATCTGTCATGTGCTGCGCAGCCTCACCGGTTTGGGCCGTGTCTGGCGCAGCTGGCGGCGGGTCGGCGCCTTGTAGGTGCCCTCGTTAACGGCGGCGGCGGCGGCAGCTGCCAGCAGGGTCGCAAACATCACCAGGGCGGCGGCGGCCCGGCTGTACGGCGCCATGACTTCCGCCCTGGCTCCACAGAGAAGCTGGGGCAGAGGAGAGAAGCCGGACGGGCGGCGCTGATCCCCGTCCCCTTGGAAGCGCCCTCTCGCACAGAGCTGAGTGCGCCTTCTGCATCGGTTTTGCACAATAAACGTCATTGATATCGCATTTAGAACCTCTTGCATGCCGCCAGGGGCCCGGCAAGCGTGGGGCCTCTTCAGACGAGAATGGCGATGACAGCCAGCAGTCGCAGGGTGGCCGCTGGGGCCTCCTTTCAGCTATGCACAGCCTGAAAACAACATCACGTGGGTGCACAGATGGTGCGCAGAGCGGCGTTCAACTCTCACTGGTGGTCACTCTGTCGGTCGTTCGAACGTTGGACGAACGATATTGCTGCAGCTTGTGGTCCTCTTCTGCAGGTGCTGAGGCACACCCCGTTTTTTTGTCTTCCACAGACGCCGGGAGGCGAACTACGAAGTGGCACCAACGGATACCGGTTCCATCCAGGTTCCAGTGAGGCCCGGCGGGGCCGGCGCCAGGTGGTACTTAAAATTGTAGTAGCTGCACTGCCACCTCCGCTGACCGACGTGCTTTTGTTGCAGCGTTCATTGGATTCTCACGCGAGGCTTCACATGCTGCAAAAGAACGTACACCCCAACGGACACAATTGAACGGCTGCTCCACGGGCCAGTTTGTGGGTCGGTCGTGCAACCGGCGCCGCTCAGGCCCAGGGCGTGAAGCACCCAGGGAGGCGCTGACATCTGCCTTCCTGTTCCCCACTACACAAACTCATTCGCAGCGCCCTCCATCCGGAACTCTCTCTCAGCAAACCTGCCAGGAACGTTGTGACTTTGATCAAGAGCGAGCAAGCGGGCAGGCAGGAAGAAGCACTGCCTGGCAGGGCACAGTGACGCTGGCTGCGGCGGCTCTGGAGCGGTGGCGGCAGCCTTAGCGGCACCGGGGCGGCAGTGACAGTACCAAAGAGGGTGAATTGTGTCATTTGTATAAACCTTGAACAATTGGCAGATGCTGCGTTGCTTCGCACGTGGCGCCCACTGCAGCCAAAGGTGTCCGGGCAGACGAGCCACGTCGCTGAGTCGGTGAGGCAATGTCCTCGCAGCTGGGTTCACAAACTCAAAGTGGGCACATTCAACCTCAAATATAGAGCAGCTCAAGTGCAAACTGTTAGCGGCAGTGGCAGCCCTGCAGTGGTGGAGGGGCAGTTGCCCAGTTGAGCGGCGGCAGCTGCGGCGGTGAGGTGGAGCCCGCTGCCTCCACCTGAGCTGCCGCAGGGAAAGCAGCCGTCTTGCGCTGAAGTTACTGGTGGGCTCCACTCGATCGCAAGGCCGTCTCCAGCTCCACACTCTTGGCGCGCGAGCATGTCGACAAGTCGGGCCTCGGCTGAGGCTCAGGACGGCGCAAGGTGAGCTGCGCAAGGGAGCTCAAGGGAGCGGCGCGAAATCCTGCGAAACCTAGCCCCAGTGCCGCCCACGCTCGCGCCCCGTCGTGGCCTGCAGCCCGCCCGGCCTCACACAGCGCCTCATCTCCAACAGCCACAAGATTCATAAGAAATCCAATGCGCTGCTGCTGGCCAAGGTAGGCCTAGGTTTGGAAGCTCGCGAATCGCCCGCTCACTGCTCAGTGCTCAGGCACACACACCGTGCCTGCTCGCCCCTGCCACCCAGCATCGCCACGCCTGCTCCCGCCTCTTCCTCTTGATCGCCCCTTCCGTGCTCTTCCACTGGTCGCCCCTGCTGCGCCTGCTACCCCCTGCCACCCCTGCCACCTCAGCAGCCGACCGCCCGAATCACCCATCATGACACTACCGTTGCTTCCCACCCCTCACACCTTCCACCACCTCCCCGCCTCAACTCCTCCCCTGCTCTCAACCGTTGCAGGTCGCCACTCTGTTCACAGACCGGCAGCTGTATGGGCAGGCCATCGGCCAGTTCTATCCCGTCTTTGTGCAGCTCGAGTCGGCGCTGCAAGATGCGGTGGAGAGCGACGAGCGTGAGTGCGGGCAGGGCAGGGCTTAGGCACATGGGCTACAGGTGGTGTGCAGTTCACACAGGCGTCGCTCTGCCTCAGCAAGCATCCCTGGGAGGTGAAGAGCGTGAGGGGGGAGGGAGGGAGGGAGGGTTACTGGGCCAGCGAGATTGCGTGTATAGGGGGAGGGTGCAGAGCAGGAAGCATGGAAGGGCGGTGTGCAGCCGCGGGGCGGTGGAGCCGCGGGGCGGCAGAACGGGGTGGGCTTTCGCGGGGAGGGCAGCAGGTACCCGGCAGCACAGGGGGGCGGGGCGGGGATCACCTGCCGCCTGCCTGCAGGGGTGGGCGGTTTGAAGGGCGCTTTGGGGCTTACATGGTTTATGAAGCAGACATTTCTTTCTTTCCACCTGGGCCCGGACCTCCCTGCCCACACCCCACTTTGAAACTTGTGTGTTCATCCACTTGTTTGGGTTGTCCAATGTTGCTGCTCGATTTTGCTGTCCAATGTTGTGTTACATTACACCTTGTAGTACGTTAGTACGTTAAACCTTGATTCTTGGGAGCTCGTTTGAAGAGCTGTGTGGCAACTTATTGCGGAAGGAACAGGAGTGTTCATTGCTCCTGGTCCTGACCCCTCCCGCCGCCTGCAGATGTGGGCAGCATGAAGGGTGCTCTGCAGCCGCTGTGGAGGGTGCCGGCATACAAAGCAGACCTGTCTTTCTACCTTGGAGAAGATTGGGAGGCACGCATCCCCGGCAGCACAGCGGTGCAGGCAAGTCGGGGCGGGGCAGCCAGGCGGGAGGGCTCGCATCACATTGCAGCATTCCTTGTGTTCCTGCTCTGCCTGCTGCGAGCGCCCTCAAGCCGCCCTGTGCGCTGTGTTCTAAACCCCGAAACCCTAAACCCTAAAACCCTAACCGCAGGCCTACGTGGAGCATTTGAAGCAAGTGGGCGCCGACCGCCCGCTGCTGCTGCTGGCGCACGCGTTCACTCAGCACATGGCGGGCCTGAGCGGGGGGCGCATCCTGAAGCGCATGGCTCGCAAGTACATGCACCTTCCGGAGGATGAGGGTGAGCGGGGGGGGGTCAGGAGTTGAAGATGAGTGTAGGTTTGGCTGCTGCTTTTTACAGGAGGGAGGAGGCAGTACCATGCAGAGGGTGTACGTTTGGTTGGGGCTGTGTACTGGGGGGAAGGAGTCTACATATAGGATGCATTAATAGGAGGGCGGCGCAGAGTACATGCACCTGCCGGAGGACCAGGGTGAGCCGGGGGCCGAGAGTGTAAGTGTAGTGCAGGTGGAGGTGTGGCTGCTGCTTTTTACAGGAGGGAGGAGGCAGTACCATGCAGAGGGTGGCGCAGAGTATATGCATCTGCAGCTGGGTGTGTGGGAGGCAGACAGCAGGCAATTATCAGCACCTGCCAGAGGATCAGGGTGAGCGGGGGGGTCAGGAGTTGAAGATGTGTGCAGGTGTGGGTGCTGCGCTCTGAGGCGCGTGGCACGCAAGTGCATGCACCTACCGGAGTGAGCGGACAAGGGCTTGCTTGCGCCTGCAGCTGGGGGTGTGAGGCAGACAGGAAGCAAGCATGTGCGCCTACCGGAGGACAGCTGTATGAGCTAACTACGTAAACCTGAATGCATGCAGGCACCGCCATCTTTGACTTCCCGGGAGGTGTAGAGCTGAAGGAAGCTTTCAAGAAGCAGCTGGATGCGGTGGGGACAGGGCTGAGCGAGGAGCAAGTGCAGGCGGTGAGTCTCTGTCAGAGGGGGGCACCAGCTGAGCATGCACGCCTTGGGCGGGGAGTGGTCGGGGAGGTGGCAGCGGTGGGCAGCGGTGTTGGGGCACGGCCTGAGCGGTAAACAGGGGAAAGGGGCAGGAGGTGACCTCACTTGCCCCACTTGCTGCGGGGAGTGGGCGGGCGGGTTGGGACCGGTGGGCAGTGGAATGGAGAAGGAGGAGGTGCAGGCTTTGAGTGCTGCCTGAGGCAGGGCTGCCGAGCAGGCGGGAGTGCGTGGTGGGCAGCTGGCAGGCGGGAGTGTGTGCTGTGAGTGCGGGGCGGGTACTGAGCGGGGGGGGAGCAGGGCAGAGGTGCAGGCGATGAGTGTGTGTTTGCTGTATGTGCGGATGCAGCAGGGAGTTTGAGAGGTGGGCATGGAGGGGCAGTAGGCTGATTGCGTGCTGGTACGCGTGCAAGAGGTGTGTGGAGGCATTTGGCTCGATCAGTGATGCAGCCGTGCGCGGGGCAGCGGTGCCCGCTGGTTCAGGCAGCCAGGCACCACACAGTCATGTGGGTGTGGGTGCGGGAGTGTGCGGGAATAGCTGGCAGATAGGCGTGGGCATGCACATGTGCCCCTCCCTCCTTGGTTTGTCACCCACGCTGTCCGCACCATGCACCATTGCAACCTCACCAACTCCCTCTTCTGCTGTGCTCCTGTCGATGATCGCCTCGCAGATTCTGGACGAGCAGATCGTGGCCTTTCAGCACAACATAGCGATCATGCAAGCCTTCCGAGTGGGCCTGCTGCCCCAGCTGCGCATGCCGCTGCGCCTGGTGCCGACGCGCTACTGGGCAGCTGCGGCCGCTGTGCTGGCGGCTGTGCTGGCGGCAGTGGCACTCGGCCGCGGCGGCAGCGGCAGCTGAGCCGGGCCGCACGGTGCCGGGATGCCAGGCGTGCAGCTGCGGGTGCAGGGCTGGGTTGCTGCCCTGGAAGCGGGCGTGGGCCTGTCACAAAACCCTTTACCCTTTACCCTAAAACCCTAAACCCTACCCCCACTACACCCACGGTGGAACCCACGGTGGCCTGGCTTCTGCCGGGAAGCGGGCAAGGCCCTCAAGACCACTGGCCGCTTCCGCATTGCACGGCCCCGCTCCGGCTTGCTTTCTCAGTGACTGGACGCCCCAGCTGCATGCATCCGCCTCATGCATCTCTTGCCAGAAGGGCTGTGCTATATTCAGCACGGATGTATATCGAATTCCCTGTGCATGTCTTCATCCTGTAACGCTTCCCCCTGTTGCTTCCCCTTTGCTTGCTTTGCTTTTGGAGAGTTACAGTCTTGTTTCCGCAACACGAAGTGCGACAAAGACCCCTGGAAAGTGTACGCCAGGATTGCAAGCAGACCCCTGACCATGGTGTGCCCGCCCTGTGCTGTCCCGCCCCCCGCCAGCCACTGTTGCTACCTGGTGTCTCTCCCATCTTCCCATTGTGACCAGAGGGCTCTTATTGACGATAATGTAGCACAGCACAGAGCCAAGTCGGCTTACTTCAAGGGTTGTGGCCGTGCGTGGCCCTTTTGCAGCAGTACCGAGCCCCCTCAAACCTCACCCGAAGCGCATTGTTTCGGAAGCAATCGGATCAAAATGGTGTCCCGGCCACACAACTCACTCGTGGTGCTGTCTGTGGCACTTCTGCTCGCGGCGGCGCCTTGTCACGGTCTCTTTGGGTGGGGCGACGATGAGGAAGAGGCCGTGGTCACCCGAACGATTACATCCTACAGTAAGCCGTAACACCGCGGGCGCCGCCCGACAGCCGAGCTGCAGGGGTGCCGGCCAATGCCCGCCGGCCTGCCGCCCGCCCGCCCTCCTGCCCCTTGGGTCCGCACCACCATTCTAACGCACTTTTCGGCCGCTCTGCCCCCACTTCTTACCGCAACTGCAGACACCATCACAGTGCGCACCGCCTACGCGATGCAGTTCCTGCAAAACTCCACAGCCCTCCAGGCTGTCCCTTCCATGGCCCTGCCCATTGGCGGCGGCGAGGTGCGCCCACCGCCGCCGCACGCATCGTCCCCCCTTGCCAGCGCTTGGCTGTATGGACTGCCTGCCGCTTGGAGGCGATCAGGCATGCTGCGGCTGCCCAGCACTTGACGGCATTGTGCATGCTTGCACCTCATGATCACCTGCCGTCCTGCCAGGGCTGCTTCTGGCCCCCTCTGCCAGCCCAATTCGTCCACTACACCCTGCGCTGTCTCAGGCATGCATGCACATTCATTCTCCCTCCCAACCCACCTGCCCTTCACACGTTCATTGCACCTCCATCCCGCATTCCACCCGCAACACCACACCTTGTTTGCCCTCCTGCCCTCCACTCCTCAGGTGACTATGTATCACGCCTTGCCTGCTGAGGCTGTCCTCGTCTTCTCCGACCCAACCATGACATGTACGGACATGACGTGCCGCCTGTTGTGTGTGTTGTTTGGCAGGGTTGCCGCCGCCTGACTGTGCCTGTGCACCGCTCGGTTTGCCAAGGGGGTGTTCTCCATGACACAACCACAAACCGCAGCGAACCCCTCCCCTCTTAGCACCACCACCCTCTCCCTGCCGGCCACTTGCTCCGCCCACTCTCCCCGCCCCCATGCTCATTACACCTCTAGCAGCTGTGTGCAGCATCCTTTGCGCGCATCACGTGCAACTTTTGTGCCCTGCTGCTGCGCCGTTGAAGGCAGTGCTGTTCCGACAGCCGGGCGCCTGTTCGTCTTCCGAGGCCCAGCCCCCTCCGCAGTCCCTTCTCTCTCACACCTGCGCCTTCCTCACCCTCCTGCCCACCCCCAGCATGTGCTCGATTCCTCACGGCCACCTGCCCTGCCCTGCAGCTGACGACTGGTCTACAGATGTGAGGGAGGTGCCCTTCCTGCAGCCCTTTGTGTACACATCCCAGGCCCCCGCTGCCCTGCTGGACGAATGGGATGCAATGAGCAGTGGAGCAAACACGACTGGCGAGCTGGCAGATGTGAGAGGCCCTCACATCCCCCGGGGGGATGGGGAAACGGGGGCAGCATGGGCGTGGAGTTGTGCCACTGGTCCACCAGCGGTGCGCAGGGCCAGCACATCAGTGCAATGCTCTGCATGACGTGGCTTTTGCAGCAGGCAGTGTCCTTGATTGGCTGCCATGTGGTGCATGCCTCGTCTTCTCAGGATTTGGTTCGTCCTGAAGTTGATTCCTCTTTCAGGGGATGCGAAAAGCTGTAACGAGCAGACTAGACTATGAGTGGGTCACTCTTCACGGATTGGGCACAAACATCAGTTGACCCCCATGCCATCCCTGAAGAGTGCCCCGCCTGTCAAGAGTGCCCCTCCCTCGATCTGCTGGGCGCTGAGAGGGCGCTGCGCCTGATGTAAATTTGTTTAGACATGTTTATACATTGTTTATACATTGTTTACACATTGTTTAGACATCTGACATCCCTCCTTGCTCCCCTCTCTACTCCCACGTGCTTCCGCAGGCTGTGGTCGATCTCTTGGGGACAGAGGAGGTGCTACGCGTGATCTGTGTGGGAGAGGGGCCCGCGGGCGGACTGGCCGTCCTCTGCGGCCCCTGGGCGGCGCTGCAGGTGGGACCCCCGCGCACGCATGCTTTTTGCTTTTTCGGGCTTACAGTCTGTTTATCCGCAAAGAAACTCGGGACACAGACCCCCAAGAGACAGAGAGACATGCACAATGCAGCTCACGCATTTGAGGCTCGCACACGTGTCACGTGCGAGCGTCAACACAATGGCCAGCCAGTCTGGCTTGGAAGCAGTGCTTGCGCCTGCGAGAGGCCTGCCCGTTCTCATGATTGCGCAGCCCCATGGACACTGGCAGCACAGCCCCAGGATGTCAGAAGTGCGGGGGCCATGGCACCCTCAGGTGTGCCAGGCGGGAAGTCACGTCAACGCGTCCTGTTTGATGTGCAAGGTGCACGTCCGCAGCTATGTTGAGAGCATTGTGTTGCCTGCCTTCCCACGCTGCAGTTTCCCAGGGCCAATGTGGACGTGGTGACCTTTGTTACACCCTGGGTGAGAGGCCACCAGTGCAAACCCTGAAACCCTAACCCAGCCCTGTGAAGTAACCCTGAACCATGAACCCTACCTTAACAAACAGCTGGGCGCAGCTGCCAGGCACCAGCCAGTCCCAGCATTGAGCAGCAAGGAAGCCAACCGCGTGTTTGGGTGACATGCAGTTCTGTGTCAAAGCGCCTCGTGCCTAGCAGCGCGATTAGGCGGGTCCCGCCCCACCTCTTCTCCCCTGCCATGCCTGCCCGTATCACCGCTCCCTCCCTCCAGTCCATTCAACAATCTGGCTTCACCCCTCAATTTGGCCACCCCACCGTCCCTCCCTGTCTTTCTTCCTCCCTTCCGCAGTCCGGCTTCAACCCCCAGTTTGCGTGGAGCTTCGAGCAGCTGGTGGTCCTGCACTACATGTGGCCCTTCCCCGCCCCCGTCACCACGGGTGCGCTGCGTTCACCTGCCAGCTGCTTGCTTCAATCACCCCAACAAATCCTGTGTCGACACAGGATGGTCTCATGACGTCATGAGACCATCACTTGGCTCCTCGTGGACATTACATGTAACAAGCAAATCTGCCTCGCGCAGCCCGCACCCCGCAGGCAGGCGGCCCCACTGCTTCTCAACAGGGAAGTGCGCCTTGCCAGCTAGCGCTTTCCCACTGCCCCCAGCAACCTCCCACCCTGGTCCGGCCCACCTCATTACCCCCTCCCTCCCTCTCCCCCTGGCTCCCTGCCCCCGCTCCCCCGCTACTCCCTACGCACCACCACCCATTGTAATGCTGCCTCACCACTTCACCCCACCAGCTTGGTGCTGGCCTGACCCGTCTTCCCCACCGGTCCACCCTAGCTGCAGGCGGCGTGCTGGCAGCGGCCGAGGCAGTCAACCCAGTCATCACTTCTTACACCCTGGCGGGGGCGGTGCGCCTGCCCAACCTGCCACCCTTTGCACCCGCCGACCTTCAAGAGCCCGGGGAGAGTGAGCACCGCTGCCTTGCCCTGCCCTGCCTGTGAAGCCCTTGGTCCGACTGTGCCCGCCGCTGAATCAATCAATTACATTTTAACTCCAGGGGGATCCAGCAGGTCTCATGGGACAGGGTGGGGGGGTGAGTGTATCGGCTCCTGCCACGCTGCGCACGCTGAGTGGAGCTGCCACAAGAACGCATTGTGGAGCCCGGGGAGAGTGAGTGCTGCTGCCCTGCCCTGCCCTGCCCTGCCTGTTGTGACACCCTGGGGCGTGCTGCTTCCGCTGCTTCTGCTGCTGTGCACATGCTGCCGGGGGCTGTCGAACCACATTGCGTAGTGCCGCGCTTGCCAGCCGCCCCTTCGCTGCCGGGACACGGCGCCCAATGCCATGGCACGAGCACAAAGGCCCCTTTGCCAGTCGCCCGTAAACTTCCCTGGCACAGCCCATGTTGCCGCCTTTGGCCCGTACCACCTCCATCGCCCGCTGTGCCACCCAGACCGTCGCCCTGCTGCGCCTGCTGCGCTTGGCTGCAGGGGGATTTGAGGAGATCTATGCAGCTCTGGGCCCCAACACCACGCTTCCTGCCGAGTATCAGATGCCTGAAAGCGACTGCCCAGTGATGTTTTGCAAGGCAAGTGCCTCCCTGTGCCTACGATTGTGAGCATTGGAATGCACACCCTCCCTTGAACGTGCTGACCCGGAGGCATGCTTGTGTGCGTTGGTTAACAAGTGCCAGCGAGTGTGCTCTTGTGACAGGGCATACCCTGACCACGTCCACTGTGGCTCACAGTCAACCCTGCTAGGTCTGCTTGCTTCTCCCCTCCTGCAGACCCTCCCCCTGCTCAGGGGCTCCTGCCTTGGCTTCGATAATGACACCCTCCTGGCCACCCTACCTCACAAGGTGTGGCCGCCCTGCCCTGCCCTGCCCTGCCCTGCCCTGCCCTGCCCCCTGCCCTCTCGGACTGCATAGCTTGCCTGGGTCCGCCCTGCCAGCCCGACAGGCCATGCCATGTGTTGGCCAGGTACAGCCTTGCTCCTCCCCCCCTTTGCCTGCTGCGCGGTATCGCCGCCATGCTGCTTGCCGCACGCCGGCGCCGCCATCTGGCCCTCCTCAGCGTGCTCAACCGCCCC
>JTEE01000228.1:108495-125711 GCA_002896455.3 Chlorella sp. ArM0029B | reverse complement strand
TGCTTTGCGTTGTGCCGCCATGTCGCTTGCACATGCTGTCGCCACCGCCGGCCCTCCTCAGCTTGCTTGACACTCCCCCCCCCACACACATTCTGTGCCCAGATTCTGCACGACCCCAAGACGAACGCCGACGCTGTGGCGGCTTGGGACGAAGCCACCCAGACCGCCCTGTTTCTTTTCAAATTCACCGAGGAGCAGAGGGACTGGCTGGTTGACGCCAACGCGGTCCAGGTCAGCACGGGGCATGCTGAGCTGGCAGCATTGTCCAGCTGGCAGTGGGGTCCAGCTGGCTTTGTGGGGCTGCCATCTGGCTGGCAGGTTAAGGCCCCCTGGCTGCTGCCGGTGGGCCGTGCTCCTGCTTTGCGGGCCCAGCCGTGTAGCCCCGCCACGGGCCGATCAGGTGCCACTTGCGTGCCTGCCGACTTCCTGACATACCGATCAACGGCCTGCCCGCCCACCAGCCAGCCTGCCTGCGCGCATGCCTGCCTGCCCGCCTGCCCAACCTGCCTGCCTACCTCACTGCCTGCCTGCCCGTCTGCCCTCCTGCCCGCCTGCCTGCCTGCCTGCCAAACTTGCCTAACTCGCCTGCTTGCCCTCCTGCCCTGCCCTGCCTGCCTGCCCGCAGGTCGGCGGGTTTGTGGAGTCTTGTGAGGCCCTGGTGCCCGGCAGCGACGAGGCCCTGAGCTTGACCACGGTGAGTGACATTTTGTTGTGTCTTGGTTGTTTTGGGTTGTTATTTTGTTGGGTTCTTGGCGAATCTGGGAAGTTGGACATCAGCCCCCCAGAACCTTTGGCAGCTCGTACCACACCTGTGGTCACCGGTTTCAAGGCCCTGCGCTTGACCACGGTGAGGGGGACAGCAAGTTTGGCCCTAGCCAGCAAGGGCTGTTCGGTCATGTCCGCCCGGATTTGCTGCACGGCCTGATGCCACCTGGGGGATGTGCACCATCTCAAGCTGCTGATTCCGCAGCTGACGAAACATTTGACAGCAAGACATGTCCGTAGTCTTGCTTCCCTGCGCCGTGCAGCTTGTGGGAGTGGTGGCCGACTGGCGCCGTTGGCTTAGGTCACTCCTTTATGGCCCTTTGTTACAAACAAACATCTGCTTTCTTCTTCTTCCCTGCAGCTGGTGGGTGATGTCCAGGTTCATGCCGGCTTCCTCAATCAATTCGAGGCACTGGCCATCTCCCCAGCGACAGGTGGGCACAGGTGCCGGCCAAATTTAATGGTTTGTCAGTGATTGGGGCAGGCCGGCACAGGCGGCGGCAAATGGGTATGTGATTGGGCAGCCAGGCATAGATGGCAGCCATGATTGTCCGGCACGGCAGGTAGGGACAGGCGACAGCCACAAAGCCACAGCAACGACTAGATGCAGCCCAGAAGCCATGGTATAGCCACATAATGCATCCTGTACTGCCTTTCTACCCTCGTGTGCTAGGGCAGGCCAGCGGCCCAGGCGAGGCCTCTTCCAGCGCTTGCAACCAGCGTTTTCCCGCCCCGCTTCCCACACCTGCTCCTTCCCCACGCTTTGTTTTGATTTGTTCGACCGAGTGCAGAGGCCGAGAACATCACTGCCGCACTCTACTCCATCAACGGCGGCAAGACCCCACGCCGTGTGGCCTGCAGCGGCTTCAGGTGGGATCCCTCCCCGTTTTTTTGTTTTGTTTTTTTTCGGTTTCGCGTTTCTCACAGCGCTGCGGCGCACATGGGTGTGCGCTGCAGATGCGTCCAGGAGAACCTCAGAGAGGCAGCAGATGCCGAGTCGCAGACTCCACATTGTAGAAGCCGTTGCTGGGTTGCTGACAGTTGGCCGGGCTGAAAGCGCCGGGGATCCATCCCTGTGGCAGCTGACTGGACCAGGTGCTTTTTACTTCCTCGACCCCGCGCCCTCGGGCGGTGGCCAGTTTCTTGAGCTCCCACCAGGTCATGTATGGGAAGCGCCTTGTCGACAGCCAAGCGGACAGGGGATTTACAGCCAGTGCAGCAGCCAATGCAGACAGTGTATTCTCAGCTTGCACTCGAGTGCTCGGTCGGCTTTCAGCAAGCGAGGCTGCCCATTTGGCTTCGCAGGCGCCTCAGTTGGCCCCACCCATCGCCCCGTGCTGTGCCCCCCCAACTTCCTGCTGCCGCAGCCTGGGCGCCGCCCTGAGCGAGTTGTGTGGAATGTGGGCCTCGATTCTGTGGCCGGGGGCAGACATCCTGGTTGCAAACCAGGTGAGGGCAAGCCTGGGCCTTGGGTAGACGCGGCTGGGAGAGGGATGGTCACAAGGCTGCTTTGGGTAGACAAGGCTGGCCGAAACAGTCTACACAGAGAGGGTGTAATGGTCCTGCAATGCCTGCCTGTTGGGCAGGCACCAAACAGACGCGTGGTGCACAGGCAGCACCGCCTGGCAGATCGCTATCCCCGACGGCAGGTACAGGACGGGGGCGGGCCGACAGGGCCAGCCGGCGTGCCGGGATCCCACCCCACGCGTGCCCAGTACCGCGCCGTGCTGTGCTCAAGCTGGTGTGCTGTGCTGTGCTGTGCTGTGCAGGGTGGTCCCATCCCGGGAAACGAAGACTTTAAGCTGCTGTTTGAGGCGACCGTGGGGCGCGCCTACAAGTGAGTTTGCATGGCTTCTCTCGTCTTGTTGCAAGTGCACTGTTGCCGCTGCCGCGTCCCCGCCGCCGCTACTGCCGTTGCCGCCGCCGCCGCTACCGCAGCTACCCTGGCGCAGCTGCCGCCGCTGTTACAGTAGCAAGGAGTGGAAGGAAGCAGTGTGCCCATTGGGCTCCCTCCGCCTAGCGTGCGCCTTCCCAGCCCAGTGGCGGCACGGCGCTGGCAGGGAGAGGAGCAGGCACCTCTCCAAGCTGCGCTGCTGCCCCTGCCAGCCGTGCGCCGCTGAAACCACCACAGGCTGGCCCCCCACCCTCCGCCACTCCCTCCATGTACTGCCCGGTTCTTGTAACCATTCGTATGTACTGCCTCTCGTGCAGGTACGTGTACCGCATGGATCTGGTGCCCTCGGGTAATTCTCAGCAGCATGGGGGGACTTTGGGTTGCACCAGGTCGCCTGGTCGTGTGCTGGTGCTTTGCGTTCGCACAGCATGCATGCACCTGCGGTGGTCCTCCTGCCTGGGGCTTGCTCAAAAGCGGCACCTGCCGCCCCTGTATCACTCCCACCTTGCACCACCGCTCTTCTGACCGACGAGCTCTGCTTGCAGCGTCTATCCTTTTCCGCACCCCTCGTCCCGTGCCTCTCCGCCTTCTCTCCTGCCTTCCCTCCACCTGTCGCCTCCCTTCCTTACTCCCATTATGCCTTGCAGTGGCTCCTTTTGAGTGGTACAAGCGTGTGCCCGCCAGCATTTGGATCAACGGCACCACCGCCCTCCTGCAGGCAAGTGGCACACAGGCATGCATACCGCAGGCACCCTGTGACAGGCAGGCATACAGGCATGCATACAGGCATGCACAAAGGCTCGACAGAATCTGGGCAGATCATCCCCTGCGCATCCCAGCCAGCACCCAGAGAAGCAGCACCATTGTGCCTTGTGGGAACAGATTGATTGTGAAAGGAGATTGCAGGGGTGGTGCTGCAACAGGCAGCGGGAGGCTCGTGGCCTCGCGGCGGTGCATGCATGCACGCGACAGCTGGCCACCCGGTGGGCTGGCAGCCGAATTGCTGGGATGTTCTTGCATCAGCGCAGCGGCTCCCTCTGGTTGTGCAGGCATGTGTGTGATGGGCATGCAGGGCTATCCCAGATGGGTGTCTCGCCATGACCAGCTGACGCCGCTTTTTTGGCCATGCCGGCGGGCCCCTCCTGCCTCCCTTTCTTGGTGTGTAAGCTGCTGGCGCAGTCCCTCCTGCCTCCCTCCCTACATTGCACTACTGCTTCTGTCCTGTCCTGCCCAACCGATCCCTCGACTTTTCTTTATACGACAACCCACGATGATTCTAGTATTTGACATTGTTGATTTTGTTTATGATCGCTCTTAAATTGAAAACCTGCAGGACCGCCCCTATTGGAGCTTCCTAGACGAGAGCTGGAACGACCACACCTGTGAGCCCATACAAGTGTACAGGGCATGCATGCAACTGAGGCGGGTCGCCCGGCAGCTGCCCGGCAGCTGCCAGTCTGCGTGCGCTCCCTGCCACCCCATCTTGTCATGCCTGTGCACTCAGCTGCGCGCGGCCCGGCTGCTGTGGGCCCCTCCCGCCCTCGTCCGCCACCCAGCGGGTGCCAGGCTGCATGCTAGCCGCGGCCAGCGCTCTGGGCTAAGCCTGCGTGCCTGCTGCTGCCGGCTGTACCCTGTCGCAAAAAGCCTGCCCGCCTCCCTGGGAATTTGCAAACTTCCTCCTTTCCTCCCTCCCCACCTCGGGCTGCCCCTCCTCCACTCACACACATTCATTCAGGCGACACGTGGCTCGATCCTGAGACCAATGAGACAATCATTGGCTACGTCCCCAGGCTGTGAGTTACAACATGATGTGATCGCTGGCCCTCTTTGGGTGGTCGGTTCCCTCTTTGGTTGGCCGGTTCTCTCTTTTGTTGGCCTTATCCTGACTGCTCCTGGTCGCAGCGTGCCGGAGCCAGTGGCTTTGGATGTGTGAGCACCGTCCACACACCTTGTGTGGCAGCAGCAGGCAAGCAGGCACAGCGTGCCATGTCATGCATGCTGTGACCGCTTGGCCAGCCCCCCCGCCCCCCACGCACGCGTGCAGTGAGAACATCAAGCGGCCGTCTATCCCTGCCTGGATCTTCACCGCTGCTGCTGAGGTGACGGCATGAGGTGAGGCGTCGGCGGGAGGCCGCGCCCTTTGACGGGGAATGGGGAGGAGCTGCACGTGCTCCCCTGCACCCCGCGCCCGTGTGAAGCAGGCGGAAGGGGTTCCGCTTGCTTGCATTGCCCTCAGTAAGGACAAGCGCTCAACTATTCGCAAGCAATCCCTGGGCAGGCACTTTTGATTCAACTCATCACAGCAACATGTCAGCCACACCTGTGCCCGCTCAGATTCAACTGCAGCCCTCCTTTCCATCCTTTCCCAGCATGCACCCACTTTTGCAAACTTCACACAACCTGCTGCCAAGCGCTCCATGTGTGCCCTAGACCGCGTGCTCTGAGCATTTTTGCACTGCCTGCAGCCCTGACCTGCTTTATAATGGGCCCGGCAAGTATACAAGCCGGAACCCGCTCAAAGAACCGTCCATTTAAACAGTGTCGGCAAGTTGCTCAAAGATGCCAAGGATGAGTTGTCTGCGGATGTCTGAGGAGGCAGTGCTATGTTTTTGGAATGTCATGGCACGGGTCAATCAGCAGTACGGTCAAATGATCAATGAGGTGTACAGGGGAGCGAGGTTCGTGGTAAGAACACAAATGCAGCGGGTGCACAGCAGCCACGTCAGCAGCCACTGCCAGCAGTGAAGTGCTGTGTGGATATAGGGAGTTTAGTGCCCAGATGGCCACGTCAGCAGCCCCTGTTGGAACAGATGCTTGTGGACGCCAGGATCCTGAACTTGGAGAAGCTGGGGAGGTCGAAGAGGCGGGAGAAGACCTGTGAAAGGGATGAGAAGGCAGGAGAAGCGAAGGGTGGGCGCGTGGCGATCAGGCGCTGCTGTGGACGGGCAGCATGCACAGCATGGCAGCGCGGGGTGGGTAAATACCCTCGAGGGAGAAGAAAGCAGTCAGAATGTGAGGTGTCAGGGGGGTGGCACAAGGACCTGCCTGGAGAAGGAAAGCGTTGTGTCAACAGGCGCGTCGGGAAAGCGTGCACAGCGGGGCTGGCGGAATTTGGGCTTGGCCCAGCTGGCATACTGCATGCTTGCTTCGTCTGTGCTGCTGTCAGCTTGCGCGTCCCCGGCCTGGCGTAAGTATGCAGGTGCGCTTGCCAAGCAGAGGCCACCGAGCAACAGGGAGCTCACATGGTTCAACCTCCCCCACCCGCACGCAAGCAAGCAACGTGCCCGCTCCCCTCCCACACTCTATATATCCAGTACCACCTCTGCCCTTGCACACCAGCCCACAAATGTGCCGCCCAACCTGACCCCCACACCACCCCACACTTTAACCCCTGAAACCCAACCCCGAATCCTCTCTCAGGCGATGGGGAATGCTAGTCCGACTGCACCCTACCAAGTGACCCCACCAAGTGACCCCAGCTCCCCGCCCGCCTCACATGGGTGGCCACGTCAGATCTCTTGCTGGTCCAATCCTCCACGCCGGCCAAGGGGTCAGCCCACTGGATGACCCTGGGCTTGAACACGGCGTAGATGTAGTTGCGGCGGGAAATTTGGTTGGGGACGTTGAGCAAGTCAAACACCTGCACGAGTGAAGAAGAAGAGGAAGAAGAAGAAGGTTACAGCCCGAGGGCGTGGGGTTGAGGAAGCCAACAGGACATCACGCCATAGGCACCAGCTGCCACCACCTGCACCGGTGCACATGCAGTGATGGTGGGCAGAGTATGTCTGTTCACGGGGAGGGCAGGTCGGCGGGGCAGGAAGGGGCAGCAGGGGAGGCCAGAAGCGCCACTCGCGCTGCATGATTCCTGACTTTGAAACAGGGGACATCGAATTGCTGGCACCAGCTTGCTGGGCCGTGCGCCCGCCACTTGCCTCCTAACCAACGCAGGCGGCACCTCACCCCACCCACCCACCNACTCACTCACCCCATGGTGGTAGCGGTTGCCTCGAAGCGCGTCTCTCAGAAGCGCAGCGGTCTCATTTCCGGTGCTGGGGGAGGGACCCGGCTGGTACGTGGTGCGGCCAAACTTTACAGTCAGGGCGATCTGTCGGGAGGGAGGTGCGCGGCAGCGCGGGGAAATGGCGCAGGGACGGGCACAAACAAAGCCGAACGGAGTGGTCAGGAGTGGCTTGAGCCTGTGTGTATGTTGCGCACACAGGGAGGTGCGGGCAGCGCATGGCGGGCGCAGCATGGCGCGCCGGTGGATCAAGTGCGCTCGTGCACACCCAAGCGCAGCGCACCCGGTTGTGACACCCAGGCATGGAGGGTGTGCACGCCAACAGTTGAACAGTGGACCACACAGCACAGCCCAGCCCATCAGGCATGTGCCACAAGCCTGCACCGCTCATGCACTTTGCACACCTGCAGTCGCCACAGTTTAACGGCCCTCCCTCCCCGTCCGGCCCAAGCAGAGCCCACGCCCTCCACACTGGTGCAAGGTGAGCAGTACACCGAGTGCAAGGGGAGCAGTACAAATCGTGCCACGGGGCCATCTCACCTTGTACCCATTCAGAGATTCGTCAAAGGCCCCTTCAGCCAGCGGCCTGGACAGCAGGGTGGCCAGGGCGCGTGCCTTGCGCACATGGGCGGCGCAGGTGCCCGCCGGCCCACACCCACCGCCCAGCACTGTCACGACCACGGGTTTGGGGGTGCCTCTGCTGTAGTCAAAAGGTGAGGTGAACTCCACCCTGAGGAGGGGATCTCCACGGAGGGCAGACTGCAACTGATCGGCGTACCCCCACCTGCGCAGCGCAGCATGGGCAAAGCGTGACGGAGCGGCACGACGGGCAGGGTGGTGTGACGCGTGCACAAAGGGGGCCCGCTAGGTGGGGGCAGGGCGGCGGACGGGGGGTGAGCTCTCTCAATTTCCCAGGCTGGGTGTTCGTGCGTGCCCCATCCGCGCGTGGCAGGCAGACAGGCTGCACCATAGGATGGAGTCACTGGGTGATGATACAGCCCTCTCAGCGGCGGCCGCTCAGGGGCGGGTAGTTCTGGCGGGGTCACGGGTGCCCACAGCAGCCGGCTCCTGAGCGGCGCCGCCTCACTCTCAGCCGGCTCCTGAGCGGCGCCGCCTCACACTCGCCGACAACTGTTTCAGACACCAGCGTGGTTTATCTGGAGCTTGGCCCGGCAGGCACGGCTGCTCACATCCTTGTAAACCGACTAGTGGGCGTCCAAGTGTGCAAGGCGAGGCACTGCAAGCACCAAGGCGCCGATGGATGCCAAATGCGATCATGCAGCGCTCACCATGAAGGCGGCGGTGTGAGCGCCAGTCCGGCGCCAGTCAGAGCCGCGAGACAGGCGCAGACTAGCAAGACGTGCGCAGCACTGGTTAGCGGCGCTGTTCTCATTGGTGCCGGGTGGGACTGTAACAGCGAACGGGGCGTTCCAGCTTGCCAGGCCGTTCAGTTGAACAGTTCCTTCAAATACGGACTTGGCCCTTTCGAGCTCCCCTTTCCAACTCTTGCCCGTTTTCACTAGAACAGCTTGCAGTTGTGTATCTGTAGTCTAGACGCGCCGCCGAGCTGACTGTGCACCGCCCCTGCGGCAAGGCCGCCGCTGCAACTTCGCTGCGTGCAACAACGGCGGCAGGCTGCAGCGGCGGTGCACCGTCAGCCTTGAGGACCAGCCACAGCATGAGGACCTCTGTGCCTCATGCTGTGCCTCCCTGCAGAGCCAATCGGGAATGCCTCGTGGATCCAGCCGGCGGGAGAGAATACAGACTCCTTCTAACAGCACCGTGTGCCTTATCGCTGGTGTGGTTCACTTGCGCTTCCCGGCGCCAGGCGTGAATGGCGCCGCAGCAGGTGCCCTTGTAGCGGGGTGGGATGACGGCTGGCTGGGTGTATCAAGAGCGCAATGAATACTGTCTCGCACGTGGGCCCACATGTATGATTGCCGACGATGCAGTGTGTTGGTGCGACAGCAGAACGCCTCAAGTACTCGAGCTCATCACTGGCAGGGGGAGGAGCTGCCGGCCCGCCGCCTGCACAGCTGCGTGGCGGGCGCTGTGTGTTTCTGGACTTGCGCACACGTATCATGTTGTCTCCAATTTAAACAGATCCCGCGCCATTTCAGCACCCTGCCCTTTCCGCTAGCCCCTTCCTCATGCCGCCAGCCCCAGCCTCGCAACACCCTCCCTCCCCTCCACTGTCCACCCTGACTGGCCCCTTCCTCATGCTGCCTGGCCCCGCCTCCAGCGCCCTGTAACCTCCTCCAGCCCCTTCCCAGTGCCGCCATCCCGCCCTACCGCACCCAGTGGGAGCCTGCCTGGCCACCTCCACCAACACCACCCTGGTGTCGCCAGCATCCTGCCACCGCGATAAGCCCCTTCCCCGTGCCGTTAGTTCCCCCCTGCAGCGCTCTGCCTGCAGCGCCCTGCCCCTGCTCATGAGGCAGTTGGATGTTTGGTAGAGGGTGTGAGGAGGAAGAGGCCCCGGTGAAAGGCGCAGACCGCTGCTACACTGCCAGAAGCATGTATTTGCCACACCCCATACTTGGGGCACTGTTGGAGCTCCGAAACGTTTTGCTTTGCATCCGGGGACACCTGTGCCTCAGCAGCCGTCATTCTGGGGCCATGCGTACATCTGAGGGGAAGGGGCACCGACAAATTCCCAAGAGGTGCCCTTTTCTCTGAGGTACGGTAGGGCTCAGATCAGGGCTACCTACCTGTGTCTCAGGGCGGAGGCCCTCCGGAGAAATCAGGGGGGGTATCCTAACGTCAGTGAGCAATGCCCCAGCCCTGACGGGCAGCCACCACCAGCCCAACGGTGGGAGTCCGCGTTGGCCTGGACGTAAGGACAATCACTGCATTGAGTTGCAGCACACCAACATGTGTTGAGTTGCCGGCAGGAAGACAACCTGTTGGCCCTATGCCTCAGAGTGTTGCCCAGTGTCCTCCTGCTGCGGTTCCTGCACTGTGCCTGCTGTGCCTGCTGTGCGGCAGGCGTGCTGGGTGGCGGCGGCAGAAGCAGAGCCCTGAACCATCACGAATCAATGCCGCGTCGCCCTACATCTTTTCAAATGACAGTACTGTTGTTATTCATGGCCGTAAGCGCGACAGCCCGGCTGTCGCGCCCCGGCCTAGCGTCTCAAAATGCTCCGCTTCGCTCGCCAACAGCTCTCGGGGTCGCCAAATAGCACTGCACACAACCGCAAAGTATGTTATAATCCGAGAAGGCCCGCCGGGCGCCGTTTGAGGCGGCCCGCTCAACGGCCAGCCCGATTCGGGAACGCTAGCTCTCGCCCGGGTGTCAATCAGGTGAATTGTCGGTGATCTATGCAGTGACGCAACTGCGATGGCTGCATCTTCCGGTCTGCCCCGGCGGTCCGCCGCCTGCCGCCGCCTGCCTGCGGCAGTGCAGCGCTGTGCTGCGGGGTGGGCTGACTGCCCTGCCTGTTGGCCTTTGCAATGGTGCAGGTGCAGGCATGGCTAATAAATCATGGCTCGGCTGCTGACAGGCAGCAAGCTGGTCAATCGTTCCCTCGCTACCTCGAGTGGCAGCCGGGGGGCCTGCCCTTGTAGGCGGCAACAAAGCGTGCGATGTTGCACTCCTTCTTCTCCTTCCTCTCGCACCTCTCTCAATTTGACGGTTTAGTCCCTCTTTCGGCCACCCTCTGCTGCTCGCTCTGTAATGTGCAACTCTGATTGATACCCTTCCTAACCCTCCCGCGTTCCACGTGCCACGTGGCGCCGCTGTCACGCCATGCACAAGCGGTTGACTGTGCCAGCCAGCTTGCCATGTGAAAGGTACACCATGTGTACCTCAGGAGGAGCAGCAATCCAGAAGAAAGTTGTGTTCGGCCATCGGTTGTTGGATGTTGGGGTACCAGTGCTTTGATTGAGCGTCAAACCAACATGAACGCAAGTCAATGTTGGAACTACGGGCGGTGAGTGCATGTGGGCCAACGTTGGCGTTGTTGGCTTTAGTTGGATACCGTTGGACGTTGGTCCAACACTATTTACCTTTAGAAAATCGGGGCCCATTTTCGGATGTCTGAGCTAGCCTCTGAGCTCAGCGCTGTCCTAGCTGCCGTGCATACGAGGGGAAGGGGCACCTGCTGCCATCTTGCAGGCACGCTGGCGGGCTGCCTGCCCATACTTGCTCCGAGTGGCGGTAACGGCAGTGCACCCAGGTGGTTGAGCATGTAGTGTCAGGCCAGGAGGATCCTCACCCTCACACTACGGGTTGGACGGCGCCGCTGCGGGGTTCAATATGCCTGCTGCTTCTGACTTCCCTGAAGCTGCCGCCGCCCCGCGCTGTGCTGACCCGCTGCACATGCCGTGCCTCCACCCAAGAGCTCGTCATCATGTACCTCGTGATCACATGATCGCCCTGGCTGCACCGGCAAAACAATTATGAGCCCGATGATTTTTTGCACCAGCAGTCCTGGATACCGCCACGCAGACCTGCCAAAACACCGGGTGAAGCTGCAACGCATCAAGTGCCAAACAATGAGCCGCTGAAATGGGCTGCAAAGCCCTCTGCCTGGTGCTGCTGTGCACTGAGCTATGCACCGTGCTTGCAGCGCTCGCTCCCGGCGACAGCCTCGTCCCTGACAATCTGTACTACTCCCAGCTAAAGGATGGGTCGCTCGCCGCACAAGCGCCCGGCGTAGAGCTCCAAGGGCAGCTTCTGCGCAACACTTCTGCTGCTACGGCGCAGGCGTGCGCGGCAGCGTGTCGCGAAGACCCCCAGTGCTCCGTGTTTGGCCACACGGTGGGATGCGCGCAGGTGCGTGCTCTCAGCCATGCCGCTGCCCAGCTGGTCTGGCGCCCTTTCCCGCCGCCGCTCGAGCGTCACACCTGTGCTGTTGCCGCCCTTTGCCACCACACCCCACGCAGGCTGCCAACTGCACAGACTGCCGCCTCTACGCTCTGGGGTGCACCATTGAGCCGCTTGTGGCCACCTTGAACCCTGAAAAGCTGGTGGGAGGTGCGCACCGCTGCCCGCTGCCTGCCGCCGCTGCCTGTGGGCTGGTGCGCACCGCGCCCCGATGTTGTGGCGCGCGCCCCCCCCCCCCCGCTCCCCCCATGCGTCCTGGCACACAATTGCACCACACATCTGCGTGCTGCTGGGGCCCGTGCACACCTGCCGCCCATTGCCCTGCTGCCTCAGCCCTTGGCCCGATCAGCAGCCCGAAGCGGCAGCCCGAGCCCCCACATGATGAGGAGGAGGCGCGCTGCCACCCCACAAGCCACTCGCGGGCGGGCGCTCGACAGAGCATCAGCACTGGATGCACAGCTCAGCACTAGTCATGCACGCAACAATTACATCGTTCACGATGCGGTGTACCACATCTGTCACCTCTCTCACAGCTCCCCAGTCGTTCCCGCAGGCTGCCCGGTGCGCTCCATGCGGACTGCACTGCCTGCTTGACTTCACGGCTGTGCACTCAGCATTGCTGCGCATCATTTTGACCGTACGCAGCAGCCCTCCTCCCCTTGATCTCCTGCCACCTGTGCAGGCTTTCCAGTGCGTTACGAGCTGACTGAAGTGCCGGGCTTCACGGCGCAGCCAGGGCAGGGCGTGCCCGGCGCCGACCTGCCCTGCAACCAGTCACTCGTCCCCGGCAAATGCGCGCTGCGCTTAGTGACTGACGCCGTCGTGCTGTGCGTCCGCACCCCCGACTGCGTAGCCGTGGTGCACTATTTTCTAGGTGGGGGCGGGTGTGCGTGAGGGGCGGGGGGGGGGGGGAGGGGTCGTGGGGTGTTGTCGGGCGACCAGACCCGTGGGCACGACCCCATTGGTCGCGACCGTGGGGTGACCCACGACGGATGCTATTGAAGTGCGCGGGGCAGCCCTGCAGCAGAGAGGGCGCAGTGAAGATTTGCTTGTGAGGGCGAGCAGACGCCTGATTTGCACGCGCGGCTGCAGGGCGGCACCCGTGCACTTATTTTTCAAACCAGAGCGGCGCGCCTTTGCGCGTCCGTGTATGGCTTTGTGTTGGTACCCAAGCGTTGCATCGCCATACAGAGGGGAGATGCCCAACATCTCGCCAGGCACGGCTGTGCAAGCGGCGAAACAGCGCTTGCATTGGCAGGCGTGCAGCCGCATCACGGACCCTCTGCTGGCTGCCTCCCACCGCCCCGTCTCCCTGCCTCCCCTTGCGCCACCCAGGTCTAGATGGCTGCTCCGACCCGGTATCCCTGCTTGTACACGACACCCTCACCCAGAGCGGTGCCTTTGTGTCTCCCTCGGTTGCCACGCTATCACGACTGGACTTCGGCTCCCTGGTCAGTGGGGCGGGATGCAGCAGGGGCCGGGCTGCGGCAGGGGGCAGGGCAGCCAAGGGAAGTGCGGCCCTGGGGCAGGGCTTAGCTGCCTGGTAAGTGGGACGGGCTGCGGCAGGGGGCAGGGATCAGCCACCGGGTCATTGTGGGGAGAGGACGAGGAGGGCAGCCAGGAGCAAGGCAGGGAGGTGCGGCAGACAGCATGCCTCCAGTGGGCTCTTTTCGTGACTAGCCTACGGGGCGATGGTGCAGGGAGGCGCAGGGAGGTGCAGGGCATTGCTTTGCAGCTGTGCCTGACCAGGACAGCCCCTGCACCTGCCCCCATGCTTTACTAATCCCACCTGCCAGCCTCTTCCTTTTGCCTGTTGCAGCGAAGCACCACACTGATGGCAATTGACGGCACTGTCGTGTTGCCCCCAGCGGACGAGCTGCCTGCTGCCAACGCCTCCCCGCCCTCTAACACCACCTGGCTTGGCTGCATCACTGCTGAGAATGCCCTGATGGCTGGAGCCGTAGTGGAGGTGCTGAGCGGGGTGCCGTCAGCAGAGGCGTGCGGCAAGCGGTGCCGAGCTGACGGCAGGTGCAACCTGTTCAACTTTTGCGAGCAGGCACAGGGATGCAGGTGCGCTGGCGCGGTGGCAAGAAGGCGGGCGGACGGGGCGGGGCGGCAAGCAAGGGGCAAGAAGGCGGCAGGCAAGCAAGGGGCGAGAGTGCAGGCAGGCAGGCAGGCGGCGGGCAAGCAAGGGGCGAGAGTGCAGGCAGGCAGGCAGGCGGCGGGCAAACAAGGGGCGATAATGCAAGCAGGCAGGCAGGCGGCAAGCAGGCGGGCGGGCAGGGGCCCGGGCAGCCAGCAGCCTGCCCGGCCCCAGGCTGACCCTTTTCTATCTGCTGGGGGCTGTGCATCGAGCTAGCCCTACCAACAGCCAGCCCACTACCTGCGGCCCCTGCTGCTCGCACCACATTTCTCTCTGCCCTGGCCCGCCCCGATGTGACTCTGCCCACCACGACTTTGCCCCTGCATGCAGTTTCACCTGGGGCCCCCGCACCCTGCGCCTGGAGCAAGGGCAGTGTGAGTGCCTGCTCGCCTCCCCAGCCACAGCCGGGCACCGCTGCAATCCTGGGATGCACACACACCACGCTGCACGGCACATCTGACAGCCCTCCTGCTGCTGCCGTCCTGCCGAGCAGAGAGGAGCACCCAGGCATCGAGACTGCACTGCCTGATTGATCGTCCTGCCTCGTCCTCTGCACCCTGCCTGCCTGCCTGCAGGCGAAATGCGGTACAGCGAGTCGGTGGCGCCTTCTGCGGGTGGCTTTCCACCGGCTGTGCTCTCAAAGGGAGAGGGAGTGCCCTTTGTAGGGGGCGCGCCGCTCGCCCTCTACGCCCCTCCCCTGCCTGGCTTCACCCACCTGCCAGGGCGCAACCAGTTTGCCTTTTCGGGCGGCAGCTTCAACTGCAGCTTCACCATCAAGTGAGGGAGCATTCCGCCAGGATGCTTGAAGCTGGGCTGGATGCCTGAAGCTGGGCTGTGCTCGAAGCTGGGCTGTGCACATGTGTGGGTGCGTGGCACACTCGTGCGCATGCAGGGCAGGGGCACCAGTACCCGGGCCCACACTGCTTGCGCCCTGGACCCTGACGTTATTGGTCAGTCTTTCTATCCTGGGAACCCCGGGTACTATCCTGGGAACTCCTCTCAAGCCAGCGCTCCTATCTAACCACTTTTCAATATAGTGCCAGGCCTTGTGTCTGCTCCCAAGCGAGCGCCCCTCCCGGGCCAGTCCCAGGCATGACACATGCCACTCACGCCTGGCCCCGCTGCCTTGTCTCGCCCCTCCTCCCGCCCCGCCATGCAGCCCTGAGTCACAAGAGTGTGTGGTGGGAGGCACTCTGGAGGTTATAGGACACGCCTGTCAGCGCACCCCAGAGTGTGTGGGCTTTCTGGTCACCTCAGGTGCGCACTTGCAACCTTTCCTTCTTGCTGTTCTTTCATTTTGTGTGGGTGAATTGGGCCGGCTGCACTTCTGGACTCAAGTGGGTGGCCATACAGTGAGGGGGCCAAGCAGAGCAGTGTGCACGGGCGAGAGGCGGTGGAGTGGGTGGCGCCCCGACTTGGCCTCTCCCCATGCGCCAAAGCTCTTGCCAGATCTGCCCCTCGTGCTCTGCCCCCCACGCTCTAAACCTCTTGCCAGCTCAGCCCCTCGTGATCCAAACCTCCTGCCAGCTGTGCCCCGCTGCTCACATCCTCCGCTCTGCGCGCCGCCTCCCCGCAGGCGAACCAAACGGCTCAGCAGTGGCCGTCCTCAAGTCTGTGATCGACCCGGGCTCCATTGGCCTCAGCCCCACAAATGCGTTATACACGCTGGACGGCGCAGCGCCAGGTGGCAACCCGCCAGCTCAGCAGGACGGCGCTGACAGCGGGGGCAGCAGCCTGTCATCGGGGGCAATCGCTGGCATCGCAGTGGGGGCAGCTGCAGCGGTGGCGGCGGTGGCTGGTGTCATGTGGACACTGCTGCACCGGCGGGGGCGCGCCGTGGGGGCGGGAAGTGCAGCGGGCACCCACGCCGGCAGCTGCGAGCTGGGGCAGGGGGACGGCAAGCTAGCCAAAGCCACCGAGTGTGCCAGCCTGGGTGCAGTGGGCACTCTCGGCATGCCGCCTGTCGGCGTGGGCAGCGGGGGCAGCGGCGCGGGGCAGGGGGGCAGCAGCGCGCCACATTCTGGTACCACCGTGGTGTCAACATCTAGTCAAAGCAGCGCAGGGGGTGAGCGGTACCGCAGCGTGTGCCACCCGGCACATGCCCCCTCAGCTCCCAGGCTGGCCACCGCCGGCAGCAGCCTCACGTTTAGCCCCTTAGCTGGCGGGCCCAGCCGCAGCAGCGGCCCACTGATGGGGGGTCCAGCTGTTGGAGAGGCAGGCCGCAGCAGCGGGCCCTCGGCGGGGCCTTCTGGTCGCAGCAGCGGGCCACTAAGCCCCTTTGCCGGCGGGCCCGGTCGCGGCGGCAGCAGCAGCGCAGCAAGCCCCTTTGCCGGCGGCCCCAGCCGCGCGGGCAGCAGTAGCGCAAGCCCCTTTGCCGGTGGCGGCCCCGGTCGGGGCAGACGGAGCAGCTGTGACGCTCCCAGCCGCGCGGCCAGCGGGGGCGGCCCGCTGCCCATTGCAGTTCCTGCCCCGGACTTAAAGGCAGCAGCTGCCACAGGCGCTGGGTCCGCTGTGATCACCAGCTGGGTGCCCAGCGCACCCATTGTTGCCAGCCCCTTTGCAGCAGCCAGGGCCCGGGCGGCGGCCGCCCAGCAGCAGCAGCAGCAGCAGCAGCGCAGTGCTTCGCCCGCCGGCTCCTCGGCCTCCCGCCAGGGCCTGTCGGCAGACACCTCTCAAGAGGGTGGCCTTGCGGCTTCTACCCTGGGCTCTGTGCTGCTCCCCAGCCCCTCCTCTGCCGCCACGTCAGCCTCCCATGCCCTGCCTGAGCTGGCGCAGCACGTGGCCGATCAAGATGCAGCAATGAGCTGGGGAGGGTCGGATGCTGGGGGAGAGTTGCTGAGGGAACACTCCATCATCTCTCCACACGCCCTGTCTGACAGCCTCAGGGGGTGGCTGGTGGATATTGAAGACATCACCTTCCTGAGATGGCCCAATGGGGCGCCAAAGGAGCTTGGGTCGGGTGCCAGGTGAGTGCATGGTAGCTGACTGGTGCCTCTGGCTTAATTTCCTGTCGGTTTCCTCAACACCACGCCCTCGGGCTGTAATCTTCTTCTTCTTCTGAGTGCTGCCCAGTGCCACCGCTGCTGCCGCTGCAGTCGCACGCTGTGCCGTGTGCCGCTGCTGCCATGCGCCTGCTGCCATGGCATGTGCCGCCATCAGGCCTGTGCAGCTGGTGTGCTGTCTGGTGCTGTGCTGCCGCCCCTGCCGCTGCTTGCCATCGTGCCGCTGCCGCCGCTACCCCTGCTGCCCCTGCCCGCCATGCCGCTGCCTGCTGCCCTGCCCTGATGCCGCGCAGCTGCTCGGCTCAGCCACCGCCCCGCCCAGAGTCCCCGCCCACCTGCCCGTCCCGACCCTTTCCTGCCCGCCGCACCTGTCCTCCCACCCCCGCCCCAACCTTTGCCTGCAGCGCCACCGTGTTCAAGTGCAAGTACAGGGGAGAGGTGGTGGCTGCCAAACAAGTGGACCTGGGGCGCAGCCCAGCGGTGCAGGAGCTGTTCATCACGGTGGGTGGGTGGGTTGGATGGTGTTGCATTTTGGGTGGGCGGGTAGGTGTTGCATTTGGGCGCAG
>JTEE01000228.1:78257-105906 GCA_002896455.3 Chlorella sp. ArM0029B | reverse complement strand
CATGGGGCACCGCTGCACCTCGGCGGTGGACATGTACAGCTTTGGAGGTATGCTTGTACAGCATGCTTGTACAGCTTGTACAGCATGTACAGCATGCTTGTACCCATGCCTCTGCATGTGCGGGGCGGTGAGATAAAAGCACAAGGGGGGTGGCAGGTACACTCGGGTGGCAGGCACGTCGGGTGGCAGGCACGTCGGGTGGCAGGCACGTAGGAGAGGCAGGAGAGGCAGGTGCTTTGGGAAGGGTGGGCGGGACTGGGATGGGGCTGGCAGCAGCATCCTGAATTCATGCCTCACCGTGCATGGCCCAGCGGTGCACCTCTGGTGTACGCGTCGGGTGCGGGCCGCCGGGCGGGCTGCCAGCACGCTCCTGTTTCCGTCTCCCGGGGGGGCAGCGCTGCCGTACGGAGCGCTGCTGCACGCTGTGATTACAGTGAAGCATCGTTAGGGGCACAGAGAGCACCGGCGCCTGCGGTAGACACCTGTGGCCTCAGCTGTAAACGGTGGGGCCTGCGTGGCCTCCCACCTTGCGGTGCGCCCTCCCTGCCCTTGCGCTGCCACCAACACCCTCAGCTGTGGACTTATGCACGACCCGGCCTTCTTCTGTCACACAGCACCCCAGCCGTAGGTAGACTTGCACAGCCCACGGCTCCTGCTGTACCCCCCTGCACCCCGCCTGCAGTCGTTCTGTGGGAAATTGTGACCGGCGAGCCCCCCATGCGCGGCGAGATGCGGCTGCCACGCGTACCCGAGGAGTGCCCGCAGGTAGGGTGTCAGGGTGCTCGTGCATGCTGTGCGCGCTGTGGTGCAAGTGCTGCCTCATGCAGCGTCTGAAACGAGGAGTGCCCGCAGGTAAGGTGCGAGGGGAGTGGTTGTGACACCTTGCATGCTGTGCGCGCTGTGCATGCTGTGCCATGCAGCGCTTGCGAGGGGTGCCCACGGGTAGGGCGGGGCCGCCCTGGCTGCCCCGTGGGGATGGCATGGGGGCCACACATAAATATGTTTGTGCAGGCTGGCGGGGCACTGTTGGCCGCGTGCGTGCATGCGCTGGCACCGTGGGACCAGAGCCTGGCTGCCCCGCCTTGCGGCGCACCCCTGTGGCTGGCGCTGATCACGCTAAGCTGTGTTTGCGTGGTCAACTCCCTGCCCCCACCGCCTGCACCGGTACCGGCACGCATCAACTGCGCCGCCCTGCCGGACATCCTGATTTCTTGAGCCTCTTACCTTGGCTCTCGACAGCAGGCAAATTGCCCTGGTCGCCTTCATTTGTCTTGCCGTACCACAGGGTGGCGACGGTACCGCCCTGCTGCCTGCAGCCGCCAGACCGGTTGACGGTATCCCATGCATGCGGCTCCTCACCAACCCGCTGTGCTGTGCTGTGCTGTGCAGGAGGCGGTTGACCTGGTCCATGCCTGCATGAGCTTGGACCCAGAGGGCCGGCCCACGGCTCAACAGTTGATGCAGTGGCTGGAGGAGCTGAAGGGGCACGGCTGAGGAGCTGAAGGGGCACTGGCTGATCGCGTGTGATTGGTGCGCTGATGCCAGGTGGCGTGCACCATTAACTGTGTCTGGCACTGCTGGCAGCGTTTCGATGATGCGCT
Source organism: Chlorella sp. ArM0029B (assembly GCA_002896455.3). Classification (NCBI taxonomy): domain Eukaryota; kingdom Viridiplantae; phylum Chlorophyta; class Trebouxiophyceae; order Chlorellales; family Chlorellaceae; genus Chlorella; species Chlorella sp. ArM0029B. The sequence goes on along the minus strand of JTEE01000228.1, from coordinate 104,305 downwards.
GATGCCAGGTGGCGTGCGCCTTTGGGCATGTCTGGTTGGTCTGCGCCCCCCAACCGCCCCCCCTTGATTTCGTCCCACCCACTCGCACCCTGCATTCTTTCATGCTGCATGTTGTATTGTTCTTGTTCCCTTGTTCCCCCCCCTGCCTGCCCCACCCACACACATACATCCCTCCCCATGCCTCCCCACCCCCCTCGCTTTTTTCATTTGTATTAGCAACACCCTTCAAATGCTGTCCCCATGGCTAAATGCTGTCCCCATGGCCCACTTCCTCATCACCAATCAGTACTGCCCGTTCTGCCCTTCTTTCCCAAATCCCTCAAACCACCAACTTTCTGTGCCATGGGCTTGTGCAGCGGCTGCGTTTGTGTGCCTCCAGCGATTTTGATCTCGGTTTGCAGCCTTCCCACTATCTGCTGTGACAGCCGAAAGCTGCTCTCCAAGGCGCGGGCAGGCCTCTGCACGAGCTCAAGTGTACAGCCTAAAGGGTAGCGCACAAAGACACCAGGCCCTGCCATGCTTGCTGTACCAGGCTTACCCAAGCTGACCTGGTGCTTCACGCGGTGCTGCCGCTGCCTACCTGTCACAGCCCAAGCTACAGGCCGCTGCCAGCCTGTCACAGGGCATGCCAGGCTGGCAGCACATGCCAGATTGGCGTCGGGGGTGTGGGCCGGATGCATGCAGCCTCGAGCCAATCTCCTGCACCCTGCCATGAACCCCCAAGGCTGACCGTGATACAGCTGAAACAGTTGCACAGCACACATTCGTGATTGCCAGCTTCCAACCAGCTGCAGCCAGGGCCAGTCAATCTAGTAATCCTCTGGCCTCCAACACTGGGGCAATTTGCAGCAGGCGAATCATGAGCATGCACATCGTCCCTCTGGCTCCTCACTCCGTAACTAGCCCAGGCAGACCTGAGCTCCCACTGGGAGCCCAACCCAAATAATATTTGCCACCGCTGCCAGGTGGCGGCGACGCGGCGACGCATGACAGGCTGAGGCGGCCTGTGGACCACAGTGTGGTGGCCATGCTCCATTCTCGCGTCCGTGGCACTCCCTGCGCCCGCATTGCACATCATCCACCGCCCACGCCGCCCCAATGAGCTCTCTGCCGCGTCGAAGCTGAACTCTGCCGTGGCTTCCCCAGCCAGCGAGCTCCCCAGCCTCGTGAGCAGACAGGCAAGCGGCGCGCCCGCGCAGCGCAGCACCCACCGGCGCACAGCGCCCTCCTCTGCCGGCCCCAAGGCAGCGGCGCCGCTACGGCGCGCCCGTCTGGCGCGCCCGTCTGGCTCGCACATGGGCCTGCGGCTTACCAAGGAGGCGGCCCGGGAGCAAGAGCTCGACACACTGATTGACGAGGCATGGGAACAGTTCTGGGCCATGCTGCCAGCAGCGGCAGCCGACATGGACGCTGGCATCACCCACGAGGCCGGCGCCGACCATACGACTCAAATGGCCGTGCTCGACTACGCCTGTCAACTCCAGGATGAGAAGCGCGCCGTAGTGACACGTGAAAGTGGGTGCTGGCCAACGAAGTGCTTGCTTCGGGGCAGCTTGCACGCTGTGGTGACTGCTTGCTGTCGTGTTTAGTGGCACTCACCTGCTGCATCGCTGGTGGGCGCAAGGGCTGTTGTGTGTGGCTCGAGGGGCTGTTGCGTGTGGTCGTACTTACCAGTAATGCCAGCGGGCCAGCGGGGCGGCGGCTGGTTGGCCTGGGCATGCAACTGGTCTGCCTCGCCTGCCCGCTCGCCCACCGCCCTGCCGGCCTATCCACTCCCTGCTGCCCCACTCAACACCTGCCCGCCTCCCTGCCTGCCGCCGGTCCCACTGCAGGTGCCATCAGGATGGGAAAGCCTGATGTTCCGCCCATGCCCGCACCCACCCCACCGCTGCAGCTGGTGCCGGTGCCACCGGCAGGTCGGTGGGCACGGCGGTGACTGCCTGCATGCGGTGTCGCATGCGGCGCGCACGGCCAAAGGGGCAGTCTGCATGTGCGCCTGGCTGTGCTGTCGGCGGAAAGGCGGGCGGATAGACAGGCTGGCTTGCTGGCTGGTCGAATGGATGGCAGTCGTGCACGCACTCACTGAACCGCCGCCTGACTTGCCCCCCTACACCGCCCTCCCTCGCCCCGCTTTGCAGCAGCGACCCCGGCGGAGGAGCCTTGTGGCAGCGGCGTGGAGCCCAGCACATCTGTGCGGGGCAGCAGCAGCCCGTTCAAAGGGCTGCACGGCAGGGGAAGCAGCGAGCAGGCCGCTGCAGCTAGTGGCGCTGAGGGCAGTGAAGCGGTAACACTGCTTGCTGGCGGGGCAGCTGAAGTGGCGCCGGCAGGGCGGTCGGCAGCGGGCCTGCGCCACCGGGCAGGGCAGCATCAAGAAATAGCGTAGCTGTGGTCCGCTGTCACGCTGCCATGCCCGGCCCTCGTTCGTACCCCAAGGCGGAGCAGCCCCAAGCGGAGACCAATGCACACTGGCAGGCAGCGGCTGCAGGGCTTGCTGGCAGCAAGAAGCAGCAGAGGACCCAGTAGAGGCGCCGTGCGGCATCTGGGGAGCTGGCAGGGGCCCAGCAGGGGCAGCGTGCCAGCATTAGCAGGCCTGCCTCGGTTTCCGGCGGGCAGCAGCTGCAGCAGCAGCAGCAAAAAAGAGGCAGAAGCAGCAAGGGCAACAGAGGGAGGCCGCCAACCAACAGCCACCACCGCCCTGCCCAGCCCTCCCAGCCTAGCGTGGGGCAGGCACGTTCCCTGCCACAACAGCCAGCAGGCCAGCCGCCTCTCGCCGCGCCAGTCCAGGCTCTGCGTGCCCCGCTGCCATCTGTTGTCCCTTCACTGTGCCTCAGCTGCCTTCAGTGGACCCTCAGCACCAGCAGCCGCAACACCAGCAGCAGCGGCCAGCACGCAGCCGGCTGGCGGCTTGGAAGCAGTAATTAGGCCGTCCGGGCCGCCACCGCCCTCTGGCGCTGCTGCCATGCAGCCAAGGTTGGCAGCGCCTCTGCTGCCCGTCCTGCCTGCCGCTGCAGCCATGCCCGAGCCCCCCGCCTGGGACGCCGAGGCGGCAGCCGCAGCTGTACAGCTTTCTCAGGCCAGCCGGGCAGGGCAGCATGGCGACAGTGATGACACGCTGTGTATCGTGTGCCTGGATGCGCCATGTCAGACCACGCTGGCACCCTGCAGACACAGGTGGGGCGGAGGCAATGGGTGTGTGCCATTGGGGGCAGCTGGGCGGGCAAGGGAGCGGTCTGTTTGCTGTGATTCCCTTGGCTGCCGGAGTGCTGCGTATGCTGTGTGCACATTCGTCGTCCCACAAGCTGCTGCTGCACCACCACATCGTTCCCACCTCCCGCTCTGCCAACTTGCATTTTGAAGGCGTCCCTGTTTTGTCCAACCCCGGCCTGCCGGACAACTTGCTGTCCTGAGCCTCCGACCCTTGGCTCTCGGCAGCAGGCAACTGGCCCTGGTCGCCTTTGAATCTTGCCCTACCAACCCTACCAGGGTGACGACGGTACCGCCCCGCTGCCTGCAGCCGCCAGACCGGTTGACGGTATCCCATGCATGCGGCTCCTCACCACCCGCTGTGCTGCACTGTGCTGTGCTGTGCTGTGCAGGAGGCGGTTGACCTGGTCCATGCCTGCATGAGCTTGGACCCGCAGGGCCGGCCCACAGCTCAGCAGTTGATGCAGCGGCTGGAGGAGCTGAAGGGGCACTGCTGAGGAGCTGAAGAGGCACTGTTGACAGCGTTTGGATGATGCGCTGATGCCAGGTGGCGTGCGCTTTTGGGCATGTCTGGTTGTTCTGCGCCCCCCCAACCGACCGCCCTTGATTCCGTCCCACCCACTCGCACCCTGTAGTCTCTCATGCTGCAAGTTGTATCGTTCTTGTTCCCTTGTGATGGGTGACACAAGTTGGGAGGGGCCCCTCTCTCTGGACAAGGAAGGGACGTGGCTTTTATAAAGAGGGCACGCTCGTCGGCCTGTGGGGCGGCTGATTCATGTGGTGCATGCGGACTGGGAGGGACAGGTCAGGCAGGCACTGCTCCTCAGACCACGAGCTTTCTCTTCTCGTGATGTATGACGCTAGAATGTGAACATATGTGGCATGATCAGGGACTGCTTAGCTCGAAAACTCCCTCAGGATGTACGACTCGATTGGCGCATCGCAGATGGGGCAGGGCCGGCTGGCGCTGCGCAGCCGCTGCAGGCAAGCCAGGCACATCACCCTGCAGCAGCGCAGGCAAAGGCGGGGGGCAGCAAAGGCAACCGCCTGGTCAGTATGGAGGCAGTAGCACATGCGTGGCCTGCTGCTTGCACAACCGGCACGCCCCTGGCTGCCTGCCCCTGCCCGCCGCTCCCACTGGCCATCCCATCAACCCCTGCGCCCCACCTGTGTCCGCATGGCGCCAGCGTGGTCTGCCGTGGCGCATCCAGGCACACGATGCACAGCGTGTCATCATCACCGATGTCATGCTGCCCTGCCCTGCTGGCCTGAGAAAGCTGCACAGCTGCGGCTGCCGCCTCGGTGTCCCAGGCTGGGGGCTCAGGCATGGCAGCGGCACCAGGCAGGATGGGCAGCAGAGGGGCCTGGGCTGCCGTCCCGGGCTGCACGGCGGCAGCGCCACCAAGCGCTAGAGGCAGCGGCAGAGGCGGCCTCAGGGCTGCAGCTGCTAGGCCTCGAACCGGCTGTGCGCTGGCATCTGCGGTTGGCGGGAGTGCAGCGGCCATTGGAGGCTGAGCCTTCACAGTCTGTGAAGGTGCACGCAGAGCATCCGTGGGCTGCCAATACTGGACTGGTGGGGCGGCGGCGGGCGGTGGGTGCTGGCCCCCACTGGGCTGGGAGGGCTGGGCAGGGCGGCGCTGGGGGCCCGCAGTCTGCCATTCATCGTCCTGTACTGCCTCCCGCTGCACCGCCTGCTGCGTCTGCCCCTGCTGCGGCCCGTTAGCGGCAGAGCCAGGCCTGCTGCCGCCCGCATGCTGTGCCTGCTGTGCCTGCTGGCCTTCTGCCGACTCCACAGGTGCTGCACGGCGCCTGGGCTTGCTCTTCTGCTGCTTCTTGCCGGCTGAAGCACCACGTGCTTTTGCTCTGCAGCTCCCGCGACGCTCTGCTGTCCGGGCTCCATGGATTGGTCAGACGTGCCGCTGCCCGTGCGCACTGGCGGCTGCTCCTGCGTCACCAAAGGGGGCCGCCTGGCTGGCACCTGTGAACCTGCCGTCGCTGCCACTGGTGCTGCCGGCTGCCCTGCCGCATGATGCTCCTGCTCTGTTGACACCTGGCGCTGCAGCAGGCCCCACCAGCGGCCACCCGATGCACCAGCTGTGCCACTTGACTCGCCGTAGCCGACCGCCGTGCCGCCCCTCGGCTGGCTGCCTGCGCTGCCGGGACGGGCGTGCCCTGCCCCCGCTCCTGCCCCTGCCCCTGCTCCGCTTGCCGCGCGTGCACCCCTGCCCTCCTGGCGCGGCCGCCGCAGCTGGCCGGGAGTGGCACGCTGCGGCTGCTGCTGCCGCTGCTGTCTTGCTTGGTAGCCTGAGGCAGCTGCTTGCACGGCTGCCAAGAGGCACCTGAGGGCCGCCCCAGCAGCCCATTCGATCCACTCAGACAGCCGCAGCAGCGCCACCGCCACCGCCGACTGCCCCGCCTGCCTGCGCTGCTGCGCCACCCCAAGCCTGCATATAAACGAGGATGCAGGAAGCGGCGGTTGCCAACCAGCACACCAGGGGCGCTGGGCAAGCTGGGGAACGAGATCACGGAATCACGCCAGGCGCAGCGGGATGCTGGGTGAGATGCAGAGGCGTGGTAGCAACGAGCGCAGGCCAGGGCATGTGCACAGAGCAGCGGCAGAGCATGTGCATTCGGGGGCACCACAGGTGCTTGACATCACAGCACACAGAGCGGAGGCGCAGCAGGAAGGCAGGCAGGCGCACACACCAGTCTTTACGCAGGGCGGCCAGGGGAATGCAGACGGGGGCCGCAGCGGCCCACGCCCCCAGGGAGCAGATGCTTGGGACCGCCAGGAGGGCCTGGCTTAAGAGGCGACAGGCGGTCGCGGTCAAAACGACAATAGCGGTGAGGCCAGCAACGGTCACCGCACACAAAATATGGGTCGGCCCGCGGCCCACCTGCAGGGTCAGGGAGAGGCAGAGGGGCAGGGCCTCCGGCAGGGGTTGGCCAGAACATAGGTGAGCACAGAGGGAGAGAGGAGCAAGCACTCGAGCACGGCTCAGGGCTCAGAGGGAGGCAGCCGCCGGCGTCTGCCAGGTGCACGTGCAGCAGTTGTATTACTCTGGCCAGGCGGCGGCGAGCACCGTCAGCAGAGGGTGCGTTCACAGCTCATGCACAGCCACAGGAGCCAGGCTATGGAGCCACACACGTAGGAGCCGCACACTTGGGAGCCACACATGCAGGAGCCGCCGCACACACAGGAGCCGCCGCACACAGAGGGGCCGCACACATAGGATCGACACACACAGAAGCCGCACACATAGGATTGACACACACAGGAGCCGCCTGCCCCCTTGCCATTGGCGGCACCTGTTGCAACAGTAGTAGCACACACAGCGTGCACCTCCGATGAGGAGCTCCTTCACACTCTGTACAAGAGCCGTACACACAGGAGCCGCCGCGCACACAGGAGCCGCTGCGCACACAGGAGCCGCCGCACACACAGGCGCCGCTGCGCACACAGGAGCCGCACGAGCAGGAGCCGCGCCACACACAGGAGCCGCCGCATACACAGGAGCCGCCACACACAGGATGCACAGACACACCGGAGCCGCACACATAGGAGCCGCAGAGGAGCAGGCATCGGATCCACACAGAAGGCACTGTGTGCAGGCATGTGTAAGCAGGCAACCCGGCGCAGCGGCATGCGCCCCTCTGTGCCACTAAATTCAGGCACCTGAGCCACAAAGGAGGTGCATAGCAGCGGCCCGCACCTCTCTGTGCCACAGGCTGGCCCACATGCCTAGAAAGAGCTTGAACCAGGTCCTGGCTGGGCGGCTCTGTCCCGCAACCAATGCAAATGCACGCATCGGCCGGCTGTGCACCTCGCAGACTGCTCGGCGCTCGGCACGCCACTGCTCAGCAGGCGCGCTGTCGGCCTGCTGAGGCGCCCCACCCTTCGGGCTGCCGCTGCCGCTGCCGGCGCTGGCACTGCTGTCACCTGCCCCGCCATCTGGCACACCGCTGTCAGCCGCCCCACCAGCTGGCGCACTGCTGCCTGATGTCTCATGTCGGTCTGGCGCATTGGCAGACAGGTATGCCAGAAACGGGACCACTGGGTGCAGCGGCCAGAAGCCGCCAGAATACTTATACCCCTGAGGGCACGGATGAGCGGGCAGGCAGGCAGGTAGGCAGGCAGGCAGGCAGGCAGGCCGGGAGGCAGTGCAAGGGCGCTGGTGCAGAGAGGCGGGATCGGCAGGGCAACCCAGCATCTGAGCCGCTGCAAACCAGGGGCGGCCGGCGCACACCCCGCACCATGCAAAAGCGCCACCCTCCGAAGCAGCGCAGGAGAAGTGGCTGTGCCGACACTCAGCTGAGCATCACCCGTCCGTCGGCTTTGACCCGCACGCGGCTCTCACCTGCGCACGCCACCTCCTCTGCTCATGCTCGCCCAGCCTGCCGGTCGAAGATTGGGACACCACCCAGTGTGCCTGCGCAATGCAGCCGCCCCAGGCCATCAACACTGCCGCCAGGGCGAGGGCGGCGTCGGGCCTGGCACGCAGCAGGCACAGCAGGCCGCCGCAGCCCCACTCGGCGGGGCAGGTTGGGGACAGCATGATGCAGCCAGCCAGCTGGATGACCGGCTCCCCGATGAACAGCATGCCCGCAACCTGGGACATCCACCAGAGGCGGTGCGGGTCATCTCCGTGCCGGCTCCTCTGCCAGGATCACAAGGGGAAGGGCAGGCAGGGTCACAGCGGCGGGTGTGGCAAGCACGGGGCTCAAAGCTGAGGCAGGCACGCCCACAAGGCAGCGCGGCAGCCAGGGCGGGGTGGCTCTGGGGCAGCCGCACTGACAGCAGGGCGTGCAGGCATGTCCCATTGGGGGGCGGCAAGATCAGCTGGATCATAATGCCGCGCTGTCCATGCATACATTCGCAGAGGCAAAGCTGGCAACAGCAGCCGCAGAGCAGGAAGCGGCAGCCAGCGAGCAAATGGGGGTGGGCGGCAACGCGGCCAGCGCAGTGACAAGAAGCAACACTGGGAGGCACAGGGGCGGGTGGTGGCAGCAGCACTGAGTTGAGGTCAGCCCTCGGGCCTCACTCACCTGTCGCTTCCAAGCATACGCAGATGACAGTTCAAACGCCCCCCGCGGCACGGGGTAGTCGGCGTCAATGGCGAGCGAGGCTGCAGGCAGGCAGGCAGGCAGGCAGGGCAGTCAGTCAGTCAGGGCAGTCAATGAGGAGGGTCGGTGAGGAGGATCAGTCAGGAGGGGCAGAAGGGGCAGGCAGAGAAGCGGCAAGCATCCTAAGGGCACGCCAGGTCAGCTAGGGTGCTCCTCTGGTGCGTGCCAAGCGGCGCCAGGGCAAAGGGCATGCCCCTCGAGAGGGCGTGCGTTTAGGGTGGCAGGCGGCAGGGCGGGGGGAGCGCACCTGGGCGCAGTTCTGCCGCTTTCCCACATTTCCCAAGGGCTCCAAGCTACGAGTGGCCACTGTGACGCAGCCTGCACTGCCAGTGTGCTCACCTGTGTGCAGAGAGGCCAGGACCCCGCAGATACAGAGGCGGGGGTGTGGAGACAGCAGCCAGGCGAACCAGGCGTATGCTGTGGGGTAGTGCGCAGCAACGTTCCGGACTGCAGGGGCAGTTGGCAGGACGTGTGCAGCCAGGGTGAGGTGTGGGGTGGGAACTGGGGTGAGCCTGGGAGGGGGAGAGTGGGGCCCGTGTGACCATGGGCCGTGCATGCAGCGGCAGCAGCGGGCACAGTTCAAGGTATCTCAATAGGCGCCCACCCGCAGGCCGCCAACCCGCAGGCGCCTGCACGCCAGCTTGTGCGGCTTGTCCTTGTGTCTAAAACACAAAGAAAAACCAACTTTCCCGCGAGTCCTGCTGGATACAAGCTGCACTCTTCAGTGCAACTGATGGCCTGAATGCGGGCCTCCCAGCCTCAGAGCGGCACCTGGCGGCCTGTGCTCACAGCATGCTGCCAGTGCATGGCTCACCCAGAGGGATGCAGTGCGCCAAGAAGGCCATCCCTTGCGAAATGGGCACGTCTGCTCCCCTCAACAAGCCCAACGCAGCTGCAGCGGGACGCGCATCAACAAGTGCCCTGTGTGTTGTTGAGCAAAAACGAGGTGTGAGCACCGCATGCCAGCTGCAGGTGGAAGAGCCTGCCGGAGCCTGCCGTGCACGCATCATGTGTGGGACAGCACATGGGAGGTCTGCCTGAGGCTTCCAATCACACACACAAGCAGCAGCTGTCAGCAGGCTGCGCACCGCGTCACAAACATTCAGACGTCTGAGCATGAACAACGCCCCGCCCCTGCCCACCGCCAAGCCCCCTGTTGCCAGCACCATGGCACGCGGGGTGTATGCAGGCACCGTTGGGCCGACTGTCCGTCTGTCTGTGCAGCACTCGGCAGCCAGCAATGGGCAGCGGGCAGCCAGAGAGGGAGACTCACCGATCTGGGCAATGCCGAGGCCCACATCAGGAGCGACACCATTGAAGAAGTAGGCAGGGAGGAGCGGCAAGCGGTATGCAGCCTGCGGCTCGGGGGCCGCGGAGAAACAAGGGAGCATGCGTTGAGGCGAGGAGCGTCGGAGGGGGGATCGGGAGTTTGGGGGCCGCCCCACAAGAAGCGAGCACGGCGGCTCAACAGAAATACGCGTCGGCCCAGGGTTCCAGGCATCAGCCATTCGGTGTGCTGTGCAAGCACACTGTGCACACAGCACAGCAAAGCACTGCAGCAGAGCGCAGCGCAGCAGAGCGCAGCGCAGCACAGAGCAGCGCAGCGCAGCAGAGCAGAGCAGCGCAGCACAGCAGAGCAGAGCACAGCGCAGCAGAGCACAGCAGAGAGCAGAGCAGAGCACAACGCAGCACAGCACAGCACAGCACAGCAGAGCAGAGCACAACGCAGCACAGCGCAGCACAGCACAGCAGCCCGGCGCCATTTCAACAAGTGGGACACACTGTGCATGCTGCTGCTCACCGACAGTGTGATGAGCCACAGGGTCAGGTTGGAGACATCCCAGCGGCTGGCAGCCGCCGCCAGTGCATGAGCCCTTTGAGGGACCGCCAGAGGCAGCTGGCGCAGCCACTGCAGCAGCCCAGGCTCCAGTGCAAGAGAGGCAGCAGTGCTGCCCTGCCCGGGGCCCTGCTGCCGACCATCTGAGGCGCGCCGCAGGCTTGGGGCTGCCCCGCTGCTGGCGCCACCGGCTGCTGCGTCCGCTGGTGTGGCACGGCGCGCCAGGCGGATGCGCCGAAGCGCTGACCTGGCGAGGCCTATCCCCATCAGCAGCTGATGCACCAGGAAGAGCAGCAGGCCTGCAGGCATAGCATGCAGAGCACAGGAAGTGAGGTGAAGTGGCCAAAAAAACACTGAGCACGGCTGTGCTGGCATAAGGCAAGCAATCAGTGCGCACAGCGGGTGAGGTGATGGAGTGTGATTGGGCACGGCTGTGCTGGCATCAGCCCCCACAAGGCATCGGGTGCTGAGGCTGGCATGCAGGCACACACAGCACGCTCCACGTACTGCAGTCCCCGGGCTCACCTGCGCTGGCTGCCTGGCGAGCCAGATCAGAGCGTGCACTTCGTGCCAGCCAGCTCAGCGCGCTTTCAAGCAAGTCACCCACGGGCAGGCTGGCCATGGCCCAGAACCGCCGCCACAGCGAGCGGCGCTTGGTGCCAGCTGTGGCCGCGCTGCTGCGCGCCATGCGCACAGCACGCACAGCATGTTCGTCCAGCTGCGTGGGGACCTGTGGCGCAGCTTGCACAAGTTCAAGCAGCGCACGCCCCGGAGCTGTGCGTGCCACACCCAGGGACATGGAAGCGCTGCTTGCTGCCTTTAACACTGCTGCCGCCAGCGCAGGCAGACTGCCCTGCTGCAGCCGCCGGCTGGCAAAAGCTGGCGCGCCGGGGGGCACACGCCAGCGCTGCTGCTCCTCCTGGCTCATCACCTGCCAGTACCGGTTCTCCACCGCAAGGGCAGCGCTGCCGTTTCCGGCAGTGGGTGCTGGGAAGGGCAGGGCGGGCACCGCTGGCACCGATGCAGCCTCTGGCGCTGCGTGCCGAAGCTGAACCACAACCAGCATCTCTGGCCCAGGCGCCGCTTCTTGCCTTTCCTTCTGCTCGCTTTGAACCCAAGTTGCCCAGCAGCCAGGCAAGGCACGGTGCGAGTGCTCGCCCGCTGCAAAGCTGAGTGTGGTGGGGCCTGCAGAGCGTGTGCGGCCGGAGGGTGACATGCAGCTGTGGTACGCACAGAGCGAGCAGGTTGAGCTGTGCCTGGCACCGGTCACACCACAGCAGGCAGCGTGCTGTGAGAGCGCACGGGCTGCCGATGCCGTGGCCCCTTTGCGTGCTGATGCATTTCATGCACACACACCCATTGCAGCACACCCCAGCCCACCCATGCCCCAGGGCACAGCGCCCGTGCACCAACACCCCTGCCCAGCCCCGCGTACCCGGCCCTTGAGGAGTGCTCTTGATAGCGCCAGCGCCAACGTCGGCTTCAGGGTCTGACGAGGGATGCAGCCACCAGAGGTTGAAAGGTGTCACACCGGCATACTCGTGATAAAAAGGGAGGCTGTTTTCGCCGGGAAGGTCGGCTGTCAGAGTGGTCGCGGCCCCGGCGTTCTGCACCCGCAACTGCACTGCCTGCGCCAGCGGCCGGTCTGGTGTGACAGCCAGTTGCAGGCAGAGGCCGTTGGATACTGCTAGCAGCCGCCTGCAGGGAATTACACACGCCAGACAGTGGAGTTGGGCATGGAAGCACAGTGGAAGTATGGCGGAGCAGGCAGAATGGGCAGAGCAGGCAGAATGGGCAGAGCAAACAGAATGGGCAGAGCAGGCAGTGCGGGCAGAGCAGGCAGAATGGGCAGAGCAGGCAGAGCGGGCAGAGCATTGGACTTGCTTAATGACAGGGCTGCACAGCGGGTTCACCAAGCAGTTGGTCTCAGCAGGGCACAGGCATCAGCAGAGGCTGAAGGCAGACGGGCAGGGCAGCTCGACGGACGGCAGGGCAACCTCACCAATGGGTGGCCCCAATGGCAAAGGGAGGCGACTGCCACGCCGCTGGGGGCTCCATGGACGGAGATGCCGGCAGAGCCCACTGCAAAGTCCCCAAGGCAATGAGGCAGGGAGGCATGCAGGACGGGTGAGTGGTAGGGCAGGCAGAAGCGTCGGGCCAGGCTGGTCGGCCTCAGGCACTTGAGGGTGCGCCAAGTAGCCGCTGGGGTGGGAGCGGCAGTCGGGTGACGTCGGCGGTGCGATGCACAGCACATGGCACAGCAAGGGTCACTACAGGTAGCAGCAGGGCATCCCCTCGTCCTCACCGCCACAGTGTCGCGCTTCAGCACTGCCAGCTGGCCAGCTGCCAGCGCCACATCAGCGCGATGCTCTCATTGTACGGGCCGGGGCTGTCGGCGGCAAGGTGGTCCACCCATGCGCCCAGCTGGTCGCTTTCCAGCAGCTCTGCCACGCCAGCCAGCTGGCCGCTGCTGCCAACGTCGTCTAGCGTGTACACGCTAGACAAGTACAGCAGGCGCAGCAGGCCCCACTCGTCGGCACACAGCTGCTGCCCCGCCGCCGGCTGCCACCACTCGGCACCCAGCTGCTGCCTTGCCGCGGCAGTTATGTTGGCGGCGTGCTGCCACTGCCAGCCAAGCGCTGCCGCCCCGGTATCGGCCGCCTGCTCAACCGCCTGCAGCACAGCCAGCCTGCGAGCCGCTGCTGCTGCTGATGGTGCCGCAGCTGCCTTTGCGCTGCTGCTCTGCATATGAGCGTGCAGTGCGGCGTGTGCGGTCAGAAGCGCACGGTGTGCCTGCTGCGCTGCCGAAGCAACGGTCGGTGCAATCGCCAGCTCGCTCTCTGCATCCTGTTGGCCGCCCACGCCCTGCGCCTGCCGCAGTCGAGCCCAATGGGCAGCAAAGCTCGCCGCCAGCTGCAGCAGCGGCAGCTTGCACGCCAAACGGTGCTGCACCTCTGCCGCGCCCGCTGCCGCACGCTTGGCTACCTTAGCGCCCTGCCGCCGCTGCTCGGGTAGGGCTTGAGGCGCGGCCTGCTCACTCAGCCAGGCCAATTGCTCGGTTGAGAGCACCTGCTGCAGCGCGCTGCTCCACCTGTCAGCAAAGCTGGCGCCGTCATCGCCGCCGCTGTTGCCGCAGCTGCTGCTTCCGCCGACATGGGTGCTGCCATCCCCACTGCGGCTTCCGGCACTGGCATGGGTGCTGGCATCCCCACTGCTGCTGCCGGCGGTGACGTGGGTGCTGGCGTTCAGCAGGTGCTGCCAGTCCCCCCCATCCAGCACTGCCGCTGCATCGCAACGCAGGTGCCGGGCCAGCCGACGGCTCACCGCTCCCCAGTCACCAACCGGATCACCCGGGGAGGCATCCGGGGTGATGCTGCTGCTTCCAGAGGTGCCTGTGCTGCGTGAATGCAGCGCATACAGGCCCGCTGCCATGAGAAAGACGATGCAGATGCCTCCTAGCCACTTGAGCCGCCGCTTGTTGACGCGCTCACGCTCGCGCTCCCGCTTTTTGCGCAGTCTGGTGAGTTCTGCGTAGAAATCGAACTCCCCCTGCATGTGGGTGCTGGTGGGATGCGTCAAGCTTCCACAACGCGTCCTGGACACCTTTTGGGTAGCACTGCAGTGGCGGGGGGCAGCGCTGCGCCGGGGCGGCGGCGGAGGGCGGCCAAAGGGACGGCGGCAGCGGCGGAGGCAGGACAGCGAGCGGGGCAGTACGCGCGGCGCCGCGGAGATCCCCGGATGAGATGCAGCGCGGCTGACCCCCCGGAGCGCTCGCCAAAGGGAGTCGCAGGTGGCCGGCCCAACCCACCAGGAACCCATCGTCGCTTGACATATCAGCCCAGCTGCTAGGAGAAAGCGATCGGAAGCGCGATCAATCCAAAGGACCTTGCCCAAGCGCCGCCGCCACCCGCCGCCACAGTGGCAGTCCTGTCAGGGACGGATGGACAGGCCGGGGTATATATGCCCCGGATTTATAATGCACAGCACGAGGTGTCAAATATACATCACACAGGAAGCCACCCACTTAGCAGCCGGCGATGCGGATGTATCCACCTACCGCCCTTTGTCGGCAGCGCTGGTGCAAGGCCGCTGCCTGTTTTGCCCACATCGACTCCACCGAAAGGAGCCACTCCACCAAAGGTGCAACTCAATGGGAATGTGAATGCGGCAGTCCTTTACCATGCCTCCACCCCTGTACATGGCTGCCGCGTTTACATCATGTTTGACTTGCCCCTTTGGTGGAGTTGTTCCTTTCGTTAAAGTCGATGTGGGCGAGACGGGCAGCGGTGCCACCTGCACAGCCGTTTGTTAGAAACATCCCACATGGACGGCCGGCTGGTAAGTGGGTGGCACCCTTGGTGACAACTTACATTGAAAGACACGTTCAACAGATGCACCTCGTGGTGTGCATTACAAAGTGCCAGTGCACCTCATGCGGTGCACCCGTCCCAGTCCCGCTATTGTGGCGGCGGATGCGGCGGCACTTGGGCAAGGTCCTCCGGATTGATTTCCCGCCGTCTCGCTCAGCTCTGTCAAGATCTGATTGCCTTGCCCTGTTGCACAACATATCCGTGTAAATTGGCAAACAGTTGCGTCGCCGACGCCCGTGACGTGGCGCCTGCTGGCGGCGCCGCCCAGTTCGGCCTTGCCGCCGCACTGCCAGGTCGCGGCGGCTATCGATGATCAAAGCTGCGCGAGAGTTTTGCCCATTTGTGCCGCTCCGACATGCTTCTTCGGTTTGCCAGCAGCTAGTCAAAGCCAGACCTGTTTCGTGTCGAAGCCGAGGGCCTGCTAGCAGCCTGACGGAATGATGCCGGTTCAGCAAATTCCTTACCGCTCCGTTTACTTCGCCATAGGCCTCACGATCACGGGTGCGCTCAAGCCGCCGCTTGCCGGCGACTTTCTGCTTCCCCGCGGCCTGTGGCGCGCCCTATGGTTCAGGAAGGAGCTGCTCAGGGACGGCGAGTGTCCGCACTTGCGGCCCGCTGACTTTCTGCCGCCGCCGCCGACGCCCATGAAGCCGCTGCCGCTTCTCTTGCCTCTGTTCCCCTCCCCTGCCCGCCCCGGCAGGCCTGGCCATGTTCATCTCCGGCATGGTGCTGTGGCGCACTGAAGGTTCCCATGCGCTCATCGGGCTGTGGGTGCTGGGCATGCTCGTCTTCACCCCAGGCTTTTACTTCAGGTGAGAGTTCCGCCCGCCTCGAGGCCCGCCCCTGTTGCCGGGCGCATCTGATTAGTCGGCCCCCTGTACGCCTGCACCGCACCCTGACCTGTTGCCGCAGTTGCCTTGGTGAAATATTTTGTTTGCACCTGCTTTCATGCGCTCTGCAACTGCTCCGCACTGCCGCCTCCTGAGCTGCTTTGCTTATGCCCGCCCCGCGCGTCTCCACCCCTGCAGCCGCATCGCCTACATGGCCTACCGCGGGCGGCGGGGCTACAGCTGGGACCAAATCCCCGACCTCCCTGCGCTGGAGTGAAGCGGAAGCATCGAGCCTCGTGGGTGCTGCAGCAAAGCACGAAGCTGAGCAGCCCTACGGCCAAGCACCCAGCAGCCAAGAACAGCAGTAGCAGCAGGTTGGGACACCCAATACTATCAATCGAGGCAGCCTGGTGCTGCAGCACTTGCGACTGCGGCACGGCAAATGGCAGAAGACGGCATTGGTCCCAGCATCGGCAAGCTTCCTCGGCAGACGCAGCTGCAAGCGGTGCTCCTGTTGGAGTGCTGCCTAGCAGCGGAGGCCGAGGTGGGGCGCAGCAGCAGTGGCGGGCAGTTGCTGGCCTGGGTGGGTGGCACTGATTTGGCTGTGGCGGCTGCCGGCGCCCACCTGCTGCTGCTGCACGGGACGTCTGCAGCAGTGCTTCCTGTAGCGCCGCTGCTACAGTGCACAGCCAGCATCACAGCAGTCGCGGTGAGCAGCGGCTGTGGCAGCAGCGGCGGCAGCAGCAGCAGCAGCAGCAGACCCAACCAGTGGGCGAGTGCGCTGGCAGGCAGCACAGCACACGTTGTGCCAGTCCGTGACGCACCTGACGCCGCCAGCAGCAGCGCAGTTTGCAGTTTTGAAACAGCAGCGGGCTTGTGGCAGGCATGCGCCTGGCATCCAAGTCGTGCGGTGTGTGCGCTGGCGACAGCTCAGCAGCTCCTGCTGGTCAGCCCAACAACCAGCACCTGCATAGTAGGCAGCGGCAGCAGCAGCAGCAGTGCCCCCAGCGCAGATATGGCCGACGGCACAGAGGGCGGCAATAGCAGCAGTTGTAGCAGCGGGGTGCTTGCGACGGTTCCCGCGCCGGCAAGAGCTGGCGGCTTGGCAGGGCGCTGCTGCGTGGCCTGGGTACAAGGACACGCCAGCAGCGCTGGCAAAAGCGGCAGCGGGGGCCGTGGCGGAGGCTGCTGGGGGCGGCTGGTGGTCAGCCGGGGCACTCACATGGAGCTCCTCTCTTTTGGCATAGGTGAGCTCCGGGAGGTTTGATCGTGAAGTGCGTGCTTGGGACTTTGTGTGGCCGTGTTTGTGTTTGTATCCAAGCATGAACGCTTTTCGGAACAGCACCCATTTAGGCGCTCGTGTAAACACACACAAACCAGCCTGCATGTTCCGTTTGGCCTGCTCCACCCTGCAGGCTGGCGGCTGCTGGAGCGACGGCAGCTGCTGCCGGGCCTGCCGGGCACTGTGTGCGGGCTTGCTGCGGCGGGCAGTCAGCGCCTGCTTGTGACAACTGAGCGGCGGCTGGGCCAGTGGCTGAGTTTCAGCGAGCACCAGCAGCAGCAGGAGGCAGAGGAGCACAAAGCCGCGCCTCAGGTGCTGATGAGAGGCCTGCAGGTGGCGCAGCAGCGGCAGCAGCCTGAGCTGGCGCTGTTGCTGCCGAGCGCCCATGGCGGCGCGGGCGGCAGCGGGGTTTGCAGCGATGCTCTGTTACTACAGCAGCTGCCAGCCGCAGCGGCACCCCTGGCGGCATTGGTGGCAGCTGAGCGTGCAAACCGCGTGCCCTTGCTGTCGCCAGCTGGCGAGAACGGCGTGATTGACCTCACCTGCCAGTTCAACCGCAGCGCCAGCTCGCCATCTGTCCCTGCCGGGCTGCTGCTGCCTCTGGCTGTGGGCCAGCGTGATAGCCGTGGGCACATGCCCCTTGAGGCAGGCCTACCCGCACTGCCGCTGGCTGGCCAGCAGCAGCATGCAGGCGCCAGCGGGCAGCCGGCTGAAGGAGGGCAGGCCACGCTGCTTTGGCTGAACGGTGGCGCAGCAGGCGGCAGCAGCAGCAGCGCCGGCTTCAAGGACTCGTGTGATTCAGCAGCAGCAGAGGCACCAGCAGCAGCGGCAGCCCAGCCTCTACCCTTTGCCCCAGGTCTGCTGGAGGTCAGCGGCAGCACGGCTCTCCTGGCAAGCAGCACATCCGCGACACCCGCAGTGGCGTTGTGCACGTGTGGCGCACATGAGCTGCAAGCACTCAGCGCTGCGGTGCCGCTGCCTGTGCCATCCAGCCTGCAGCAGGACTGCGTGGTCAGGATCAGAGGGCTAGCGCTGGCAGCAGGCGGCAGTAGCAGCGGCAGCCGAGACAGCGGCGGTGGTGCAGCCTCTGAAGGGGCGGGCGCCGGCAACAGCCCAGCAGGCCAGCCTGTGGTGTGGGCGCTGTTGTCTGCCGCTCCCAAAGCGGCTGCAGCCCCATTCCTGGGCGCCTCGCTAGCCGGCAGTGTCAGGCAGCAGCTGTGGCTGTGCTGCTACCGGCTGGAGCAGCTGCCCGAGGAGGGTGCAGCTGCCCAGGCACATGGCAATGCAGCCGCGGCCATTCCGGCAGCAGTGCAGGCAGGTGCAGAGCGGGCCGAAGCGGTGCACGGCGGGGTTACAGAACCAGCAGCAGCTCGGCTGCTGCACATGCCTGCAGCTGCGGCCGCAGAGGCACGTGCGCCCGCTGCTGCCCTAGGACCAGGCATCTCTGCCGCTCCAGGCTCCGCTGCCACAGCGGTGCGTGCGCTGCAGGGAGAGGTGGCTGAGATGCGGCGGGACATGAATGAGAGGCTGGACGGCCTCAGCGCGCAACTAGGCCAGCTGCTGCACGCTTTGCAGCCGCAGTAGCACAGGCAGCGGCATATGACATGAACGAAACGATAGAAACCAGCACATCTGGCCCCTGCACTTGCATCTCTTCCTCTTCCTTCTTTCTCTGCGGTTCCATTTGCTGGCCTGACCTTGCTTTCTTTCTGTGACATAGAGCATAACATCGAGCAGGACCATAACATCGAGCAGGCTAGGCAAGCACCATTACAGGGCAGCCACTGAACTGGAGGCTTGCCTCGACTTGATGCTGAGTTTTCTCATAAATGCAACTAGGGCATGGGATCTTGCAACTAAGAGCACCAACCCTCGAGCAGGCACACCTTGGGCCGGGATGGTGCTGGCACTGAGGTGCTGGGGAGTTGATGCCGCTGGCAGTCCTGGCAGGTGCATGCAGGCTTTCATGCCGATACGAGGTTGTAGAAGCCAGCCTGAGGGGCACCTTGGGGGGAGGGAAGGGTGTGACTCGCAGCTGGGAGTAGCCGCGTCGTCTGTTTGTGGGGGAACCACTGTACCATGGATGCAGGTAGTTGGGAGGCGCCAGCGGGCATGGACATCTATGCATGCATGCATGCATGCACGCGTTCCCGCCGCTAAGCGCCGGCAGCCGCTGCACTTAAATGTGGCCGATGTGGCCGCGCCCTGTAACAACTTATTGCTGAACAGTCAGGTCCGCATCCATGCGTAATATCGATCTCGAACAATTGTGGATGACATTTTTAACTCGAGAACGACCTACCACGGCCGGCCTGGTCGGGCACATCAACGGCCAGGTGGCACCACTGTCAATTTTCACATTCGCGCGTGGGGCATGCATGAGGAACCTCCCCAGGAGTCAACTGAGTCTCCGTCCTTTGATCATGAAGCCAGGCAGAGCCGTCTTTGTACTTGGCGGGGCGCCCGGGCTGCTGTTTCTGGCGGCGCTGGCAGGTGACTTGGGGCACTCGCAGCCTCTGATTGCGTGGGGGAGGCCTCAAGCTCTCAGTGAAGGGGGAGGCGCGCATCGGGACTGGCGGGTGGCCGCCTCTGCTGCTGCGGATCGTCATTTCCCTTGCGTGAATTCCCCTCTGCAGGATGGGCAATTGGTCAGGCTCGCGGCCAAGCAGGCACGGTCATGCAGCTGCACCCGCTGCAGCCCATCTGGCCGGGCCCGCCGCCGCCGCCGCCGCCGCCGCCGGCCGTGGTCCCGCTACGCCTCCGCAGCCGGCTTCATTGCCCATGCCCCACCTGTCCAACCAGTGCTTCGGCCCCACACTTCACCCATCTGCCACCTTCTCCACTGCCACCCCCAGCAGAGTCCCAGGTCACCCCTGCCCAGCCCCTGGCAGCGGCAGCGCCAACCGGCGCACCCTGCACCTGCACCGACGACCCGCCACCTGGCCAGCACAGCTGCCAGGCATTGGTGAGAGCCTGTTTTGCCAACCTTAAACAGCAGGAGGCTGCCAACCTTAAACAGCAGGAGGCGTCCAACCTTCCAAAGCCGGACCTAAGAGGAACCTCCTTCACTGTCTGTTCGCTAACCTTGTCACTAGCTGCCGCTTGCCTGTGTGCCTCTTCACCTTCTGTACATGCCTGCCGGCTTGGCAATGGGTGTACCTGCTACCCCACTTCATTCCCTGACACTCTTGCCTCTCCCGATCCTGATACCCTATTTTGCCCTCCCTGCCCTGACCACAGCGCGACGCTGGCCGCTGCTTTGACGCGTCTCTTCTGTCGGGCGGCTACTGCACCACCACCTGCGGGCGCTGCGCCTGCCCAGTCCTCTGCGTGTGCACAGACATACCCCCGTCCAGCGGCTTCAACTGCAGACAGCAGGCGGCGTGGGGCAAGGTGAGCGGGGGAGGTGTTGGAGGGTCACATGGGGGAGTGCGGGAAGGTGAGGAGGCGCGCGCTGCTTCTCACTCCACGGTAGGGTGGGGGGGTACCAACCAGCCCGCTCAGCTTCTGCCTGCATTCCAGTCACTTGCTGTGACCTGCAATGCCACATGAGCTGGCACGCTGTCCTCCCTGCAGTGCTCCGAGCCCTGGATGCTCTCCTTCTGCCAGTTCTCCTGCGGGCGCTGCCCCTGCGGCAAGGCCTCACCGCCGCCACCCCCCGCCAGGACCTCCCCTGCGCCCGCCCCCACACCTGCACCCACACCCSCCCCTGCCYCAAGCCCGCCCCCACCGCCGGCTGCCCCACCGCCAACCCCTGCCCCGCCGCCCCAGCCCGCACCCGTCCCCGCCCCTGGGGCAGACGGCGAGGCTGCGTCGGCTGCCGAGGGCATGGGCGAGCTCACAGGCATCATCGGTCCCCTGCTGAACGCCTCGGCTGAGGCCCAGGCGCAGGCGGCACCGCCCAGCGGCTCGTCGCCAGGGCGGCAGGCAGGGGGTGGGGAGTGCCATACCGACCTGCGAGGCTTCCTTAGGTGAGGCAGCCCATGCCGGTGATTTGTTTTGATTTGTTTAGTTGGAATGCTTTTGTTTGTTTGTGTTTTGGCGGTGAGGGTTGATGCCAGGCCAGACATGACTGGCACCTCGCCTGCGCGCGCCGCTCACACCCCACCCGCCTCCCATCAGACCCACACAATCTGCCCTTCGTGCTGCAGCGGCACAACGGATCTCAACCTCTTCTCCTCCATGCTGGCTCTGGCCAACCACAACCTCACAGCCACCGCCGCCATCCTGGGCGGGGCCGCCGCCAACAGTAGCGCAACAGGAAGCACCACAAGCGCTGCCAGCACCCCCACTTTCTCTGTGTTTGTGCCCACCAACGATGCCGTGCGCGCCTGGCTGGCGGCAGAGGGAATCACGAAGCAGCAGCTTCTGAGCGGGAGGGAACAGCTGCGGAGCTTAGCGGCTTATCATGCCACCGTTCAGCCGCTGGCATACGTCGATATGGGTGAGCCATGGTAGCTGACTGGTGCCTCTGGCTTTATTTCCTGTCGGTTTCCTCAACACCATGCCCTCGGGCTGTAATCTTCTTCTTCTTCTTCTTCTGCTTCTTGATATGGGTGAGCCATGCGGGAAGAGGGTGGGGTGCGCAGGGTTGTGAGGAGCATCAGGGTGCATGGTCTGCTCAGGCGGGGTTCCCATCATGTGGCTGCACAGGTTTTGCATTTGCGCACGCGTCTGCGGCACGCATCTCCCGTCACACTCTCACCCCTCTACCTGGCGGCTTGCCTGCAGCGCGGATGCCAGGTGGCCTGCAGTATGCCACTCAACTGCCGGGCGCCCTCCTCACCATTACCCTCACACCTGCTGGCGATGCTGCCAGCGGCAGCGCCCTTCAAGTGGTACAGATCAGCGGCTACGCCTCCTCGGCGCGGCTGCTGCGCTCAAACATTGTGGTCTGCCAGGCTTTGGTGCACGTGATTGATGCGGTACTGCTGGTGAGGTGGCCACGGTTGTATAGGGCTCTGCCGTGGATTGCTGTGCTGCACATCAACGAGATGGGGAAGTCACCTTTACATTGATCAGGGAACAATACACTACAGCAGGCCTGAGAATGCCCATGCTCATCGCTTCCTCTGCCGCCCATGTTTGTGCAGCCGGCATCTCCGTTCTCTGCAATAGTCCCCTACCCAGTTGCCGTGGAGGGGCTTAGCCCAACGCCGGAAGCAGGCCCACAAGCAGCCCAAGCTGCCGCCCCTCTGGTGCCAGCTCCAGAGCCAGAGGCAGCAGCAGCCCCAGAGCCAGCTGTCGCGGCTCCAAGCGTCGAGGGGGCCGCAAGCATGCTAGTAGCTGCTGGCCCAGCTACAGAGGCTGGGGCTGAGCTGGCACCGCCTGGCGCTGAAGAATGCACCCCCTGGGAAGTGCTGCTGGCCACCCATCCCACCCTGGGTGGAAGGTTTCTGCGAGAGGCCTTTAAAGCACTGGTGAGTGGAGAGAGGCAGGCTGGGCAGGAGGGGTGCTGCTGGTCAGCGCTTCCCTACCCGCCAGCTTGAATAATGCATCTTCCATGCCGACGGCAATTTGATAATACTCATGCAGCAGGCATGCCAGGCAGTCGGCCGGGCCGCGCACCAACTGGCACTGCATCCTGCGCCTCCCGCCCTCACTGCCGCTTGCAGCCCGCCCAAGAGGGGAGCAGCCTATTGCCCAACAATGTCACACTTGTGCTGGGTGGGTGTGCTGGGTGGGTGGCGCCTGCTTGCCATGATTGATCTCGCAGTATATACGTCCGCAGCGGAGCTTGGGTCACAGGCATTGGTGCAGGCAGGCAGCAG
The DNA here is from genome assembly GCA_002896455.3 of Chlorella sp. ArM0029B. Taxonomy (NCBI): domain Eukaryota; kingdom Viridiplantae; phylum Chlorophyta; class Trebouxiophyceae; order Chlorellales; family Chlorellaceae; genus Chlorella; species Chlorella sp. ArM0029B. The sequence goes on along the minus strand of JTEE01000228.1, from coordinate 81,887 downwards.
GGCAAAGAGCGCCAGCAACCAGCAATGCAGAGGCCAGCCCATGTGCCTGCCTGCACATGCCCACACATGCCTGCCTGCCTGCCTGCCTGCCAGTTTGGGTTGTCTGTCTGCGTGCGTTGCCGGTTGCAGTTGGCAGGAGCATGGTACGCACCGGGGAATCCTCGTGAGGTGACCTCGTGCATTCCCTTGCAAGGAAGACTTCTTGGCAGTGCACACACACACACGCCCTCTCTCCGTTTTCCCGCAGCCTCCCGTGATGCCGTGGCAGCCTTCCTCGTCTCCCTGCCTCTCGCCACCAAGGTAGCCCTGTCCTCCAGCACTGCAGCGCTAAGAGCTCTGCTGGCCTTCTCTACTGGTGAGTCCCTCGCCAGTCCCTCGCCAGTCGCAACATACATGCCCTGGCTCAATTCCTGGGCTGAGGTGGGCCGCGGCCGGCATGCAAAAGGGTATGATCTACAAGCGCAAACAGTCGCCTCTTCTCACCAACTTCTCCCACCCCCCCTCGGTGGTTTCCAGCCTGCCCTGCCCCACTGCCTGCTGCCCACCCTCCCGCTGCCGCAGTGACCCCCGCCCTGAGGGTGGAGGACATGACGGACGGACAGGCGCTGCCCACGCTGGCACGCACCCCGCAGGTAGTAAGGAGGTCAAGGGGCGCTGGCTGGGGTGCGGCTGACTGGGGGCTTTGCTGTTGGCAGTCTACGCCCCTGCCGCTGCGCTGCCGTGCGTGCTGCAAGATGTATCGCCGACCCACCTGTCCTGCCTCCCCCACTCTCTGTTTTGCCCGGCCCAGGGCCAACGGCTGTACCTGACAGTGCACACGGCTGGAGGGCAGGTGTCTGTGACGGGCCCCACCAATTCGGCTCGAGTCATCTACCCGAACCTCGCAATGTGCCAGGGATACGTACAAGGTGAGGGGTTGGGGTGGGGGGGCCTGGGCATGCATGGCTTGAGCATTCATTAGGGAGGAGAAGCGGGGCGACTCTGCAACACGGTGGACAGACAGCAACACCCTTCTATGCCGGCAGTGCTGGAACTGGGGGGGGCCTTGGCTTGCTGAAACCCACCGCAAACGGAACACGCTCGTTTACCACCACTGCGCCAGACACCGCTGGTCTCCCCAGCTGCCCTTCCCCCGGGCCCGTCACTTCTTCCCTGCCACACCCCGCTCGTGGCTTGGCTTGCAGTGGTAGACGACGTGCTTCTGCCATTCGGCATCGAGCAGTTCATGGGGCCAGGAACACAAGGTGGCAGCGCTCCTGCCCCCGAGCTACCTGCCCTAGGCCAACCACCCGCAGCCCTGACCGGTGTTGCACCTGCGCCACCGCCGCCCCAAGCAGCCCCCGCTTCTGACGGTGGTGCCGGCAGTGCTGGCGGCTGCCTGGCACTGGAGGCTCTCTATTTCACGACTCCCGAGTTCTCAGCGTGGGCCGCCCTCGTCAAAGCCAGCGGCATGTTGGTGAGGGACAGGGGCGGTGACCTCGGAGCTGGGTTGGGTGGGGTGGTGGGCAGGGGCTGTTTGCCCTGGGGGGTGGCAGGGAGTTGGAAAGAGCCCTCGGTGGGGTTGCGTGAGGGTACAGTCACTAGTCGTGCCTTTACAGCTGGGTGCAAGCATCCTCGGTTACAGAGCCTTCAACTTCATTTTGTTGAGTGAGGGTGCACGATTGAGTAGGGGTGCACCCAAGAGTGCTGCACCAGCCGCTCCAGCTCTATGCCTTGCAAGCCATTTATGCCACCAACCTTAGCACTAGCCTTATGATGCCACAGCAACAGCTGCCAGCCAGCGAGCCCCACCCCTGCCAGCGCATCCCTGCACTGCCGGCCAGGTCAGGCAGGGCCCAGCCCGGAGACAGATGTGAGTGCTGGCCCCGGCTCACCTGCCCCTCCCCCCCACACACCACTGCAGCCCCGGCTGGGGGGCATCACCCCACTGGACAACATCACGCTTCTGGTCCCCACGAACATGGGGGCCGAAGCCTTCCTGTCTTCCCTGCCACCCGAGGCCCGCACAACACTGGAGGGCGGCTCAGCGGCCACCCAAGCGCTGCTGTCCTACCATGTGGTGTATGGCACCCACCGCCTGGCTGAGCTGGCAGACGGCCAGAGGCTGGAGACTTTCGCGCATGGCGCCTCGGTGGGTGGGCGGGTAGTGTGGGGGGTGGCCCGGGGCTGCCTGCGGCAGTGGTCCGAAATGCAAGCGGTGGGGGCGGCCAGGGGCAGCAGGTGGGGCATGTCAGGGACAGGGGGGCGCCTATACCGCACAGTGTTTTTCCAGCTGCCCAGCCTGTCCGCCCATGGCCCCGCTTCTTACTGCCACCTCACCATGGAGTCCACCCGTAGCATCGCCGCACCCGGCTGCCCTCCCTGAGCGCCCCTACAAGTGCCTTGCACCCCGCAGGGCGAGCGCCTCATCCTAACAGTCCGCAAGTCGCAGGAGGGTGCCCCCGTGCAGCTGGAGGGTGCGGCAGGTGCTGCCAATGTGGTGGCGGGAGACCTACCTTTCTGCTCCGGGCTTGTTCACGCCATTGATACCGTCCTGGTGCCAGTCCCAGTACGCAGCAGCGGCTGAGCAATGCGAGGGGGCCGTGACGTTCACCAGTTTTGCGTCTTGTACGCCCGCGGCAGCACTGGCTTGTCTGCCACCTGGCTGCGGCCCAGCTATGCATACTCTGCCGTCAATAAAGGAGAGTACAGCGTCTTACATGTCAATTCGTTTCGGCTTCACTCTTCATGCGTATTGTCTGACTCCAACTTCACCCTTCATGCGTATTGTCTGTTATGGTGCAATAATTGCTTGAGTTTGTGATTGCTAGCACAGTTAAGGGCAGCCGCGGTAGCGTGGGAGGAAGCGGGCGTAGGCATCGGTCTGGCCAGTGCAGCGCGGCCAGCGTTCCATGCGCCGCCATCGTGCCGCTCACCTAGGTGAGAGCATGTGGGTCACAGTGTAGCCGCGTGCAGCATTAGCTGTCAGCGGGTGCATCGACAAATGCGTGCAGAGGCGGCGTGTCAGGACGGGCGCACCGGCAGGCACATGGAAAGAGCATATGCTTCCATGCATGGACAGCGCCCTCGGGTGCTCCACCTGCAATCCTGCAAGCTCCGTGATCACTGATTCTGGCAGTGATTCTGCAACCAGGATCAAAGTCACATCCGACCACGGGGTGTGTTGGTTCAGTGACCGGATCCAGTGGCACCACCCCGCCAGGTCATGCAAGGCACAACAGCGCCCCCCAGGCGGGCAGCTGCCAAGAAGGCAGGAGGCACCTCTGTCAGTTTTCCCCATCATGCGTGAGGCATGCATGAGGAACCTCAGCCTTAACTGAGTTTCCGTCCTTTGAACATGAAGCCAGGCAGAGCCTTCCTTGTACTTGGCGGGGCGCCCGGGCTGCTGTTTCTGGCGGCGCTGGCAGGTGGGCATTCGCGGCCTCTGATTGCGTGGGGGACTCCTCAAAGGCCAGGGGAGGCGCGCATCGGGACTGGCGGGTAGCCGCCTCTGCTCCTGCGGAATCTTGACTCCCTTTGCGAGTCCTCGCCTTTGCAGGATGGGCGACCGGCCAGGCTCGCGGCCAAGCAGGCGCGGTCATGCAGCTGCACCCGCTGCAGTCCATGTGGCCGGGCCCGCCGGCGCCGCCG
>JTEE01000228.1:62407-73145 GCA_002896455.3 Chlorella sp. ArM0029B | reverse complement strand
GTGTGTGTGTGTGTGTGTGTGTGTGTGTGTGTGTGTGTGTGTGTGTGTGTGTGTGTGTGTGTGGTGTGTGGGTGTGTGTGTGTGGTACATGCTCCCTTCTTACATCTCGGCGTGTGTGCCTGCTGCTCATTCCCGTCTCTCGGTTGCTCTGGATGAAGCTAGCTGCACCTTGCAATAAAACCCCCCCTGCCCTGCCAACCCATCCTACCTGCCCCCCACACGTGTCTCCCACACATGTCATCCACTCGGTGGCTGACTTCATGCATGCATGCATGCCACACGGCTGCCGCGTCCTGTTCACATGCAGTGTACGTCGTCAACTCCACCCTGCACGAGTGTGGCACATCAGGGCTGCAACCATCTGAGCCTCTCACCCCCTTATTAACGCACCCCATTCCTTGCAGTGTACGTCGTCAACTCCACCCTGCACGAGCCGCTGGTGGCGGCCGTGGAGGGCAAGCAGTGCAGCCCCTCGCTGCAGGAGGCCATCAGGTGGGCCATGGGCAGGCCCAGGACGATAAGGGGGCACAAGTGGAGGTACAGGTTCTAAAGCATGCCCTTTAAGGGGAGCTACGGGCACATGCCATGCCCCTTTGGCAAAGACCTGTAACAGGGGTGGTGCGGGGAGCGGCTATGCCATTTTTTAGTCGCCACCAATCTGCCGCCCTGCCTGACATGGCCCGACATGCAGCTCCCCCGTGTGGTCCTGCCAGCCCCGCTGTGCCCGCTGTGCCCACAGGCCCCTGCTCCACCAACCCTCGGTTGCATCGGGACTTGAATTGCCGTTGCTTGATTGCTTGGTTGGTTGGGGGGTCAATCTAGTGGGTCAATTGCGGGTCAATCGCGGGTGAATCTGACCAGTGGATTAATCTGGTGGGTCAATCGATCGCTGCTGCCCACTGCAGTTCCCACGCGGGCGCGGTGCGCTTCATGGCCCCCCAAACCAACTGGAGCTCGGTGCTGCGAGACCCCCGTGCCAACTGGACGCTGCTGGTGCCCTCGGAAGCGGGTTTCCTGCAGCACGGAGGTGGGGAGGGCAGGGAAGGACTTGTTGGCGCCAGGCTCCACACTGTTGCAGCTCGGAGGTGGGGATGATTGAGCGAGTGGCTGGCAGGGGCCGTGTAGCATGGAGGTGCAGCTGAGCGAGTGGTTCATGGTTGATAGAAAGACAGATGTCTGGTGTGTTGAGGTGCCTGCAGCACGGAGGTGCACGTGGGATGGGCAGGGGGGGCTTGCTATACAATTTTGATCGATTGTTGCAGCGCAGAGGTGCATTGGTTGATTGCGTGGTTAATGGGTTGAGTTGGTTAGTACGTTCTCAGGGACGGGGGTGCAGGAGGTGGATTGGACTGAGCCGGGTGTAGTTGAGTGGCCTGCTACCAGGGGGTGTCTGTGTCTGTGTCGTGGGGTTCAGGGAGCACGCGCCGCCCTGCTCTTTGCAACAGCGCACACTCACGCTGTCACGCTGCTGCCACCTGTACCCTGCCTGCTCGTTCTTCCTGCAGCCAGGGCTTTCGAGAGCACCCGTGCCTGGGAGGACCCAGCCCTGATGCAGGCAGCCGCCCCTGGAGCAGAGGTGCGCCTTGCCTGCTGAGCCTGCCGAGCCTGCTGAGCCTGCTGAGCCTGCTGGGCCTGCTGAGCCTCTTGGGCCTGCTGCGCTTTCCACCCAGCCATCCTCTTCGCGTGCATGCAGGCAGGGCCTGCACATGCCCTGTAGCGCCAGGGTGATGCACTCGGCGCCAGGGTGATGCACCCTCTGAACTGCACACAGTTGTTTGCCCTAGTTCTTGCTGCCCTCGGCCACTGTTTTCCTGCCCACCTACCCACCTACCACCCTCTCTGCCTGTCTACACTTTATTTGCTGGCCCCACCGCAGCGGCCTCCTGGCGGCGGCGGCGGCGCTCCACCCGCTGCAGAGGGCGGGGCACCAGGTCCCCCGCTGCCCCCGCCGGGCAGCCAGGTTGGGGAGCCCCCCGCGGTGGGCGGGCTGCCACCTGGCATCTCCATGCAGTCATGGAACTGCCTGGGAGGATACCACTNTGGGTGGGAAGGTGAGGGGGAAGTCACTGCTGTGGTTGGGTTCCGCAAGGGAGGCTCTGTAGGTGCGCTGGCAGGGAGGGGGGCGTGCACTGGCAGGGAGGGTGGGTTCCGCAAGGGAGGATGGCACCAGTCAACCTGCCAGGGGGCATAAATTGCCCGTGCTCATGCCAGGGATTGGTAGGGTTTCTTGCTGTGCACCCTAACCCACGCCCCTCCCTTCTGCGAGCTCTCACCTCTCCCCGTGTGCCCTTCACACATGTCTTCCTACCCTCTGCAGGGCGGCATGTCAGCTGCCCACGCCTGGAAGTAGGGATTTGCAAACAGCACGCCTCCCCTCCGCCAGCAGCCACTGCCTTGTGTTGAAAGACACACATTTGACTTGTGCCTTTCCAACCTTGCAGGGCGGCATGTCAGCTGCTGACCTGGCAAAGCTCAACGGCAGCCGGTTGGAGACGGGCTGTGCCGGGCACTACGTGAACGTCCAAGTGCTGCCGCCGGCGAAGCCTGAAGCCCCACAGGCAAGGCTGGGCTGGCTGGGAAGTGGGCATGGGTTGAGTCGTGCATGCGCTGCATATGGGCGGCGAGCCCCGCGCCGTGCCTGAGCTCAGAGGCAAGGGGGTCCCTCTCTCGCGAGTAGAAAGAAGAAGAATACAAGAACAAGACTACCACCCGAGGCTGAGGGGTTGAGGGAGACGACAGGAAATGAAGCCGAAGGGCACCCAGTCAGCTGCCATACCTCCCATGAGAACCGGCTCTTGGACCTCCCTCGCCCCCTGTTCCACCCCCACTCCACCCATCCTCCCGCACTCTGGCACCCACTCCGTCCCCCCTGCCCTCCCTGTAAACCGTGCACCCTCCCTGCACACACTGAACTCTGGTTCATAAACTCCCAAACCCTAAACCCTAAACCCATCCTCCATCCCACTGACACCCCACCCCACCTCACACCCCCCACCCCCCACTGGCCTCCACTGCAGATCCTCCAGATACTGGGAGAGGACGGCACAGTGGCAACAGTGACGGCGGGTGACTTCCGCACCTGCAGCGGCGGCTCCCTACTGGTCGTGGACTCGCCGCTCACGTGAGGCCCAGCAGGGCGCCCTGCTGTGCTGTGCTGTGCTGTGCTGTGCCGTGCCCTTCTTTTATAATTCGAACTACGGAATTGAAAGTTTTGAAACTCTTGTTCAAGAAGGCAAGTGATGTGCTGTGCTGTGCTGCGCTTTGCCCTGCTGTGCTTTGTTCTTCCCTGTGCTGTGCTGTGCTGCAGGTAACCGGCAGATGCGCTGGACGGGCATGCACTCTTCTGCATCTCTGCGGGGCGGTCCTCAAGACAGGCAACTTTCTTGGGGAGTCCAGTAGGCAGCACAGACACAGAGTCCCTTGCACTTGCATCCTTTGCACCCTACCCACCGCTGTCCTTCGCCGCGCTGCACCTCCCCTCTCGCCCCCCATCCCGCCCCTGCAGGCCGCTGCCGCCCCGCGCCGCCTCCGGCCCCGGCCCCCCGGCGCCCTGCTCGGCCACCATTACAGAGGCGGTGGTCCGGGCGCAGCTTCCCAGCCCCACCTGGCTCAGCTTCTTGCAGGCAGCGGGCCTGGCGCAGGCAGCCAACGACAGCGCCACAGAAGGCACCTGGTTCCTGCCCTCGGATGAAGCTCTGAGGTACCGCATTGCCCTGGGTGCGTGGGGCGGGCAAGGGCTTGGGCATGGCTGGGTGGGCATGCCTGGGCGTGGAAGGGAGTCTCTGGGCGTCTGGGCTGGGCGTGGGCGGGCCGGGCATGACTGGCAGGCCGGCATGGCTGCAATGGCTTGGGAAGGGCCCGGGCAGGCTGGGAAAGGCCCGGGCAGGCAGGCGCGGGCGGGTGGCAGGCAGGAGGTGGGAAGTTGAAACTGGGAAGCTGGGGGGCTGCGCATGTCTCACCAATTCACCCTGCAATACACGCTGTTTGGTCGTGCTGTGGCAGCTGCTGCGGAGCGGGTGGGGCCAGGTGGCACAGTGGCCCTTGAGAGACAAGTGTCGTGCCCTTGAAAGGAGCCCTCGAGAGAAATGTGGGATTTCAAGTACGGCCCAGCTGGCACTTCCGCACTCGAGCAATACCTCCCTCCTTCCCCACTAGACATGCGTCACCCCTGCCCCACCCCACCCGCTTGACATTGCGGCCCGCCCAATCACCCCCAATATTATGTCCCCTGCCCCGCCCCTCCCGCCCCCCACATTGCTGCCCGCCTGCAGGCCTGGGCCAGGGCTGGGTGGCCTCTAGCCTGGGGGACCCTGCGCTGCTGCGTGCGTTGGGCACCTTCCACATNTTCTTGACCGTGCGCAAGGCACGGGGCCAGCTCGAACGGGTGGCACCCACTTCAAACTCCTTCCCCCTTTGCTTGCCCTTCAGGGCCAGCGTCTGTTCTTGACCGTGCGCAAGGTCGGGGGGCAGGTGGAACTGGTGGGGCCCTCCAACTCCGCCCACATCATCTATCCAGACCTGGCGATGTGCGAGGGGTACATTCAAGGTAGGGCAGGCGCGCAATGCTGACACTGCCCGACCTGCACCTGCTTGCCTCAATCACCCCAACAAATCTCCTGTCTCGTGAGACCGCTCCTGGCTCCATATGGACATCCAATATAACTAATGGCACTGTGCGAGGGTGCGGCTGGCGCGGGGGGCGGTGCGGGGCGTGGCCATGTACACACGTGGGGCGGGGGCAGCGATGCTGTGAGGGTGCGGTTGATGCATGGGGCGGTGCGGGTCATTCATAGGCATACATGTATGACACACGGTAGGTGCCGTGAGGGGGTGCAAGGACGCAAGCGGTGGCGTGGGACGCACCATGCACCTGCCCCGCCTCTTGCCGCTCCTAACCCACTCCTCTGCTTCACCCTTTCCTTCGGCACCTCAACCCCGCCTGGCCTTGCAGTCGTCGATTCCCCGCTGCTTCCTCTGGGCATCGAGCAATTCGGGGCAGAAGCAGATGGCCCCTGCGCCGCCCCCGACACCAATGCCACCTCCTCAGCGCCGCCTCCTCCTGCCCCGGGACCGCCCCCGCTGGCAGCCCCGCCTCCAAGGGCCCGCCTGCGCCGCCGCCGCCCCAAGCAGCCCCTGCTTCTGACGCCGCTGCCGGCAGTGCTGGCGGCTGCCTGGCACTGGAGGCTCTCTATTTCAAAACTCCCGAGTTCTCAGCATGGGCCGCCCTCGTCAACGCCAGCGGCCTGCTGGTGAGGGAAAAGGAGGGGGCGGGCGGGTTGCTCTGGGGCTGTTGCAGGGCCCATTGTTTCTGGATGGGCGGGAGGCACTGTTTAACCAATCACATGAACCAACGAGTCATTCGTCAGTCGATCAATCAATACATGTACATGCACACATCATTCAATTACTGCTGCTTTGGGCAGGGCAGCCTGCTGCGGGAGTTGGGCGGGGGAGGGATGTGGGGTCCAGGCGGGGAGCGAGCCGTGTCAACCACTGTAGTTGAAGGCCCCTCTAACCAAGGGTGCTTGCGTAAAGACTAGAATAGACTAGCGGGCAGCGGTCTGGGAGGGGCTTTCGGGCCGGGTGGGTGATTGGGGTGAGCCTGATTGAAGTGCGTACATGCACTGCATGTGTGCGCACCGTGCGGCAGCAACCGTAGTCTCTTGCCCTGCCCAAGAAAATATGCCCTTTGTCTTGCCGCCCCGGCGCCGCTCCTCCCCCTGCCCACACCGCCATCCCCCTCACCCTCCCTCATTTCCGTGCCCTGGTGCCCCTCCCTCCTCTTGCTCGCCCATGCAGGCCCGGCTGGGGGGCACCGCCCCTCTGTCTAACATCACGCTTCTCATCCCTACCAACTCGGGGGCGGAAGCCTTCCTGTCCTCCCTGCCACCCGAGGCCCGCACAACACTGGAGGGCGGCTCCTCAGCGGCCATAGCGCTGCTGTCCTACCACGTGGTGGCTGGAACCCACCGCCTGGCTGAGCTGGCAGATGGCCAGAGGCTGGAGACATTCGCGCGCGACGCCTCGGTGGGTGGGCGGGTATTGTGGGTGGGCAGGCGGGGGGGTGCGGTGGGCGAGGGAGTGCAGTTGTATGCGGGTCTGTGACGGCCTCCCAGCCAGGGGACACGTCAAGGGCAGGCCGAACCTGGTTGGTGGGTGGGCATTACAGGCATCCGCATGGTAGGCTCTGTTGGGACAGGGGGCGGATAGGCTCCGCCAAAGCGTGCTGGAGGTAGGGGGAGAGAGGATAGAACAGGCGATTGTGTGCACATGTGCAAACATACATGAATAAAAGTAAGTGTGCACTTGTGTGTGGGCGGTCAGGGTGGTCCGGATGGTTTGGCGGTCTAGTGGGTGAGGGAGTGTGCATGGGGACGGGGGCAGGGCGGGGCCTGGGCGCGGCCCGCAATCCGGTACAGTTGCCGTTCATGCACGCCTTCCAACCGCGCTGCTCCTGCAGCCTTCACAACCCCCCACCACCCAAGGCACTCGCCTGTCGTTTCGACCACTCTTCCACAACAGGGCTGCCATGCCGGGTGTTCATATCTGCCCCTGAGCGCCCCTCCTGGTGCCTTGCTGCCCTGGTGCCTTGCAGGGGTCCCGCCTCAGCTTGACGGTGCGCACCTCCACAGAAGCTCCCGTGCAGCTGGCGGGTGCGTCAGATGCTGCCAATGTTGTTGCCGGAGACCTGCCGCTCTGCTCTGGAGTGGCACACGCCATAGACGCCGTGCTGCTGCCCGTGACAGGGCCCGGCAGTGGCTGAGCGGGCACATTTGGCAGCCGCCGGTACAAGCCTGGGCAGGCGGCACCGCTGCAAAAGTGCAGCAACCTGCTGTGTTGTGTTTGCTGCCCCCCCAACTCACCTGCATCCCAATTGACTCCATCTGCTACGCAATCGATGCACTCGCTGTTCACCGCCAATCAGAGGCGCTGCATGCAAGTAAGAGAGAAGATGAAGTCGTGCCACGGGTGGCTCCACGGGTGCAGCCGAGTGGGTACAAACCGGGTGTCAGGGTGGGTTCCTTGTCACTCCCCCGATGCTGCAAACTCGACTAGATCACTTGCCGAGCAGCGGCAGCAGCGGGCCGGACCCCTGGTGGTGTGAAAATGGCGATATCGTGCTTCAGGCGGCTGGCGACACTTTTCTCGGTCACAGCGCCGTCCTGGCTCTCCACAGCGCTGTGCTAGCGACGCTAGTGTCTATGGAGAAGGAGCGCTCTTGTGCCAGCGCCCCCGACACTCCCCCGCGGGAGCACAGCTCTATGAGCCTGCCCGTGGTCGCTGTCTTTCCCGGCGGGCTCCCCGCAGGCCTGCCCAGCGCTCACTTCGATATCTTCTTGAGGCAGATGTACTGCGCCCGCGGAGAAGGCTTCGAGGTGAGGTTTGTTGTCCAGCTTGCCCACCGGCAGCGGCGGCAGCGGCGGGGCTTGTGCGGCGGCTCGTGTGCTCCCCTCCAGAAGGCACTCAACCCCAAGCACTGCTAGCCACACACACATGCACACACTTCCCCCTCACCCCCTTCGGTGCAGTGGGACAGCGTGGGCGCCGTGCTGCAGCTCGCCGATTACTTTGGAGCTGGGGCCATCCTTGAGCGGGGCGACGCGTGGCTGTGTGAGCAGCTCACCGCCCCGGCTCCCCTGCTGGCTGCCCCCGCCCGCCAGCCTGGCGTGGGCCTGGAGTGCCAGGCTTTTGAGCTGGCGGCGCGGCACCGGCTGGGAGGCGCAATGGCGCTGCTGCTCCCCGGGGCGGTGCAGTGCCTGGCCCGCGGCAGCCGCTGCTCTCTGGTTTGGTGAGCGCCCGCCTGTTGCTGTTGTTGGATGTTGTTGTTGGATGTTCTTGTTGGATGCGAGGGTGGGCGCGGCACAGGGCATGAGGATAGTACCTGTTACATCGCTGTGCCTAAGCTTGCTGGCTGCCCACGCGCGACGGTGGCTGTAGCCTGTCTGCTGCTCTGCAGCACCTGATGCTGGTGCCAGCACCACCCTGTGCCCACCCGTTGCCTTCTGGAAAGGAGACCTTGAATCCACGTCCCCTTTCCAGCTCAATCCCTGGCTCAACCTCGGCTTGCCTCTGCTCCCTCTGACCCACCCTGCCTTCCCTCCTCCCTCCCTCCTCCCTCCCTCCCGTCCCGCCAGGTATGACGGCAAGCAGCGCTGCTCCCGCCTCAAAGCGGCTTTTGAGTCCGACCCCCAGCTCAAGTGCCTGATTTTGGATGCCTTCTGGTGGAGCCGGGACGCCCCAGGGGAGTGCCCCACCTGCCGCTGCCGCCCCACAGATGTGGAAGCTGCCTGGAACCTGCGGCAGGAGTGGGCNCTGGTGGGCATTTATGGGGAGGGTGGGCGGATGGTGAGGAAGGGAGGATGCCTGGCGGGTATCGCGCGGGTGGGAGGGGTGAGGGCTGATATCCGCAGCGCTGCTGCTGTTGGTGCTGCTGCTGCTGCTGCTGCTGCTGTGGGTGTGGTGAAGGGCTTCTCTGCCGCATGCGGCCGCGTGTGGTACCAGTAGCTTGCCTGGGCACCGTGCAGCCTCTGCCTGCCTGCCTGCCTGCCTGCCCGCCTGCCCGCCTTCCGCACCCTGGCGGGCCCCGGGCGCCGGCTGCAAGACCTTCAGGTGGGTGCCTTTGGCTTGATTTCTTGTCAGTTTTGTCAACGCCACGCCCTCGGGCTTTACTAAAAAAGCATCTCTTCTTCTTCTTCTGTGGGGTGGCTGGGCGAGTGGGCGGGTGGTCTGGGAGGAAGGAAGGATGCCGAGCGGAGAGCAGGCGGCGGGCTGAGGGCTGGGCTGATGCATGGGACCAGGCTTGCTGCTGCTGTTTGTTTCTTTCTTGGTTTGTTTGTTGCATTTAATTTGCTGCACAGCCTCTCTCTTTAGCGGCTTGCCGCGGCTATCACCTTGCCTGGTCGCTGTGCACCCTGCCTGCCTGCCTGCCTGCCTGCCTGCCTGCCTGCCTGCCTGCCTGCCTGCCTGCCTGCCCTCCTGCCTGCCTGCCCTTGGATGTGCTTGCTTGCCTGACCACCAGTGTGAAGTTTCCTACCCTGTTTGCAGGCCCTGAACGGCACCTCAGTAGCCACCGCTTATGAGGGGCACAACGTCACACTGGGCCTCCTCTCCCCACCTCCACCCACGGTGAGCCAAGAAGACGAGCGGGCTGCCGTGCAGCCACCTCCTGCCCCAAGAGATTTCTGATCAACAGTTTAAGAGTTTTTATCATTCTGTTTGAAGCTTTCCCAGGGGATGTGTTCTATCTTCACTCTCGTCTTGTAGAAAGAAAGAGCAGCTTGAAAATCCAAAGAAGCAGGTGGAAGTGGTTCATTAAGTCCCCTCCCGGGACTGAGCCCCCGGCGCCTCTCCTCCCCCGCCCCTCCTCCCCCGCCTTGACAGGGCACCGACGTGGTTCTGGTCGCCCCCGGCAGCACCACTTCCATTCTGGAAGCAGACCTGGTGGTGTGCGGCGGGCGCGCTGTGGTCCACATTCTCAACGACACGCTGCGCTGGGAGCAAAGCACGTCCGCCACAGCCTCCGCAACCGGCACCGCTGCGCTGGTGCCTCAGGGGGGTGAGTGAGTGCCACACAGTGAAGCGCACACAGGCGGGGTGGCTGCTGCTGCTGCCGTGGGGCGCATGCCTGACAATTCCTGCTGCTTTCCCAGAGTCCCCAGGGCGTCAGGCTTCAAACGGCCACTGTGACGCCCCCTGTATTTCTAACCCAATGTGACCTGCGCATCACCTCGAGTTTGCTGCCCGTGTGCGTGCTTCCGGCGCTCGCAACATGCTACAGCATGCATGCATGCCGTGCCGTGCTGTGCTGCGCATGCTGTGCTGTGTTTTTTTCATAAGCAGGGCAGGCTGCGTTAAACAACTCCCGTTAGCGCCTCCGACCTGCCCTTTCTGTATGCGTGTGCAGGAGCCGACGCTGCTCCTGCCTCCGAGACACCTGCCAGCCCTCCAGGGGGTGCCTCTTCACCTCCCATCGCTGGCGCTGAGCTGGCACCGCCTGGCGCCTGCACGCCTTTTCAGGAACTCCTGGCCACCCATCCGGCCCTAGCGGGAGGGGTGTCACCGGCCGCTGTGGCGTCTGCTCTGGTGGGTGTGCCTGCCTGCTGGTGTGCGGTCTGGTCGAGGTGTATGTTTGCTTGTTGCACGCATCCTTGTTCACGGGGCTGTCAACTCCCTCAGCTCGGCACGGGTGGATGCAGATGCCGTAGCGCGGTTGGGTAGATGGTGTTTGCACCGTCCAACCCAGGGAGCAGGTGCTGTGTTTAAAAGGCTGGTGGGTGGCTGGGGAGTGTGCAAGCTGCACCAGATGGGCGGGCGGGTGAGCAGTTGCGTTGGTGTTTTCATCCCAGAGCTTGCTGATGCTTGGTGCCTTTCAATCAATCAATGAAATCAATCAATTACATTTCAATTCCAGGCGGAAGCCAGCAAAGGTGTCATAGGACAGGGTGGAAGGGTTCAGTCCGCATGCCATGTGAAGGGTGCCTGCTCCCAGTTGTGTGTGTTTACAAGGAGCAGAAGATGTGGTGGTGCTCCCACCCTGCCGCTATGCGTCGCCCGTACCACAACCCTCGCTGCTGCGTACTGCTCCTGCCTGCCTGCCTGCAGGGCGGTGGCTCCCTGCCAAGCAACGTGACCCTCATCTTGAGTGAGTGAAACCTTCCAGCCGGCAGTGCCGGGGCTGGGAGGGTACCCTCCTGGGGGCTGCGGCTCACACGCCGCCACATGCTTCCGGCCGGGTTGG
>JTEE01000228.1:3909-56824 GCA_002896455.3 Chlorella sp. ArM0029B | reverse complement strand
GCGGTCGCGGGCGTGGGCGTGCCGCGCTGAGCGGCGCGACAGCTGGGCAAAGCGCGCCCAGCACGCGCTCCAGCATGCTTTGCTTGCTGTGCGTGCATTTCAGCGCTCGGCACCCTCCCAGGCAGCAGCGCTGCTGCCTCCCCCTTAATTAGCTATTCTGCCAGCTCATGCCCCTGTCTCAAGGCGCATTGCTTGCACCCCAAAACTGGAGCCCCCCCCCCCACCACCACCCCGACTCACTGCACCAAGCAACCCCTCTTGCCCTCTTGCCTCCCCACCCCCTGTTTCCCCCCCTGTCCACTGCTTGCTGTCCCTGATAAACGGATGTTGGTTCCCTATGTACAATTGCACAACGCATGCACACTCGCCACCCCCCTCCCCCAATCTCTTTATCTAATGCTATCTGTCCTGCATGCTCGAATGCCCCTCCCCGGCCCTGCCCGTCAATAAGACGCAGCCCTTCGGTGGATGCCAAATCTTATGTTTGCCGCCTCCTCACCTCTTATCTCCGGCCCTTCCTTTTCATGGGGCCTGGCCTGCCCTCCCCTCTTGCGCCTAATGCGTGCTGCCTGCCTGCTTACATCGTGCAGCAGCAACCCAAACCCCACCCACTCGCCCGCACCTACGATCTCCTTTGAGCGCCACACTTGCGCACACCTGCCAGTGTTTTTAGCCCCCCCGCTCCCTCCCCCTCTTGTACCTGCTCCCCCATCCCCTCTGTGCTCTTCCCCGGGCTCCGCCCTTGCGCCTCTTTCATCCTGTGCCATGCGCTAGCTACTGTTGTATGCCCCGCACAGCCAGCACGCGGCAGCTCTCCGCACCCATGTGTTGTGTGCCCCGCCCTGCCGCCCCACATGCTGCTCTCAACCCTTTCCCCCGGCTCCCTTGCCGCCTTTCATCCTTGCCCTGCCCCTTCCCCTTGATGGCTGCCCTGCGGCCGCCCGCCCTTAGCCCGTGGGCTGCTGCAGCAGCCACTCTTGCCTTCCCGCCTGCCTGCCTGCCTGCCCACTTGTCTCTCCCTGCAATCTCTTACTTTCCAGTATTCTTTCGCCGTCTTTCCCGCACACGCCCCGGCCCCGGAAGCCTGCCTTGAGTGGTACTGCCCAACTGCCGCACCTGCCCCCTGTAACTGCCTGCGCTTTCCTGTGGCCAGGCCACGCAGCGCCTGTAGCTGCGGCAAGACCTGGGGCGCAGCATGCACAGCGGGCACGTGGGCCTGCTGCTTGCGGCGCTCGCCTGCCACGGGGCAAAGCAGTGGAAGCAAAGACACAAGGCTCCAGAACCCAGCCGATGCGCACCCACAGCAGATTCGTGGCGTGTGTCCCTCCTCGGGAGAAGGGGTTTGTACCCCCCCTGAAAGCAACCAAGGGAGGAAGGAGCGAGGGAGCAGCGCTTGGCTGCCAAACGGGAAAGAAGCAACGAAGCCCGCTGCCACTGACCCGCCCAGCTCACTTAACCGTCCAGCTCACTCAACCGGCTACCTCGCTCAACCGTGCAGCTCACTCTAGCCAGACGGTACTGCAATGGAGTCAGGTTTTATTGCAAGCGCCAGGTCACGGTCTGCATGATGCCCAGGCTTCCCAGGCCCTGTACCACTCGGACAGCTCGTTCCCTCCTTCCCGGCCAGGGATCCCGACCCAAAGCTGTCTCGGTGGCGTGCACTGCAGGCTGGGTGCCAGCTGTCTGGTGCCTCTGGCTTGATTTCCTGTCGGTTTCCTCAACACCACGCCCTCGGGCTGTAATCGTCTTCTACTTCTTCTTCTGCCACCTTTGTGGCACACCGCACAGTGTGAGAATCGCACCTCTGGAGGGCGGCAGCTTTACTTTACAGCTCAGTGTACACACTGCACCGCTGGAGGGTAGCAGATTACTGTTGAGGAAATTACTCTCGAGGAAATTACCGTGGGCCACGAGAGCAGATGTTGCGGGGATGGATGCAAGCAAGCAAGCAAGCAAGCAGCACATCAACGGATGGTTCAGGCACCACAATGCCGTGTGCGGGAGAAAGCCTTCCTCACAGCGGCTGCCATGAATACGGGGGGAGGGGACAGCATGCTCAGCATGCACAGCACACGGGCGCACTTGCACGGTGGCCAGGGTTGCCGGGCTTGCACGCAGGTGTCTAAGCGGCACCTGGGTGCTCCCAGCCTCCATGCTGCGTCGGCTGGCACTTTGGTGCTGAGCTGGCGCGTCAGCTGCCAGGTCAGCGTAGCAAGACGCCACATCAGCTGCCACGTCATGCGTGGCTCTTCCACGACATGTAGGTGTTCCAAGCCAGGGCCACCACATTGCTCATCAGCACCTGCCCAAGAAAAGGGAGAGGGAAGGCAAGTGCGGTAAGCAAGGGGTGTCGGAGGGGAGCAGGGGCAGCTGCGTGCCTCATCAGCAGCACCCAGGGGAAGGAAGCAGCAGATGAGGAGGGTCGAATCAGACTTCGGCATCCGCAGCTTCTGGCTCCCAACCCAGGCGCCCCGACAGCCCGGGCCCCGTCTGCCTGCACGTGCGAGGCCATGGACCTGGCCGCCCCCCTCCCTCGGCCATCACCACCCCCTGCCAGCCCTCACCTCCCCCCCTTCGTGAACGCCATCCGTGTATACGAAATGAAAGCGAACAAAAAGCTGTGAAATGAATGAACGAATGAACGCTGCCCAAAGCTGTACATCGAATGACTGACTGACTGCATGCATGCATGACTGACTGACTGACTGCACACACCCCGTATGCAGGCCCCGCCCCAAAAAACTTATGTTTATCTTTCTAGACAAAACTTTCACAATTCCTAATAACATAACAACAGCATCATGATAAATGAATGCACTTTGTACCTGCAGCTGCGGCGGCACGAATCTGAACATCGAATGACTATACTGCATGACTGACTGACTGCACCCCCCCCCACGTGTGCAGCCCCCCCACCCACCTGCAGCTGCGGCGGCACGAATCTGAAGTTGATGAACTGGAAGGGCACCCAGAGGAGCCAGTTGGATTTGACCATGTCGGGCAGGTCGCGGCGCAGACGTGGCGCCACGCTGGCGGGATCCGCACCCTCCAGAAGCATGATGGAGCTCACAATGACTGCAGGGGGGCCACATGAAGCATTTTAGGCGCTGATCAGGTTCTTTGGGAAACATGGAAGACTGGCTCCGCCTCTTCCGAAAGCATGATGGAGCTCACAATGACTGCAGGGGCCAGGCAGAGGGCCAACATATAACGAAATGAGCGGGGACAAAATGAGGTGGTTGGATGTCAGCCAACGAGTTGGCAATTGAGGCTCTGACGCAATTGGTTGTCACATCACTCCGCGCATTGGCAGTGCAGGCTGGCACGGGCAGTTGGTTGTCAGCCTGCGTATTGATAGTGAAGGCTGGCGTGGATGCAGCGGGGTGCAAATTGAAAGGCGGCAAGGCGGGGCGCAAGTTACAAAACGGGGGCGAGTCAGGGCTGGTCCAGAGGGCCCGCCACACGGTGGGCGCTGCGGAACGCACAAACACATGCCCCCGCCATTCTACCCAGAGCAAGCACACGACCAGACACATGACAAGCGGCACACATGGCCCCCGCCCTCCCGCCAAAGGAATCGTGCCCTCCCACCACACACATGCACATGACTCCCCTCCCACCCACGTGACATGAGGACACACACACATGCGCTCCTGCCCACAGAATTACCCCCACACACACATACAAGCACATGGCCAGCCTCCCACCCACGTGAAATGATAACACACACACACAGGGCCCCCGCCCTCCCGCCCTCCCAGCCAAAACGGGACCCCACACACAAGCGCCTGACTCCCCTCCCACCCACGTGAAATGAAGACGGGCGCAAACATGAGCTGGTCCAGCGCCAGTCGCATGACGGCGCCCGTGGTGCCGGTGGCCTTGACCAGGGTGCCCAGAGAGCCGTACCACACATGCAGGGCGGGGCCGATCAGCGCCAGGCCCTGCACACACAGGAGGAGGAGAGGGGTGCGGGGGTGGGAAGCCAGGGCGAGGGAAGGGGTGGAGGGTTCGAGGGCAGAATTGACGGGGAGGGGTGTGGGGAGTCGGGCGATGCGAGGAGATGCAGGGAGATGTGATACGAGGAGAGTTGAGAGGCCAGGTAAATGACCAGGCGGCATGGGGTGGTAAGAGCGGTGGGCGTGACGGGGAGCAATGGCACAGCCACGCATCCGGGAAGGCCGCTGCGGCAGCGGCAGCCCCCTGCAGTCCTGCAGGGTTCAACTGCCGGTCTGTCATGATGTCACCAAAAAAAAAAAAAAAAACTTTGGGATTTTTCGAACTCGTAATCGCTTTGCTAATTTTAGGGTATCTCCGGACGCTCCCTCATGCACCCTTTGCACCATTTCACCTCGCTTCATCTCACACACACACCGCACAGCTGGCCTCACACCGCCGCCTTCAGCACCCAGCAACTACATGTTGTACTCGTCTGCTCGACAACGTTCCTTGTCCGAGTAATGGCACTACACAATTGTGCTGTACACAATGAGCTGGCGTGCACCCACCTGCCCCCACCCCACCCCTGTTGGCATCAGCCAGCATGGAAGGCCTGCAGCCACCCCACCCCTGTTGATGTCAACGTCGGCACCCACCAGGAAGGTGAAGATTGCGCAGCGCTTGACATCAAACTTCCCCTTCTCAAACTTGGCCTGCGCAATCATGTCCCCCAGCCCGTTGAGCAGGGCAGCCGTGATGGCCTTTGTGGCAACAGGCTGCTTCTCAAGGAGAGAGAGGTAGCCGACCCACAGGGCGCCCAGGCTGCCGCTGCCACCGCTGCCGCCGCCGCCAGAGCCGCCACCGCCGCCGCCGCCAGAGCCGCCACCGCCGCCGCCGCCAGAGCCGCCACCGCCGCCGCCGCCAGAGCCGCCTCCACCGCCGCCGCCGCCGCTGCTAAAGGTGCGGAAGGTGAGGCGCCGCTGCTCGCGCAGCTGGCGCAGCAGGCCTGCGGGACAGGGGGGTAAAGAGAGAGGCGCTCGAACCAGCGGTAAGGGGCTCAAGAGCGGCAAACCGAGGCGTGCAGGCACAGGCAGGCAGCGTTCTGTACTCTGCTCCTCACCTGAAAGCCTGCCGCCGCTGCTGCTGCTGCCAATGGTGCCAGCCGCTGCAGCACCACTGGATGCGCGGTGCGAGAGCGAGTGCCTCAGCGGCGCTCCCGCCCCCGCTCCCGCCCGCCACCCTGCCTGGCAGACGATACGGCGCAGGTTGCCGGGCCCTGCCCTGCAGCCGGTACGCACGACCACACTCTGCATGGCAGCTGACGGGCGCTGCAGGGTGCAACGAAGAGAGCTGGGCGGCGGCAGCGCGTGGGGTTTTCAAAGGAATAATGCAGGCGTGTCTTTAGGCTGCTAAACACTGCGGATTCAAACTAAGAATGGGTTGAGGCGGGGCTGGGCTTCGGGGGCTTCGGACTGGCAGCTGTCTGCTGCGCATCTGCTGGGCCGTCTCCATGTGCCTCCGACCGGCGCATCCCACGTCTCAACGAATCTGATCACAACTTTGCGCGCCCTGACACGCTCCGACAGCCGCCCGTGACCACTGGCAGTCTCACCCTTTCCCTCGGCAGGCGTGCCCCTGTTTTGCGGGCTTTGAGACACGGCATTCGATCGAACAATGGCGGAGACCGATGCGGTTATCAAGCAAGCGCTCCGCGACGAGGAGGACGAGCGGAAGCGCGCCAAGCAGCAGAAGCAGGCTACAGGTGCACTCCTAAGACGCCGGCTAATGCGCAGGATCCATAGGTGGACGGAGGACGGAGCAGCCCCCAATGCGCTGCAAGACGCCGCCACCCGCCATTGCCGCCGCGGCTCACCCCCTCCTGACTTTCCCCTCCCCTCGTGTGCAGACAAGCGGCGCAAGGCTGCCCGAAAGGGGATGACACTGGAGCAGCTCGAGGAGCAGGAAGGCGGGCCGGTGAAGGAGAGCATGGTGGGTGCTACTGCCTGGTTACTGCCTGGCAATTGGGGGCGACGGGAGGGGCGCAGGCACTCGAAATTGCGCGCCGCTCGTGCATTGGCGATCAGATCAGCGCATGCATTGCCGTACCTGCCATAGCAACGAATCACACGCACTGTGCTTCACTTTGCAGCCGTGTGCTCTGCCCTTATTCCCCCGCTTGCCCCGCCGCCCACCCTCCCCCCCTGCTGCCAGGTGGGCATGGCGCAAACAAAGCGCGCCGCCAAGCGCAAGGGTGCGGTTGCTGACACAGATTTGGTGGAGGATGTGGAGGGGATTGAGGAGGATTTGGAGGCAGAGGAGGAGGATGGGATGAAGTTGGAGGCCTTCAATCTGAAGGTGGGAGGGATCACGACCTGGGAAGCACCCAGCAAGCCTGGGTTGTGCATGTTGGGTGCTGCCTTTTTGTTCCATGGCCGGGTTTAGCGGGGCTCAGAACGGTGACGGGAAGGGGGAGGCCTCCAATTGCCTCCAATTCGAAGGTAGAGGGTCGTCCGCCTGGGCAGCCAGCCTCATGCATGTTGGGTGCTGTCGTTTCTTCTGTTCATGGATATAATAATCCAGGAGGGGAGAGCATGGCACCTTAGCCTTGTGTTGGCTATGGACGGCCATGACAGGAATTGGATGTGGAGGGGATGGCCGACCATCTGAAGGCAGGTGCTCCGTTCTTGGGAATGCCGTGCTGCCTGGCACGTGATCATGGTACAGACCACCCCACCCTTGGCTGTACTAAGATTGCATGTCGACCAGCACAGCCTTCCCGAGGCAGGAGCACCCGCCTTCAGAGGGTCAGCTATCCGTGCGTACATGGCATTCAGACGATTTGGGAGGGTTTTCAGGCAGAAGGTGGAGGACAGTAAAGCCCAACTAGAAAGGCAGTTGCCTGCTCGTCCATGTTGCAGCAGGAGCGCGGGGAGGTTTTTTTTTGTTACTTTGACGATGTGGGCAAGCACCCATCTTTCACCTCAGTTCTACCCATCTTCCACCTCAGTTCTACCCATATTTCAGTGCCCTGTCCAACTGTTGCAGGAGGAGTGGGAGAAGGGTCTCTTTCACGACGCTCGTGTACCTCTCTTCCACTTCAGCTCAAACAGCATTCCTGTCGCCCTTCCATGCATGTTGCAGGAGGAGCGTGAGAAGGGCTATTTTCCCGACGCTCGACGCTCGTGTACCTCTCTTCCAATGCAGCTCAAACAGCATTCCTGTCCCCCTTCCATGCATGTTGCAGGAGGAGCGTGAGAAGGGCTATTTTGACGATTCTGGCAACTATGTGGAACGGGAGGACAAGGACGAGAAAGATGTGGAGGCCGATGCCTGGCTGCAGTCGGATGAAGGTGGGAGGGAGGGGTCTAAGGTCATGATTGGGTTGCATGGGGCTGGGTGGGAGCACGAGTGGCATCTGGCTGCGGTCGGGCGGAGGTGGAAGGGAGGTGTGTGTGTGCATGGTTGGGTTGCATGAACTGGGTGGGAGCACGAGTGGCATCTGGCTGCAATCGGGCGGAGGTGGGAGTGAGTGCCAGGCGGGTGGGCATGTTTGGGTTGCGTGGGGATGAGGGCACGCGTGAGAGGCAGGCGTCTGGCTGCAGACTCGGTGCAGCCCCGGGCAGGTGCAAGCAAGCAGACGATCATGAGGGAATCGAAGTGGGGTGTGTGTGCATGGTCTTGCCATTTCGCGGGTGTTGTTTAAGGAAGCGGGCTGGTGTGGCGTGCACATTTGCTTGCCAATTCGCGGGTGTGGGGCGGGCACGTAGGGCTGCAGGAGGCGGAAGGTGCTGTGCAAGCAGCGGCGGCAGGGGGCGGCAGCAGGCGGAAGGTTGTAAAATTGTGTGCATGGGTCTGTGTTGGCTGGCAATTGTGCGCGTGTTGGGTGCATGCCCGTATTCATCGCCTGCATACGGTTGTTGTGGGCGCGCCCAAGCACAGGATGCAGTGCAGGACCATTTGATTCAGAGTGCCGTAAGAGTGCGACTGCCTGCTTGCCCCAGCCGGCCTGCCAAGCCAGCCAGGCTGCCTGTCCACCGCAGTTCACCCTCCACCACATCTACTCCTTCCCTCCCTTCAACCTTTGCAACCAAACCGCCTCTGCTCCGCCTGCCGCAGCCAAGGTCGTGAGTGAGGAGGTGCGGCGGAAGATCGAGGAGAAACAAAAAGCGGATGCGGCGGCCGAGGCGGCTGGCCCGCTGACCGCCACACAGATTGCGCGGCTGCAGTACCAGGCGGCACAGGTACTGCAGCCAGGCGAGACGGTGGCAGCTGGCCTCAAGCGGCTGGGCGGGCACAGCCGGCGGCCTGCCAAGCGCAGCCGGCAGCGGCGAGGTGGCGATGCTGACGAGGCGGCTGACATGGCGGCTGACGTGGCGCCCGACCCGGCGGCCAAGGAGCTGTTCAACAAGCTCACGGAAGCTGCCATGAAGCTGATGGATGCTGGGGAGAACGATGTGTACACACAGAAGAAGGTGGGTGGGCGGGCGCGCTGGTGGGGATGTGGAGGTGGGGGCGGGGATCAATCCAAAGGAAGAGGCTGCAACGTCCGCTGCAACTGCCGCTGCAGCTGCATGCGCCGCGTGTGCCGCCTGGCCGTGCATCGGCTGGGTATTTTGCATGGCGAGGTTGTCCATCTTGGTGTCTATCGGGTCTGGAGCAGCACAGCTGCCGTGTGACAGCTGTGCTGCTCTAGACCCAGTGGCAACCATGGTGGATCACCTCATGCTGCAAAATTCCCAGCTCCTGCATGCCCAGGCGGCACACGCGGCGCACGCGGCGGCAGCGGTGGTGCCCGTGCACTCCCCCTGTGAGGGCTGGGGTTGGTGTGTCGCCTGGCCATGGATTGGCTCCGTGCGCCGTATGTGCCGCCTGAGCGTGCACCAGCTAGTTTTTTTGCATCACGTGGTGATGCTACGTTGCTGCCGCGATCTGGAACAGCTGCTACCATGGGTACAACTGCTCCAGACCTATTGGCAGCCATGTTGCATCACCTCGTAATGCAAAATGCCCGGCTGTTGCACGCCCCGGCGGCACACGCACCACACGCAGCGGGAGCGGTGGTGCCCGTGCTGCCCCCCCTGTGAGCCCTGGGTTGGTGTGGGTGGCGGGGTGACAAAGGGGCCCACGGCAGTTATATTTTTGTCGTATGACTTGAGCTTGCTTTTCCCCTGTGAATGCCTCGTGGTCCATTACTCCCCGTTGCCCACCGGACCTCCCAATCTGCCCCCAGGGCATACCCAATCAATCCAAACAGTTTACTTGTCACGTCAATGGGGAGCCATCAATGGGCTTTTGTGCGCTGGCAGAGGGTGATGTCATCAGTCGGCCAGCAGGGCAGCCAGGTGTGTGTCAGCGGTGCATCCAGGGAGCACTGCTCTGTTTAAGAGTGACCACTTCCCCGCCCACCGTTCCCTGTTGGAGGGCTGAGCGCCTGGCCCGACCGCAGCTGCCACACCATCAGCAAAGGCAGCCCCCCACACACACATCCAAAGCAAAACAATGCTACATTCAAAGCAGCACGACACGGCATTTGAAGCAGCACAATACGGCATTCAAAACATGTCAACTGTACAGTGACTCGTCACCTCCTCCTTGCTTTCCTGGTTGTGCAGGAGTACTTTGAGCGTGCGGCGTCTGTGTACATTGACGTGGACGAGGCGGGACCCTCAGTGCTGGGCGCAGGACCCTCCAAAGCCGCTTACGAGGATGCAGGTGGGGAAGGGGGGCACAGTAGGGGCAGGCGATTTCTTTGAAAATGAAGACAAAGAGGATGTGGGTGGGTGCTGTGTGGGGTGCACTCCAAGGCGGCCTAAGAGGACGCAGGTGGGGAGGGGGGCCACGCCCAATGTGGAAGCGCGGCGCGATGAGGAAGGGGGCGCGTTGCGGTGGGGCGATTCGGGCAGCCAAGAAGAGGGGGCTGGGGTCGGGTGCTATCTGGTGGGGTACACTTCAGAGCGGAGTGCGAGGGTTGGCGGTGGGGAAGCGGGGCGCAGTGGGGTGGGACGATTTTCTTTGAGAGTGCAACAGAGGGGGCTGTGGGTGGAGGGAGGGCTAGGGCAGGGCGCACCGGAAGGCGCAGGAAAGAGGGTTGCAGGTGGGTGGTGGGTTAGGGTGTGGTAGGGCGCTGTAAATTGCAGGTGGGAGAATTGCATGCTTTGCCACGCCGGCGCAGCGGGGCCGGCAGCTGCCACGTGTGCTGGGTGGCTGCAGGGCAACGGTGCAGGCAGGGCGGCGGCAACGGCTGGGGTGGGGTGGTCTGGAGACAGGTATGTGCTAGCCAGTGAGTGCTGTGGTACATGTGGGCTTGTGAGCAGGGGGACACTGAGTGCGCGCGCTCAGTGCTGCATGCTTGGCTGGTTCAGCCGCATGCCCCGCTGCACACACCCGCCTGCCCCGCCGTCCCTTTGGCCCCGTTCACAATGTATGTGTGTGTTTGTCTCCGTCTCTCTCTGCCATAGTTTGCCGCCTGTCTCTCAAAATGTGTGTGTCTCTCTCTCTCTGTCCCTCTGTGTGCAGATGAGGACATGTTTGCATCAGACGAGGAGAAGGAGAAGAAAGAAGCGGCAGAGCCCCGGCAGCAGGCGGCGGCGCCAGCAGCGGCGGCAGCAGCAGCAGGGCCAGCAGGGGCCGGCGCCCCGCCCGCGCCGGGAGGGCCTCCTCGCAACTCAGCTCCGGCGCGTGCGAGTGTCCCAGCGGCAGACGAGACGGATTACAGCAGCTGGCCGGTCAAGGAGCTGCGGCGCTTTTTGACGGAGCGGGGCGTGGTGAGCTGGGTGGGGTGTCGTGCGCTGAGCTGGCAGGGAGCGCTCAAGGGGGCCTGCACGGCTGTGGGTATGATGACACGTGCCAACTTTCTTCCTCTGCGTCGCGGCGTGTGTGGTGGTTTCGAGGTGGTTGGAGGGGCGCTGTTGCCATTGGCGCCACCACCTGTATCCTGCCCGCTGCCTGCACTTGGTACAGGCGGTGCATACAACCTGCCCTGCCCCCCCTTCCCCCCACAGCCGCTGTACCAGGAGGGTTCAGGCAGTGTAGTATCCCCCTGTGCCACATCATGCCGCCCACTCTGCCTTCCACTGATCCGATCCACTCCATTGGTTGTGCAGGAGTCGGGGAGCATTGTGGAGAAGGGCGACCTGATTGCGAGAGTGAAGGAGGCGGCGGCGCAGGGGCCGGAGGGCGAGGCGCCCGCTGGCTACACCTTTGACCCCGCCTCGGGCTACTTCTACAGCGCAGGTGCGCCTGGCACTTGTGTGCAATATGTCGAGCTGCATTCAATGGACAGCGAGGGTGGGTTTGTTTGCACGTTCCGTGCGCAGTTTGGGATCTGGTGTGTAAGGCCTCTTTGACCCCGCCTTGACAGCGCATGCGCGCCTGGAACTGTTTACTCACTTGTTGTGTCATGGTAGTAAAGGGGCTTGTCTACGCTGTGTGCATGCGGTTTAGTATGTGGTGTGGGGCGTCTTTGAACCTGGCCTCGGGCTTACTTCTACAGCGCAGGTGTGCCGGCTTACGAGTGTGGTGTGGGCTCCTGTCTCCCAAGTGTGCTGGCACGGCAGCCCACCCGCCTGGCGGGTTGCTGTGCCGCGGCAGCTGGTGACTCTGCCCGATCTCGACAACATTCCCACCTCAAACCCCCACCGACACCCTGTATCCTTCCCACCTCTGTATCTGCAGAGAGCAGCATGTTTTGGGACCCCTCCTCAGGTGGCTTCTACAACGGCGGCAAGTGGTACAGCTGGGAGGCCGGCAAGCAAGAGTTTGTGGAGTTGCAGCAGCAGCCAGCTGGGCGGCCGGCGGCCTGAGCCAGCGTATGGCGGTGAGAGGGAGAAGAGGAAGAAGAGGAAGAAGCCTTTGGATGTGGGCTCAGGAAACCAGCGTGCGGCGGCAGAAGCGGCACGGCAAGCAGGGCAACGTGTGCAGTGCAGTGCAGCGGCATGGCAGGCAGGGTGGGGGCGTGAGCGCTGCCTGGGGCTGAATCCAGGGCGCCCTGTGATGCCCTGTGGGTGCTGCTCATGCTGCCTATGCCCTGCGTACTCCTCTGCCGGTGCGTGTTGCACCGTTACGTCTCTTTGACACACATGGACGAGCTGGGGTTACAAGGGAACAGGGCAGCAGCTGCCCAGTGGGGGCGGTGCCCTGGGGAGGTGAGCAGGCACACGTGGGAAGCCGGGTGGCAGCTGGCCAGGAAGCTCTTCTTCGCCGAAGGTGGTTTGCTGGCAAGGCAGCTGGCGAGGAGTGCATACCAGGGGGAGGGCACTAGATGAGGAGGAGGGCAGGTGGCTGAAGAAGGGAGGAAGGCAGCAGCTCAGGGGGAAGGCAGCAGCTCAGGCGGAGGGCAGCTGGCTCACAAAAGAAGGGGCGGCCGGGGGGCGGGGCAGCCGCTCAGGAGGAGGGAAACTGGCTGAAGAAAAGGGGGAGAGCAGAGTCTCATGGCAGGGCAGCTGCTGAAGAAAACATGGGGGGAAGCAAGCGCCGCCTCAGGAGGAGGATAGCCTGCCTGCTGTGCATGCCATGCCATGCCATGCGGTGGAATTGTGGAGAGGCTGCAATGCACCAGCCTAGGGCAGCCTGCTGAACAGGAAGATGTTTTGGGTGCGGCCGCGCGCCACACGTAGCGAGGGGCTGAGGTAGGTTGTTGTGAACTCGGCTGTCCTGCTATTGGTGATCGGCACGCTGACCTGAAAAAGGGGGCGGGTAGGGACGAGGGTCAGCAGGGGGGAGCAGATGAATACTTAGGATTGGTTCCAGAGTTCCAGAGGAGGCAGCAGAAAAAGCAGGCCTCGCTTCAGAATAGCATGGGCAGGCAGGCAGGCAGGCATTGACCACAGCAGGGAGGCGAGGGGGCACAGCGTGCCCACAGCAGCATGCCGTGCCCATCCTCCCCTCA
Organism: Chlorella sp. ArM0029B; assembly: GCA_002896455.3. Taxonomy (NCBI): domain Eukaryota; kingdom Viridiplantae; phylum Chlorophyta; class Trebouxiophyceae; order Chlorellales; family Chlorellaceae; genus Chlorella; species Chlorella sp. ArM0029B. The sequence goes on along the minus strand of JTEE01000228.1, from coordinate 43,998 downwards.
ATGCAAGCCAAGCCAACAGCCAGTTTGGCACGCACGCACCTTTGCCATTGCAGGCAGCTTGATGAGCCCCAGAAGGCCCACGAGCTGCAGGGTGAAACCGTCAAAGCTGACACGTGCCAGGCTGGCATCCTTGATTGCCCACACACCCTGGATTGCCAGCTCCCAATCCCCAAAAGGGCCCAGCCCAAAGCGGGCGATGTTGGAAGTCCGAAGGTGGCCCAGGCCCTTGCTTCCCTCCGTGCCGCTGCTGGAGCTGCTGCTGCTGCTGCTGCTGCTGCTGCTGCTGCTGCTGCTGCTGCTGCTGCTGCTGCTGACGCTGCTGCTGCTGGCTGCTGCCAGGGGCAACTCCAGGCCTTGTCTTATGTCTGACACGCCCACTCCCGGCAGCCGACTGGCAGCCAGAAGCGCCTGTGCTGCAGCCGTGCGGGTGACATATGTGCCGTTGCTGGCGTAAATCAGCTGCCAGTCTCCGATCAACTCGGGGGCTGGCTGGCCGCCGCGGTCAGGCTGTGCTAGCGGGGAGGGCGTGGGGGTGCAAGCTTCCAGTGCAGCTATGGTTTCATCTATGCCGGCACGAGCCTGGGAGGGGCAGATGGGACACGGCACGACAAAAAACATATGCAGCGATATGAGCAGCAGCAGGTTTGTTAATCACAGGAGCGTCAGGCTGAACAGCAGGGTTGATTTGGCCTGCCGCACGATGAGAGATGGTGCCAGCAGATGAAGGCCAGGCGCACCTGTTCATTGCCCGGAAAGATAGCCGCAGGGTAGCCTAACGACTCCACAGCAGACAGCAGCCCTTGCTCTGCTGTGCTGCTGGAAGCCTGCGGGAGGGCAGCGGCAGTGGCGGCCACGGCGGAAGGGCGGTGGGGAGGGGCGGCGAGGGCGAGGGCGGCGGCGCGGGCGGAAGGGAGCGCGGCGCACAGAATTGCACGAGCATGAAACCAGCGTGCATCTGCACTTACGCGGGCGGTGCTGCATGCCGCAAGTCGAAGTTGCCGAACGGCGCGCCTCGAGCACGCTGAGGAGCCCCAGACCGGCGTCTGAAGAGCGGCGACAGCAAACGCAGCCATGTGGAGGAGAGCGCCACGCTTGCAAGCCCTGGCCGCTCAGTTTGTCGTGGCCTTGAGGGTGCCGCCGCAGCGTGGGCTGCGGGCGCTCCGCGACACGTTACCCCACGCATGCCTACTTGCCATGCTGTGTTTCTGCATGCGTAGACAGTACAGCACAGCATCTGAGTATAAGCCACGCAGTGTGGACACAACTTGTAAAGCACATGGTTGGCAGTCTGTACAGCAGCGCCTCCCCCCCCAAAGTGAACCGCACGTGGTACTGGCCTGTGCTGCTGATGCCACGCCACCAAACACAAACCATCGGAAACCAGTGCTTCAAGGAATGACCCACCGCGCTTGTGAACTGCCAGCCCAGGCGCCTTGCCTTGCCAAATTGGCGGTTCGACGCACAGAGGGCAGGAGTTCTGAAGCGCCCGGTCTCTTTGGTACAAGATTGGCATGCAGGACATCACAGCTCAAGTTGGGCAGGTATGCCCAGGAGAAAGGGCAAGTCAGAGAGCACAGTTGCAGCAGGCTGCCGCGATTTGGCCACGTTTCTGTTGGAAGCGCTTGCCACTCATCGGTTTGGAGATGCGCAAATCGAATGCGTGCTTGCTGTCAGCGTGCATGTGCGAGGAAGAAACGGGTACGGCTGGCAAGGCAGTAGGAAGGGGAACAGAAAGCAAAAAAGGTTGCGAACAGGTTGGTTCATCACCAATCAAACAGGCTGCTGGGCGGCAGCGGCGGCAGCGCGCAAGCGCCGGCACTCGGGCCTGTGCACCGGCCAGTGTGCATGGCTGCACGCCTCGCTGCAGTACCGCACCACCCGGCACCTGCAGGGCCAGGGAAGAGGTTTCAATCAGACAGGATGCCAGGCCTGCACTTGTGCATGGTTGCGCATGCATCAACGCAAAGCGTGCAGCAGCTGCAGTGCACAGGTAGTGCTGCTTCACAGCTCACCTGCTGCAGCGGCGCAGGCGCTGGGTGTTGCCGCACCCCGGTGCAGCGCACACCCTGGGCACTGCAGGAACGGCAGCCATGGCTCCTGCTGTGGTCCCACCCTGGTCCCCAGCGTTCGCCTCCTCGCCCGCCTCCTCGGCTGCCGGCGCCTCCCCCTCTGCCCCCTCTGCTGCTGCTGACCCCAGCGCCTCCGCTGCTGCCACTTCAGCTGCCGCCTGCTCAGCACCGGACAAAAATGCAAGCGCCTCACTTGCAAACTGCCGCGTGCGCGCGTGCTGGCTGGTGCACTGCAGCTGCCGCAGGGCCTGGATGCCGCCGGCAGATAGGATGGCTGGCTGGCAGGTTGGGCAGACGGCGACCAGGTTTCCCAGCGCTGCCACTGCCAGCAGATGCCCCTCCTCAGTGCAACCGCCGCGCCGCAGGCACTGCACCAGGGCGGTGATGCCGCCTGCTGCTGCAACGATCGCTGCGCACCGCTCTGAGCTGGCGGTTGTGAGGTTGTATAGGATTCCAGCCGAGGCCTCCTTCACACGCTCCGTGCTGCCGCACTGCAGGCAGCGCACGAGCGCGGGGATTGCTCCGGCTGCTGCAAGAGCATCGCAGAAGCGGCAATCGTACGAGAAGTTCCCGAGCGCCAGAATGGCGGCATGCTGCGTCACCTCATCGGCACTGCCGCAGAGGAGGCCCACCAGCAGGGGAATGGCGCCCCCGGCTGCGATGGCTGCGCGGTGGTTGGGGCTGTTTCGTGCTATGTTGCACAGGGCTGAAGCAGCCGGCTGGTGCACTGCATCATTGTCGCTGCGGTGCAGGCCCTGCACCAGCGCGGCAATGCCACCCGCTGTGACAATGGCTGCGGCCAGCTCCGAGCTGATCCCAGCAATGTTTGCCAGTGCCCCTGCTGCTCTCTCACAGACTGACTCGCTGTTGCTGCGCTGCAGGCACTGCACAAGGGCGGGGATGCCGCCTGCCGCGGCAATGGTGGCAATATTCTCGGGATGCTCCAGATTCCGGAGCGCTGAAGTGGCAGCCTCTTGAGCTGCACCACTCGTACATGTTCGCAGCAGGACTACCAGTGGTGGGATGGCCAATCCTGCTGCCACTTGGCTGGCCGGGCTGTGAAGGACTACTATGCCCAGAAGTGCTGCTGCCGCTCCCATCAGTGCCTCATTGCTCCCATGCTGCAGTAAGTCAGCTAGGAGGGGAATGCCGCCAGCATCCACAATCTCGGTTCTGACTGCTGTGCTATCAAAAGAGAGGTCGCACAGCACTGATGCCGCCACCAGCTGCTGCACCTCGCTGCCCCCCTGGCGCAGGCGCCGCACCAGCGCAGGGATGTTCTGACTGGAAGCCGCCATGGTCTGGTACACCCAAGCACCCAGTGCGAAGAGTGCTGCAATAACAGGTGGTTGCGGGTCACGACTTGGAAAGAAGTGCCGGCGGCGGCAAAGCCGGTGGCGGCACGCACCGCTCCCCGGCGGTCGGCGGCTAACGGCAACGCAGCCGGGCGTACAACTTCCCAGGGCAAGCGCGGCTCCGTCGCATCAACAACACCGTAGCCGCACCTCTGGGGGACACCTGGTGTCCCCGCGCGCGGAGGCTGGTGCCGACAAAGGTAGTCACGCCCGGGGGTGCTCAAGTACGTCGCGTTCGAGAAAGAAGAAGAAGAAGAAGACTTGACCTCGGGTAACTTTGGGGAATGACGGCCCCCGGGGCTCACATGTGTACAGCCGCTTACAGCGATGTACAACCAAGCCCTCTAACCGGAGTGCTCAGCGACTGAGCCGGATGTCCCTTCTTCGATCGAAATGTGCCGCGCGGGATAGGGCGGGGACGCGACACGCGCTATTTGCGACTCAAAACAGGCGCCGCCGCCCGCCTGGCGCCGCTGCCGTCGGGAACCGGCCTGCACATCTCTTGCACCCCGGAGACACAGTACTCATTGTCACTTGCCACTTGTCGAAAATGTATGGTTGAAACATCAGTACGTGCTACTACGCAGTGTGCTGCAATCATGAGGAAGACGGAGGACGGCTGCGGCGTCAACAAAGCATGGAAGCGGATCAGCCATGCAAAGAAAGAAGCTACCGCATCGGTTCATCACACACCAAGCTGCTGGGAGGCGGCTGCCGCGTCTGCTTGCAGGCGGCGGCACTCGCACTTGTGTGCCCGCCAGTGCGCGCGGTTGCACGCCTCGCTGCAGTACCGCACCACCCGGCACCTGCAGCCGTGCAAGCCGGGATGAGGAGGGGCAGGGGAAGGGTCACAAGTGAGGCACCCATGTGGCTCTGAGCCAGGCGCAAGGCAAGGTGGCAAGGCTGCTGTGCAAGCTTATGGCTGAATCACTCTCAAAGAAACACATCAGGGAAAGCAGGGCAAGCTGGCTGGATAAGGTCATGAACAGGCAGGGGTAACCCGCAGGGGAAGGCATCGCAGCCAGCCCCGCCCAAAAGCAGCCCAGCACTTTGCTTACCCGCTGCATCGCGCAGGCGGTGGGTGTTGTGGCAGCCTTTGGCGGCACACACCCGGGGAGGGACAGCGGGCACTGCAGGGGCAGCATGCGCTGGAGGACCTGCCGGCTCTGCTATCTCCGCTGCCACCTCCTCTTCCTCCTCCGCTGCCTCCCCTTCTCCCTCCTCCGCTGCCTCCTCCGCTGCCTGCCACTCTCCATCCTGACGGCTGCTTGACAGGATGCCAAGCACAAAAGCCGCTGCCTGCTGTACCACGCCGCCGGGAAAGCTGCGGTTCAGCTGCAGCATCTGGTGCAGGGAGTGCATGCCGCCAGCTGCTCCGATGGCTGCCACGTGATCACGGCTGCTGGATGCGATGTTGCCTAGCGCCAGCGCCGCCTGCGTTTGCACTTCCCCGCTGTACCGTTGCTGCAGGCACTGCACCAGGGCGGCAATGCCGCCTGCTTCCACAATCGCCGCACAGCACTCTGGACCGCCTTGGGAGAAGTTGTGCAGCGCACCAGACGCTGGGCGCAGCACTGCCTCGCTGCTGCTGCGCTGCAGGCACTGCACCACAGCGCTGATCCCTCCTGCTCCTGCCAGAGCCGCACAGACCTGAGGCGTGCTGCAAGCCAGGCTGGCAAGCACGTTTGCGACGTCTGCCTGCACTGCTTCGCTGCCGCTGGTGTGCAGCAGGGTTGCTAGCACAGGGATGCCGCCGGCGGGTGCTACGGCTGCCAGGTGGCGGGGGCGGGCTGTGGCAAGGTCGCTCAGCGCAGCCGCTGCCGTCTGCTGCAGGCTTTTGTTTTTGGTGCACCGCAGACATTGCACCAAAGCGTCAATGCCGCCAGCCGCCACCATCGCAGATGCGCGCTCGTCGCTGCCGACAGAGACATGGCACAGCGCCCCCACTGCTGACTCCCGCGCATTCAAGCTGCTGCTGTGCTGCATGCATCGCACCAGCGCAGGGATGCTTCCTGCCTCTGCCACTGCCGCACAGTTGTTGCGAGAGCTGGCCACATTCCAGAGTGCGCAAGCGGCTGCCTCGTGCACCTCCCCTGTGCCGCTTGTGCCAAGCACAGTCACCAGTGCGGGGATGGCTCCGGCAGCAGCGGCTGCTTCCACATTGGCTGGGCTTTCAAACACAAGTTTGCCCACGATATGTGCTGCCGCATGGTGCAGCTTGTCACTGCCGCCGCCCTGCTGCAGGCAGCGCACCAGGGCTGATATGCCACCCGCTGCTGCGATGTACGGCACACTCGTTGGGCAGGCGAAAGCAATGTTGCTCAATGTGACGGCAGAACCCTCCAGCAAGGTCGACGTGCTGCCTCGCTGCAGGGTGTTGACTAGGATGGGAACGCCACCTGCCGCCACGATAGCGCCGCTCTGCTGAGCGCCCTCGGCTGACAGGCAGGTCAGCACTGCCGCTGCCACCGCCTGCTCCGCCTCGCTGCCGCCGTCGCGTAGACGCCGCAAAAGGCCTGGGATGTTGTGGCTGGTCGCCGCCATTGGCTGAAGTGACGAGAGGCGGGTGAATCCGGATTCGGGGGTGGGAGCCCTGCAACAATGTGGCGGTGGGCCAGAAGGGGCAGGGCGGCACGGTGAGTGGGCGGCGGCAGCCGGGTGCAGGCTTGGCGGGCGCAGGGCGGCGGAGGAATAACACTGGGCCGTGGGATTTCGGCCTCACTCCGGGGCAAGAAGCGCGGGCTCACCAGCTGTGGCACCAAGGGCGCCGATCTCACGCGCAACCTGGTTTGAGCCGGGTGCTGTGTGCTCAATCCATGCAGGTGACACAGGTCGCAGCGGAGTGCGATTCTAGCTAGGGCAGCCTGGCGCGATCAGCGCGGCGCCAGACTGGCGCAGCAGGGAAGGTGCCTTCCACCGTGGAAGGCACCTTCCTGCCAGGAAGGCACGGGTGCCTTCCTGGCCTCCATATGGGGTCCTCCGCCGGCAGAGGACCTGTCTTCATTCATATCCGCCACATGCATGCATCTCAAACACCTGCACATGCAGGGTCGAGCCAATGATTACTGTAACCTTCAGCTTCTCCTCAGCTTCCTCTGAGAAGCCTCTGTGGGGGCATACGTCGGCAGGAGGATGCCACTGCCTCTGTGGGGGCATACGTCGGCAGGAGGATGCCACATACCGCCCTCCACACGCCATTTTATAATACAAGAGCCAATGCAACTCTTCTTCTTACCCGGCGCAGCGGTGCAGGCTGCCGCGGCCCTCACACTGAGTTCCACTTGCGTCTGAAGCTTGCGTGCTTTACATGGGAACCAAGAAGCAACCACAGCCGCCTTGCGGGCACAATCGAGTGCACGAGTGCGCAGCAGAGCAGGGTGTGCGAGCAGCTGCGTGCGCGACCACCACTGCAAACCGTGCAGGGCAGCGGCACTGTGCACGTTCCTGATTGCAGTCAGTCAAGCAAGTGGACCATGGCACGGGGCATGTCGTAGAAGGCGAGGAGTCGCCCCCCGTGCCTTTGCCAGCTGGCGGTCGGGTCTGCCAGGCTGGCGTGGTGCTGAGCTGGCGCTCACTCAGCGTCGGTGCCGTCATCGTCGCTGCTCAACGCCTCGTCCCCGCTGCCAGCCCCCAGCTCTGAAACAGGCTCCTCCCCATCCTCATCCCCTTCATCTTCTTCGGCCTCGCCAGCAGTGGAGGCGGGGGCGGAGGGGGCCTCCAGTGGCGTGCCTGCAGCAGGCGGGCAAGGCAGGCAGGCAGGTGAGGGAGGGGCGCAGTGAGCACCAGAGGCAGGCAGGCAGGCAGGCGGGCAAGGCAGGCAGGTGAGAGGGGCGCGGTGTGCACCAGAGGCAGGCAAGCGGGCGGTGAGAGAGGGGCGTGTGGGTCAGAAGAGGCGTGTAGGTTGAGGGGCGAGGTGGGTACTAGAGGCAGGCATGCAGGAGGCACAGCAGGCAGCCAGGTCAGGCGTGTGTGGGTGAGAGGAGGCGGGATGGGGGCCGCGGAGGGAACCTGAGGCAGGAAGGCAGGCAAGCAGGTTGTAGGAGGCCGTTCTCCACCCGCTGCTGCCAGGTGGCCGCACCCCCCTCGCTCCCTTGCCTACCCTGCCCTCCTTGATCCGGCCCCCTACCCTATAAAGGCCCTCTCCCCACTCACCGCTGGCACCAGCTGGCGGTGCTGAAGCAAACTCCTCCTCCACCTCGTCATCATCCTCGTCATCGTTGTCCATGTCGGTGCCATAATGCTTCTCAGAATCGGATTGCTCCTGCAAAACAGACACCAAAACACTTGCAAATTCAACACCAAACAGATGCACAAATTATCTGACACACTTGGATGGGAGGAGAGCTTGCTGCTTCGAATCGGATTACTCCTGCAAAGCAGACACCAAACCATTTACAAACAGTGTCGCACAGATTTGGGTGGAATGAGTGCCTCCTCACCTTCTCCCACTCCTTGGCCAGCGCGCTCTTCTCTGTAATGGTCCCACGCTTTGCTCCACCCTTCTTGCCGCCCGCCCTCTTGCCAGCACCAGGTCCCCCCAGCGCGCCGCCGCCCGCCACGCCGCTGGCTGAGGGCGTGCCGCGCCCACGGCCACCGCCACGGCCGCGCCCGCCGCCGCCACCACGGCCCCTGCGGGGTAGCAAAGAAGAGGCAGTGGAGGCGGTGCGGTCAGCTTGTTGCCGGACAAGTGCAGGCCCAAAACAGATGTTTGCAGAGCCCAGGGTCAGCATAAAGCTCCCCCGCCCCAAAGCTTAACACGGCTTCAACTTGGCGATCTAGACGCTACATTTATAGCTAAAATGCCGCGCCCCGCTCAGCAGCAAGTGCACAGCCCACTGCAACATGAGGCTGGCCCGACACCATGTCCGGCGCACCAAACAACGCTCAGGTGCTGCGCCCGGCGTCCCGCCCCGCCCGCACACCCGCCCGCACACGCGTCCCTCGTACCTGCCGCGCCCGCGTCCCCGCCCGCGCCCCCGGCCTCCCATGTTGGCAACCACAACAAAGGCATCGCTTCCAGACGCCACATCAACTTCGAATTGGGTCTTGGGGAAGGAAAAGTCGGTCCTGGGGCCATACAAAAGGCGCTCGGGCAGCGGCGGGAAGAGCGTCTGCTTGACACGGCCCGCAAGGCCTGCAGCAGGGGGGCAGGAGGGGTGCGGGGGCAGAGAGGGGTGGGTGTGAAGAGGAGGCGCGGCAGGGTGAAGTGGGAAGGAGGCTGTGCGGGCTGACAGGCGTTGGCAAAGAAGCGGGCTCTGTTGTGCGCTGGCAAGCGGGCGGGGTGCATAGCGGAGAGTGCCTGCTGGGGAACTGCAGCTCTCTGCCTGCTGGGGAACTGCAGCTCTCCCTTAGCACTGTTGAGAGGATGCCCAGCATTAGTTCGACAGCCCCGCCGCGGAGGGAAGGAGCGAGCCCAGCAGGCCCAGCATGACCAGTCAGACCACAGCACGCACCCAGCGGCTGGCCGTTGGCGACTCCACGGGCGGTGGGTCTCTGGATGAAGAGGTACCCCTGAGGCAGAGCGGGAGAGGGGCAAGGGGGGCAGGCGGTGTGAAGCGGGTGCCCAAGCAGGCACAGCTGTGGTGATGGGGGGCCGAGGGGAGGTGGTGAGGGGCAAGCGGGATGCCCATGGGCAGGGGCAGCTGTGGTGAAGGGGGGCGGAGTGGAGGCAGTGAGGGAGCAGGTGCTGTACGGCAGGTGCCCAAACAGGGGCCGCTGTGGTAAAGCGGGAGTGCGCAGGTAGGGGTGGGGAAAAGAGGAAACCTGATGCGAGGGAGAGTGAGAGGCAGGGAGGCGAGAGGGAGCGGGAACAGCAAGACGGCAGCGTTTGCGGGTGGCTTGAACACAGGTGCACAGGCTGCAAGTGCAGCGCAGCGCATGCATGCATTGGTTGGCAGGCAGGCTGTGTGCCAGGCAGGCCAGGCAGGCATCCCCCGCGGGCCAGGTGTCGACACTTGCTGCCTGCGCCCAAACTCACGGGCAGCCCCATGCGTGCAGTGTGCTCCTCTCCGCCCTTGGCCTCGTAGCAGAGGGAGGAGTCCAGAGAGCGCAGGCGCAAGGCCAGAGAGGCGAGCGTGGTAGGCAGCCAGGCCAAAGGCTCTCGCTGCTCCTCCTCCTCCTCCTGCTCCCCCTCCTCCTCTCCCCCTTCCTTGCCCTCCTCGCCCTCCGCTGCCGCCTCTCCTGCAGGGGCCGCGTCGGCGGTGCCGCCCTCTCCGCGTGGGCCGGGGCCGGGGCTGACGTCCCGCGAGACTGCCCCGGAAGGTGAATCTGGGAGGTCTGCCAGGGTGAGAGCGTCTGCCACCTCGTGTCCTGCGGGAGGCAAGGTGTGGGGCAGGGGAGGAGGTGAGCAAGGCGATTGGGTTTAGGGTTCAGGGCTTCCTGTGGCAGGGAGGGAGGTGGCGGTTGGGCAAGGTGACAGGGTTTGGGGTTTAGGGTATTGAGTTTTGAAATTGAGGCCGCCTGTTGACCACCTGTGCAAGCTTTGGGGCAACGAGTACAGCGGGCGCCACCCATGCATGCACGGCCACGCCCCTAGCCCTTCCTTCGGGCCAACATCGTAACACAGGCAGCACTGCCGGGCATACGCTGCCACACCAGCATCACCTGTGTGCAGCCAGGCGCCCCGCACCAGCGGCGGCTGACGATGGAACAGAGCGTGCAGGTAAGCGGGATCCACTGCCGCCTCCAGCTGCAGTGCGGGGCGGGGCAGGGCAGGCAGGCAGAGTGAGGAGCAGGACGTGCGAGTGAGTGAGGGCTGGCGGTAGGCGGGCAGGCACTACTGCCGCCTTCAGCTGCAGCGCGGGGGCGGGGCAGGGCGGGCAGAGGAGGCGGGGTTAGACATGCATTGGTTGGTGTATGCGGGTCTCCGGCCGGCAGGCGGGCAGGTAATCTGGTCGGCCGGCAGGCAGGTCACAGGCTCGGCCGCAAGTCAGTCATCCAGGCAGGCAGACGCCAGCCGTTTCCAGTGGGGCAGGCAGGCAGGGCAGGCAGGGCCAGGCAGCGTACCTCTCCGAGCAGCGCCCGCAGGGCGAGCGGAGAGTCGGCCTCCCGCACCGCATGCTGCCAGGTGGCGGGGACGAGGGCTTTGGCAGCTGCGTTGGGCGGCAGGGCGCGCTGGCAGCGGAGCATGTCCTGCAAGCAGGAAGAAATTCAATTGGTGGGAGGTCTCAGCAAGCAGGGGCAGAAGGCAGGCTGAGCCCACAATTGCGCCCACAATTGCGCCCACATTTGTGCCCACAATCAAACCTGGGCGCAGCTTGCCCGGCAAGCAGGCGGGGCACGCGGCAGCAGAAGCACAGGTTGCCAAGCAAGTGCAGCCCTCCCGCCCTGCTTGCCCACGCACTACTTTGATGCGCGTCACTTCCAGGCCGTCTCCCTCCCGCAGCGGCGCCAGGTCAGCACCGGCCGCAGCCTCGACTGCTGACTCAGCAGCCGCCGCCTCCTTTGCTTTCTTGCTGGCCCGGTCTTTGAGCTGCCGTGGCTCTAGCTCAGGAGCAGCTAGGGTGAGGGACAGCAGAGCCCGCCGCCGCCGCTGCTGCTGCTCCTCTTGCTCCGCCGCCTGCTGCTCGCCGCCAGAGGCAGGCTCGGGCAGAGCCAGAGGAGCTGCAGCAGTGCCGGTGTGGTGGAAGGAACAGTGGCGGCAGCGTCGGTGCAAGCGTGGACCCCTGCACCAGCTTGCATCGTACTATGCGCAAGCTACAGCAGCATCCCCCAGCCATGCCGCCTCCTGTTTGCTCATTGCTGTTACTGCTGCCCTCCGCAATAGATGCACAGCACACCCAGCATACCCGCACACACACCCTACAGCCCCTCCCCTCCTACCCCAAGATCGGCGAGAGAGACACTCTGCCCTCTGTGCGCAGGTTGCTCTCTCCTTCACGCATCACACACACACAATCTTCTCCCCCAGCCCCTCCCTGCCAAGGCTTGCTGTTCGGGCAGGGCAGGGTGTGCACCCTGAACCCTGAAACCTGCCCTGCCCTCACCTGCGCGCATGCCTGTCTCCTGCTGCACTTCAGACAGCGATGCAGAGAGCTGCGCTTGCCCTTGCTCACAACCCTCCCTCCCTAGCCCCCTCCCTCCCCCACCCTGCCCTCACACCTGCTGGCAGGCCTGCCTCCAGCTGCTCTTTGAAGCGCAGCAGGGAGGCAAACAGACCAGACTCCCGTGCCCCCCGCCGCTCCAATGAATGCAGGAGAGCGCCCAGCGCGGCCGCAGAGGTGACCACACGCAGGCTGCCATCCTCCACGCTTTCCACCACAAGCCGATCCCCCGCCTGCTGCTGCCGCTGCTGGGCTGCGCCTTGCTGCTGGTCCTCCTCAGCCGCCGCCGCCTGCTGCTGCTGCTCCGCCTGCTGCTGCGGCTGCGGCGCGGTATCTTCAGGCTGGCTTCCAGGCAGGCGCCAGTACCTGTTGTACCGCCTGTCCATGCCCAGGGGCTCCATGCGGGAGGAGTTGGCTTCCATGTCCCGCCGCACCTGCTCCGCACGCTGACGCTGACGCTCGGCCTCCGTCTCCCGGTCCTCCCCAGCAACCTCCTGCAGCGCACAGGATAGGGGTTAAAAAGGCAAAAAGATCAAGACAGCCCCCTGCAGCGCACAAAAAGCAGAAGATTGACACAACATCCTGCAGCGCACACGAAGGCAAAAGTTGATACAACCCGACGGTGTGGAGTTGGAAGCAAACAGGGACGCAAGCCGAGAGAACCAATCGCTCCCTGGTTGCTGCGCTGAAAGCACGGGCAGGATGGGGAACACTGCAGGGGGTGGGCGGCGGGGGCGGGGGTGTGAGCGGAGCGAGGGGAGTGAGGGTGTCAGGGGAGTGAGGGGAGTGAGTGGTTTCAAGGGGAGTGAGGGCCGGCGGTGCAGGCGGAGGAGACACGCGGGGACGAAAGGGCAGATGCGCTTCTGCACCTCTGATCGGTTGTGCAGCGCTGCCAGAGGGGAGCACACGGGGTCAACGGCGCCGCCAGCAAACCGGCACGGGCCACACGCCGGCACGCTGTGTATAAAACAACGGGCAAGCGGCACCCACCTTTGTGACAGCTGCCATGGTGGCAGCAGCTGCTGCAACAGCCGCATCCACAGACCCCGCGCGCGCCTGCCCCTCCGTGCCAGGCCCTGCAGCGGACGGTGCCGCGGGTGCCGCGCCTGCTGGCGTGGACTGGGCCAGCTGCTGGGCAGAGACTGCTCCTCCAGGCGTGGGCGAAGGCGCCGGTGCCTGTGGCGCCGCCCCATCAACTTCCATGGGAGCTGGGCCGCCCGCTGCTGCTGCTGCTGCTGCTCCTGACGGCGCATCGCTGGCAGGTGCGGCGGAGCCAGGGCCGCCACCTGCCTGCTGAGGTGGCTGCTGCTGCTGCTGCTGCTGCTGCTGTTGGAAGCGGAGGAGTGCACGCTGTGCCTCCTCTGCCGCCACTTGCGCCCTGGCTGCTGCCTCTGCCTGGCGCTTGCGCTTCTCGGCCTGCAGGCAGTGGCAGGCGGGCAGGGAGGCATTGGCAGGCATTGGCAGGCATTGGCAGGCAGGGCAGGGGCGCGGTGTTGTCGGTACTGAATGGACAACAAGACATGTACTCAGCAGCTTTGTCAGTACTGCGTATGCCACAAGCAAATCTGCCAGCGCAAACTCAGGAATCATGGCAACAGTGGGCTGAAGTTGAGGGGCCACCCATGACATGACATGCCAGTGTGTGGCTTCTTCGGAGCCGGCAGGCTAGAAGACGCAGGGGAGGTGGGTGACAGGAGGCAGGCGGTCGGCAGGGAGGTGGGGAGGCACCCACCACCTGCCGGCAGGGAGGTGGGCAGGCACCCGCATGTCTTCACCGACCCACGCACCCGCTCCTCCTCCCACCGCTGCTTCTTGATGCGACCCTGTTCCTCCATCCGCTTCTCAAGCGTCTCCCTGGGGCAAGGGGATGCGAACAATAGGACGATACAGGTTGAGTTAGTAAAAGCACTGCTTCCCTCGACACATCAGCGTCTCCAGCGTCTCGCCGCCTGGGGAAAAGGGAACGCCAACACTAGCAAGAACGCCGTGTTTGCTTGTGAATACAGAAGCTGTGAATACACGCTGCTGCTGCCCTTTCCTCCATCTCATCGTCTGCCGATGCAAGCAGAAGTCAACAGGAATGCATGGGAGGCCGGACACGCCCCGCTCAACTCACGGCAAGACAGGGCTCAGCGGGCAGAAAATACAAATTCCAAACTTTAAGAGAGTTAAATAAACTCCCACGAAACGAAACTTTTGAAGAGAAGCGAGCGGGCAGGCAAGCTGTTAAGCAGGCAGTAAAGTAGGCACTACAAAGGGAGGGTTGGGCCCACCTGATGCTGGGTGAGTCGATGGCCAGGTGGCACAGCGAGCACAGCATGGCGACGCGGTGCTCCAGCGCCAGGCCGTCATAGTCTGCAGACCAGGGCGTGCACAGCAGGCGTGTGTCACGCACAGCACGCGACCAGAGAAAGGCGGCACAGCGGGTGCACCCACCGGGTGGTGGGGTGGGAGGGTGCGCAAGAGATGTTTGATGTGCAAGATGCCATGCATATCACGCAGAGCAAACCAGTTCAATCAATCGATTCTACTTCAAGTCCAGGGGGAGCCAGCATGGTCTCATGGGACAGGGTGGGGGGTGAGTGTATCGGCAGGCCTATCAACTGCCGCCTCAGTCGCCCGCCCACCTGAGTGCATCAGCGCTTCAACCCAGGGCTCCCCCACCTGCCCCCGAGGGTGCCCCTCCTCGTCCCCTTTCTCCTGCAGGCAGGCAGGCAAGACGGGGCGGGTGTGCGGGAGCGGGTGGGAAGCACGGACGTGTGTGTAGCAGTGGTTGAGAAGTGTTCAAGGGTGTGTAGCAGTGGATGAAAAGTACTGACGGGTGTGCAGCAGTGGGTGAGACGTGTTCAAGGGTGTGTAGCAGTGGTAAGAAACGAAACAGTTGCGCTGACAAGCAGGCTACTTGGCAAGCAGGTTAAGCACATGGGCAGACAGGTTGGCCAGGTTGTGGGGGCACAGGTGCAGGCTTGGCACAGCCCGCCCGCACGCATGCACGGCACCCGCTGCACACCACCAGACAACAGGCGCAGACCCACACACCCTCTGCCCGCCTCCCTCCTAACCAGGGTCTTGCACAACAATCAAACAACGGCTTCATCCCGCCCGTTGCCCACCCACCCACACATGACACCCGTAGCCACCCATAGCCAAACAAAGCACCCGCCCACCCACACCACACCAACAACCACTTATACACACACCCCCACCTCCTTGCTTCATCCTCCCCCCCCAGCGTGATGCTCATGCTGTCCCTCCTCCAGCTTGCCATACACAGATACATACACACGCCCACACGCACCCACCTCGTCCTCCTCATCTTCATCCTCGTCCCCAGCATGGTGCTCGTGCTGCCCCTCCTCCGCCTTCACCACCACCACCTTGCCTCCCCCAGGCGAGCGTGGCTCCTCGTCTCCCTCCCCGCCCGCCGCCGCCGCCGCCGCCTCCCCACCCTCCGTCTTGATCCCGCCCTCGCCACCGCCCGCCGCTGCCGCCTCGCCGCCCTCGCCAGAGGTGCATCCGCCGGCCGCCGAGGACCGGCGGTGCTGGGAGTGGTGCGTGATGATGGCTTGCAGGGCAAAGGTGGCGGCCTTGGTGCGCACAAACAGCACGTCGCGCCCCATGGCCCCCGCAACTGCATGGGCGGGAGGGGCGAGAGCAAGGGGCGGGTCGGTTTGGTTCGTAGTCTGGTGTGCAGCCCGTCAGGAAAGCAGGCCAGCAGGACGGTCGGCAGGAAAGCAGGCGGGACAGCAAGCCGTCAGGAAGGCAAACAGACGGCTGGGCACAAGTGTGTGGCGCTACTGTGCTGAAGGCGCCACGCCCGCCACACCCGCTGCTCCTGCTGCACCCTGCTGCCTCCGCTGCCTCCGCTACCTTTGCTGCCGGTGCCCCTGCCCTGCCCCGATGGGCACTTGCACGCCAATACCTCCCCGATGCTTCCCGCTGTGCCACATGCACCCCTCTGCTGCCCCCTGCTGCTGGCGAACCTGTGCTGCATCCCCGCCGGACGCACCGCCCTGTGCCCGGTGCCCCGCCCCCCTGCAACCTTGCCGCCCCCTCCCCTTGCCCCGCCTCCCTCTACCTTCTTGCCGCCCCCTCCCCTTGCCCCGCCTCCCTCTACCTTCTTGCCGCCCCCTCCCCTTGCCTCGCCTCCCTCTACCTTCTTGCCGCCCCCTCCCCTGTCCTTTCCTCCCTGCCCCACCTGATGCCTCTGGAGTCTTGCTGGACCTCAGATCCCGGAGCCCCTTCTTCTGAATCTCCCGAGCAATGTCCTCCACCCGCATGCCCTCTGGCCCAGCCTCGGCCAGCACCTGCCAGGCAGCTGCCTTGACGGTACCCAAGCCCAGGCGGGGAGGCATGCGCAACTTCAGGTCACCTGCGGGGGGAGAGGAGGAGGGGAGGAGATTGGAGGAAGGGGAGCGGTGTTACAAGGTCAGCAGGCGTGAGATGCCAGGGATGGGATAGGGGGGAGGGAGGGCAGGCGAGGGGAGCAGAGCGTTGCGAGTGGGGCAGGCAAGCTTCTGGGGTTAGTGGCGAGCAATGGCACAGGAGCCATGGCGCAGCCTAGCCCAGCCCAGCCCAGCACATCACAGCAAACACGGCACAGCACCGCACAGCATGGCACAGCCCAGCCCAGCCGCGGCCGCAGCCCAGCCCAGCACATCACAGCAAACACGGCACAGCACCGCACAGCATGGCACAGCCCACCCCAGCGCAGCCCAGCGCAGCCCAGCGCAGCACAGCCCAGCACGGCACAGCCCAGCACAGCCACACATGCAGGCCCCCCACCGCTCTCGTCCTGCACCGTGTCCTCCCCCTCCTGCCCCATCTAGGGTTCACTGTCCACAAACCACCGGCCTATACGTTTTCTGCAATCAACCTGCCAGCCCTAGCAGCACACGGACAGCATATCACATCACAGCACAGCGCAGCATAGAAGGGGTGGATCACGATCACGGAGTGAAATTATCCGCGGCCTCACCACGGTGTAGAGAGTCCGTGAGGCCAGGCCCAGACTCGGAGAAGAGAGAGAACAGCCCAGGCCAGCACAGCCCAGCACAGCCACACATGCAGGGCACCCACCGCTTTCGTCCTGCACCGTGTCCTCCCCTTCCTGCCCCATCTTGGCCTTCTCTTCCTTCCTGGGCTTGGGCCGGCGGCGCCCCAGGCCAGCTGTCAGCGCCAGCTGGCGGGCCACCTCGGGCCAGGTCAGCGTGTTCAGGTGCGCGCGCCAGGAGTCGAGGTCAAAGCCCCTGGGAGGACGTGGCATGGCAGCATGGGGAAGGGGCAAGGTGGGGCGGAGTCAGGCAGCCATGCAGGGTACCTGGTTCAAATGGGCACGCCAGGGGATGCCACAGCCTGCGGAAGGCGAACAAAAGTAAGAAGCATGTGTAGTAGATAGGGGCGGACAGTGCAAGCTGTCAGCGTGTTGAGGTGTGCACGCCAGGAGTCGAGGTCAAGGCCCCTGCCAGGTGGCATGGGAGAAGCAGTGGGAGGGAGGAGCAGGACAGTTGGGGGGCTGTAGTAAGAAGGCGCCCAGACTGTGGATGCAGCAAGCGCGTATGCCAAGCAGACGATACCGCAAGGGAGACTTGTGGGGGGGAGTGATGCGGGATGTGCTGCTGCAGCATGCCGAGGGGCCCGATCCTATGGCGGCCGCCCGAAGGTTGAGGCAAGCAGAATGCGTCATTGTGCCGCAAGCATTGACCCCGGGGCGAAGAGATGGAGCGCCGAGAGGTAAGCAAGTCGCGGGTGCCGGCCGGTGAAGCGCGGCAATATCAAACAGCAGCAACAGCAGTCGTAGCAGAAGCAACAGCAGCAGCAGCCGCGGCAGCACGGATGAAAAGGTCATGCAATCAACAGCGGCGAGGAGGGGTGCCACGACAGGATGGGCTCAAAAAGGAGGCAGCCCCCAGCTCCAGTACGCAGAGGGCAGGCAGCCATCATGCAACCCTCCTGCCTCAAACCCCAAAGGCAGGGCAGGCAGCCAACGTGCAAACCCTGCTGCCCCAATCCCAGAAGGCCGTCAAACATGTGCAACCGCTGGCCCGACCCGGGACGGTGGGGCAGGCAAGCACGCTGGCCCCTCTCCGGCTCAGCGGCCAGCCAACTTGGAAACCCTGCTGCCCCAACCCCTGAAGGCCAGCCAACATCCCTGACCCGATAAGGCAGGGCAGGCAGCCAACGTGCGAGCCTGCTGCCCCCGGGCTCACCAGCTCCACGCCTCCTCCAGCATGTGCGCCGCCGAAAGGAAGCGAGAGTCGCCGCGCTGCTCTGCCGCCTGGGCCGCTGACGTGGCGTACCGCCCAAACTGCGTCGCATGCGACTCCTCTGCGGCACAGGGAGTCGGCATTGGGAGTGCCAATGAAACCCCGATTGGCGCGCCAAAGATGAGCAGGACAGGGCACAACCAAGATCAAACCAGTGCTCAAAACAATTGCCCACCCATGTCTGCCCTGAACGAAGCGCAGCAGGGATTCAGCAGGACAGGGCAGAAACTACGTCGCACAATTAAGCTCACAGGCTTGTTACATTGCCTGCCCAGATTCCTGCCTTCCTTCGCCTGTGGTGTGCATGCTTTCATTCCTGATTGTATGCACCCCCGGTACGTGTAGTACCGCAGCGCGTGTAACACCCCAAGTCAAGTCAAGCCTAATCTCACAGCACTCTCTCACCCATGTCGGCTTGAATGAGGCGCAGAAGTGTGATGTGGGCCCCCGCCAGCGCCTCGCTGCTGCTGCCCTCTGCCAGAGCTGCCAGCAGCTCATCCAGCTGCAGGGGAAGGCAGGCCATCAAGAGAGGTGAGTCGGGGTGCAGCGACGTAAAGGAGGCAAGTTGGGGTGTATGGGAAGGGTGTCGCGAAACGCCGAAACTCGCTGATGCTGCTGCAGCGCTCTGCCAGGGCTGTCAGCATCTAGTTGGCTATTGGGGGAGAAAGAGGGAGTGAGGGACCCAAGGAAGTGTGGCAAGCGGCACCAAGCAATCAGGCGAGTAAGGCCCGCCCACCGAGAGTCCCGGCAGGCCCGACATGAACTCATAGGCGTGCAGGCAGGCACGCCAAGCATGCGCAGGGCAGGGCAGGGAGCGAACAGAGGCAGGGCGGAGACAGAGGCCGAGGCAGGCACAAGGGAAAAGGCACCGACCGCGGTGTTTTCTCAGGCCCGGCATGCCCCCCAAACGTGTGTGCAGCAAGGCAGGACAGAGGGCAGGCAGTGGCAAGCAAGCGATCACGCAAGCAGGGCCCACCCACCGAAAGTTCCGGCAGGCCCAGCATGCCCCCAAAGGTGTGCAGGAAGGCCCATGACGTGAGCAGAGCGTCCCCCTGCTCAGACGACAGCTGCGGCGGCAGCAGGGGCGCAAGCCCTGCCGCCACCGAGGCGGGCGGGAAGTGGGGGCGCGTGGGCAGCGGCGGGCAGCCGGGGGGTGCCTCCCCGCCTTCCTCCAGTGCCATGTCAGAGGGCAGCCTGCAGCAGGCACAGCAGGCGGGCAGTGGGAGTGAGCTCACGGCCGAATGGGCCCATGGAGGAGGGCACGTGGTACCGCGGTGAAACGAATGAATGAATTAGACACGGTATACACGCACAGCAGCCAAAGTCAACTGCACATGACCAGCCGCCTCCTCTCGCTGAGTGCATGTGGTGTGCCTGCTGCGTGCCTGCTGCGTGCCTGCTGTGTTGCCCGTAAGGAGCTGCCTGCGCGTTTGAGTAAAGGCCACCGCCGTCCTGAGAGCAACAACCCAGGCTTCCCCAATTCTTCACACCCCTCGGCCACCTCTTCCGCCCCTCTGTTGCCTACTTGCTGTTCCAGGTAACCACTGAACGGCACCCCTATCACCCTGCCCCCCTGCCGCCCCCTCACCCGTTGTGTGCGCGGTAGGAGGCAACCAGCCCCTCCCACTCAATGTCGGCATCGTCCTTGGGTCCCGTCACCGCCGCCTCACGCTGCCGCAGCCGCATCTCCCGCTTCTGCTGCACCTCCAGAGCCCGCTGCATCTCCTTCTCCCTGCAGCAACAAACACAAGCAAATACACACACACACACGCACGCAAGTTGTAAAGGAGCTGAAAACGACAATGAAATGACTGTGTTTTCTTTTCATAAATACTGTTAACAAGTTTCCAATCCTGCTTCCAGGCTGCATCACCCCCCGCCCCCTTCCCCACCCCCCCTCACCGCTTCTGCTTCTCCTTCTGCCGCATCCTCTCAATCCGCTCCCGCTCTTTGTCCTGCAAAGCCTGCAGCTTCTTCTGCAGGGCGCAACACAGCACAGCATGGCAGGGAGACGAGCAGGCACGGGGGAGAGCATGAGGGAGGGTGCATGCGGCACAAGCAGTGTGGGCACACGCTGCCAGGAAGAGGCGGGGGGGCAGAGGAAAGGTTGTAGCATAGGTGAAATTAAACATGAACTTCGCTCGCTGCCAAGGCCGACGTACTGCCTTAACTCATTCCCTGGCACAACTGGCCGTGTGCTCCCTCAGGCACGCAGCCAGCTGGCGGCCAGGTCGCCAGCCTCCCCACCCTCTGAATATGAAGGCCTTGTAGCACCCCGCCCCAGCGTCGACCACGCTAGAGCATCAGCAGGTGCCTGCTCCCTGTGCTGCATGTCGCGCAGGTGGGTGCCCCCCTGGCAAGCCGCCCGCCCCGCCCGCCATGGCCCTGCCTCCAAACTCCCCCCCCCACACACCCAACCTACACCCCCGCTTGCGTGCTCCTTGTGCTGCAGGGTGCGCAGGCGGGTGCCCCCTTTGCAAGCCACCCGCCGCGCCCGACCTCACCTCCTTCAAGATCCCTCTTCCCTCACCCACATCCCCAGCTAGCTTGCCTGCTCCTTGTGCTGCAAGGTGCGCAGGCGGTCTGCCTCTTTCAGCCTCCGCTCCTCCTCCTTCTTCTGCGGGACACAAAGGGTGGGCAACACAGGTCAAGAGGAGGAAGCAGGGGAACGCACACAGGCGTGGGTGTGATGCGTGCACATCAACCCCTTCAAGCTCCTGCTTCTGGGGGCCACGATCAGCACAATGCACCTCAGCACAGCACATCATGCACGGCACGGCACAGCACGGCGCAGCACACTGCAACCTTGGACCACAAAGCATGGCATCACAGCACACGGCACAAGGTGCAGGATGACGCAGATTGTTCTGTGTGCCCTGCAGCTGCCGTGTTGCCACCCGCTTAGCATGGCTTGCAAGCAGCCCAGCACACCACAGCACAGCACAGCACAGCGCAGCACAGCACAGCATGTCCAGCGCACCTGCTCCTTCATCGTCCGCTCCATGTGCTTGCGCCGCTCCAGCTCGAGCCGTGCCAGCTCGCGCTCCCGCTCTTTGGCCACCCGAGCATCCGCCTTGTCCTTCTCACGCATCAGCTTCTCTTGCTCCTGCAAAGAGCAAGAAATAGCGGCAATAAATCCTGTTGAATTACTTTTTTTTGCTACTCTTCCTAAAGCTGAGGAGGGAGGCAGACAGGAGGCAGCCAGGCAGGCAAGCCGTTGGTCAGTCAGGCAGGCATGCAGGCGGATCGGCGGCTAACACTGCATGCAGTGCTGCTGCCCATGCAGGCTGGTAGCAAGGAGGGAGGCAGAGAGGAGGCAGGCAGGCAGGCAGGCATCAAGAAAGGGCGCAGAGCAGGAAGGCGGACAACATTTTTCAGCTCCTGTGCCTGTGCGGAAGGGCAGGCAGCAGGCAGGCGGTAGGCAGGCAGGCGGCAGGCAGGCTTACGCTCCAATGCAGCAGCAGTGGCTGCAACAGCCCCACCACCAGCAGAACCAGCAGCAGCAGCAGCAGCAGGGAACGAAGCAGTGGACCAGGGGCAGCGGCAGCGGCACCAGCGGCGGCAGGCCAGCGTGCCTGTTGGGGTCTGTGACTGCAGGCGGAGCAGCAGCAGCAGCGGCAGCAGCAGCAGCAGCTATAGCGGCAGGCGAGCGTAGCGTGCCTTTCGTATTTGTGCCTGCAGACGCTCTTGCTGGAGTCTTGCACGCTCTGCCAGCACAGCGGCACGCTGCGTCTCTGCTGCCTGCATCGACTCCCAGTCGCGCTTGCCCTTGGGGCGCTTGGCTGCAGGGGGGAAGGGGAATGGCAATTGAATGCAGGAACAGGGCAGGAGGGGATGCAGGGGAGGAAAGGAAAGGACGGGGGAGCATGGGGGGGAGCAAGGGGGGTGGCAGCCCGCCCCAGTGTGCACGGCAGGCGGCGGCTGTCCCAGTATTGACCCACCCCTGTTGCACGCATGTGTGCACATGCCCCCTTCTCACCCACGCTCGCCGCCCCGCAAGCCGGCTGCATTTCACGCTACAAACCACTTGCAAAGCGGATGCCACGCGTGCCATCCCAAACGCAAGCCTACCTGACACACCTCCCACAGTCAAGCCCAGCCTACTCACAAATACAAACCCAGCCTGCCATCACAAAGCCACTTCCCAGTACAAGGCTACCACACCCCCATCACCAACCCAGCCTACAGCGGCCGCCCAATCTGCCACCATGAATCCCCCCTACATCCCTTCAAAAAGCCACCACTCCCCATCCCAATGCCAGCCTACCTCCCATCACGAAATCGGGGTCATCTTCGTCCTGGCCCAAGCCGCTGGGCCCCAGAGCCGCCTTGCGCTTCCGCCCCCCGCCGCTGCTGCCGGCACTCATGCCCGGGCCGCCGCCGCCGCCGCCGCCTGGCAGCAGCGGGATCTCTTCAAACTCGACTCCCAGCGGGGGGCCGTCCTCTCGGAATGCAATCTCGAGCTGCAGCTTGGCAGCTTCGACCAACTCCTGCACAGCGGGTGGGCAGGGATGGGCAGGTGGATGTATCAGAATGTAGTTTGTAGCAAAGAAAACGGCATGCCGCGGTGCGAGCGCTGGCTACGGGGCAGGGATGGGCAGGTGGGCAGGAGGGCAGGAGGGCAGGTGGGCAGGTGGGCAGGTGGACAGCGGTGGGCAGAGAGGTGATTAGGGCGCACAATGCAGTGGCAAGTATGCATGTGAGTTCGCTGCGGTGGGCAGCGGTGGGCAGCGGCGGGCAGAGAGGTGATTAGGGCGCACATTGCCGTGGCAAGTGTGTATATGAGATGCAGACACGTAAGATGAATGCTGGAATGCCGTTGGGTTGGCTTGCGTTGCGATGGCCGGCAGCAAGTGGGGAGAGGAGCGGGCAGGGCGGCACAGTGGCGGGCACATGGAAGCAGCATAGGGCTGACGTGCGTGAGCATACTGGTGCCAGCAAGGCAACAGGCAGTTAGCGCTCGCCAGTCACAACGCGCACCTCATATTCGGCCAGCCGCATCTTCTCTGTTTCATCCAATGCCTCGTCATCAGCAGCATCGCCAGCTGGCGCTGCTGCTGCGCCTGCTGCGCCTGCTGGCCCTGTCACTGCCGCCGCTGCAGGTGTGATCCCTGCTGCTGCGGCCGCTGCTGAGGCGACTGCCTGGGCCGCGGGGGAAGGCCCAGCAGAGGCTGCCGCTGGCACAGGGGCTGCCGCCGCTACAGGGGCCGCTACTGGCTGCACAGGGAAGCCAGCTGTTGCAGGGACCGTGCCCGCTGCAATGGCAGCGGCCTCGGCACCGCCAAGGGCCATGCCAGGCGCGGCTGCGGCGGCGGGGACCGGCGGCCCGCCCTCAACGGCGGCAGGCAGTGCCGCAGCAGGAGCAGGAGCGGTACCGGCCACAGGCTGTGCCGGCGCAGCGGGCAGTGCCGTGCCAGTGGCGGGGGTGGCGGTGCCTACGGGTGCGCCCGCAGGCCCAGCTCCAGCCGCAGCCCCAGGCCCTGCCGCCCCCTGCTCCTGCTTCAGCTGAGCTGCCGCCAGCTCAGCTATTTCCATGTCCTTCTCTTTGCGCCGGCGGTGGGTGAACCACGTCTGCGTGCATTCAAGGTGGGACAGGCAGGGAGTGAAGGAGGGCAGGCATGGAGGCAGCAGGAGTTGTGCCCTCAGGCTGAGAGAGTGGCGTCACCAAGCCAAGCCTCTGCACCCCAAACCAGGCCAACAGCAGGCGGCCAGACATTGCCCACCCTGCACTTGTTCACACCCTTGTTCAATCGCACCCAACACATCACAGAATCACCAATGCCCATTCTCACCCCAGCTCACTCGCCCCCCTGGCGCTGCACACAGCTGGAAATAGCTTACTCCCACTTCCTGCCCCGCTGACTGACACGCACCGCCCACTCAACCCTTGCACCCGCCCCCACGTGCTGCCCGGCCAAACCCAACCCACCGCTCACGCAGCCCTAGTCTTTCTTCACTCACTCACCCCCACTTGCTGCCCGGTCAGCCCAATCTTCTCCCCCAGCACCCGCTTCATGTCTTCTGTGGGATATTGGCTCACTGCAATACAAGAAGAAGAAAGGCAGGAAGGAGGAGGTACTTGCCCAGTGCAGCCGCAGTCACAGCCGCAAAGAAGGCGGGAAGAAGAGAGAGGGGAGCGCATGCAAAGGAGCGTCTCAAGCAGGGGTGCATGGGCACACACAAGGATCGCTCCATCCACGCTTTGCACGACATGCTCCTGCAGACACAGGAGCAACAGATAGAGCAAAGGAAAAGGGTGCCAGAGTCGTACTCTCACAGAGGGCGAATGGCAGTGAGGTGGGCGTGCCCCGGAGAGCATGCCCAAACATCACCCTACGCTCAAGCAGACACAGGCTGGTTGGGGCCTGTGACAGCAGCAGCAGCAGCAGCAGCAGCAGCCAGGGCAGTGCAGCGGCAGTACCCAAAGCAAAAGGACAGGGCGCAGCGGGGTGCAGGCAGGGCTGCGGTGAGGCGTGCGTGTGGCACCGTGCCGCAGGGCGCGGCAGCGGGCAACGCCCAGGCGGTGGCAGCAAGCAGCAGGGCAGGAGTGAGGCAGCCTGACTCACGTGCGAAAGCTGCCTCCAAAGCCTCCTTCTGAAAGGGTGTCTTCTGCTGCTGCGCTTTCTTGCCGCTGCTGCCCGGCGTGCCAGCAAACCCTCCCGCTGTGCCGATCATGCTGGTGGGTGGGGAGCCGCCAACACTGGCAGCGGCGGACGCAGGCTCAACGTTCATAGGGGCGGAGGCAGCAGGGCCACCCAGATCATGATCTGCCGGCTGGCCAGCTGCCTGCGGCTGCACCGCGCCTGCACATGGTGTTGGAGGCACGTGGTGGGGTGAAGCAGGGCTGACCGGGCTGGGCTGGCAGAAGGGATGCATGGCAAAGGGGAGGGAGTTCGGAAGCAGCGAACGGCCCAGGTGACGGCGTTTGGCGCGGGCAGCGGGGCGGCGGAACCCAAATGCTACAGCTTGAAATGGCAGGCGTGGCATTCTGACATGTAGCAGCAGCCATCAGGGTTTGGGAGGCAGCTGGGGCCGACGGTACCAAGCATGTCAGCGGCTCTGGCTGCTCCAACGACGTGCCCAGGCGGGAAGGCCCGTTGCTTGCCGCGCGCCGCCCGCCAGGCGGCCAAACAGTGCGCAGGCCCAAGGCTGCGGTGCGCTGCTCGCAGCCAACAGGTGGCTAGCCACTCACCGGGCGGAGCAGCCGCAGAGTTCTGCGGCCCGTTGGCTTCCATGAGACTCTACAAGCTCATCCTGCCCCAGGCTTGAACACCCTTCACTCGCCGTGGGCCGCCAAACGAGGCTGTGCCGGGCTGTCAGCGGCGCGGCCCTAAACTATTGGAATACGAGCCGGCTGACGCCCCTCTAGCAGAGGCGAGAGACGGCAGAGGCGATGGCGCGATGGTCTGAACTTCGCTCAGGCCGTCCAAAGCCGGGTGGCCGCCGTGCAAGAGCAAGGGATGCGGTCGGGGCGCAACTAGGGGCTCTGGGGAGTCTTGATCGAGCCACCACTCGCGACGGCAAGGTCCGCCAGCTCGGCCCACATGCGGCAGCTTGAGGCCGGTGCTCGAGGAGGGTTCCCACATTGGCCCTCGCTTGAAGCCCCGTGTGCCCACCCCCTGCCTCCCCCTCGGTTAATTGGGACTCATTATGCCCAGTTCTCGCATTCTTGACGCCCCCAGGCTCCGGGGCCGGCCAGGAGGCGGGCAAAAAGGGGGACAAGGTGGCACTCAGACGACGTTCCTGTGCGCCGTCTGTTCGCTTGTTTCCCAAGCCCGCCTGTGGTGCGGTTGCCATGGTTGTGCTCCGCACTGTGGTGGCGAGCAAGCGCAGCAGGGAGGTGCCAGCCTGCAACTGCCGGGCCCGGTACGGGCGTTGCCGCCACTGCCGCCGTTCGAGCACCACCATTTTGCAAGATGCAGCTCATCACTGCAGTTGCGCCTGCTCACTTACCTTGAGTGCATACAACATCCGCCTCAGTATGCTGTCGTCAGGCACAACAGTCCAGAGCGTGCCGCACGGTGCCGCGGGCGGCTGGAGGAAAGCGCGTCCCTGCCACAACAGCCGTCCCTGCCTGCCCTGACCCATCCCCCTCCAGTCTCCGTGCGCTTCTGGAGCACCCGCCTCAAATCTGTGTGCGCTTCTAAAACACCCGGTGACGTAATGTTGCAACTGTTCTGGTCTAACTTGTGCTGGCGCCTGCCGCTGCAGCCGCGCGCCGAGCCTGCTCCGCCTTGCACTGCCGCTTGTGCCCAGGCCAAGCCTTGACCTGGCACTCCCTGCCGCAGAACCGCACCGTTTTGCAGCCTGCTCACAGTGGGACGGTGCGAGGCAGCGGGTATGCGGTGAGAAGCATGAGGGGCGAACCGGCGGTCAGGAGCACAGGCGGGACGCATGGGGGCAGCTGCCAGTGGCTGCCACCTGGCCCACCCCCACAATCAACCCAGCAGCCTGACTCAGCACCCACCCCGCCCCACCCCCCGCCCACCCAGTTTCTGTTCTCATGCCACATCCTGCCACGTGGCACTATAGCCCAGCCCTGCCTCCTCTTCTTCTCCTCGTACCGCCCAATCACCTCCACCCCTCGTCACAATCTTAGGAGTTTCTTTTGTTCCCCAGGCGAAGTCTCACCGGAGCACACCAGCAGGTTGTTTGGGTTGCCGCAGGTGAAGCAGCAGGCCACCCCACGCGGGTCCTTGCCTGTTGTGGCCACCGTTTCCTGCACGTGTGTGTTTGTGTGCAGGTGTGTGTGGTGTGTGTGTAGGTGCGGATGTGTGTGTGCAAGTCGGTGCGTGTGTGTGTGTGCGCGGGGACACTGAAACTGGGCAGGCAGGGGCAAACGCAGTAGGCACGGCAGAGTGAGCACTTGGACAACAACAGCATCAGACCACTGCCCTGGGGCCTGGCTCACCTGCATGTATGGCCCGCAGTCGGCACAGGCCCCCTCCGCTGGCTCACGCCGCACCTCCCGGCCGGGCTCAGACCTGCAGCGGGGAGCCAGAAGGGTGGGAGCAGGGGAGCAGGAGGCAGCACGTGGGTGGGAGGAGCAGGAAGCAGGGGCCAGGCAGTGCGTGAGTGTGGAGAGCGCAGGGAGCAGGGGCAAAGTGGCACATGGGTGGGAGGCGGGCATACGGAGCACGGGCCAGGCCTGCAGGGATGCGCTGCCTGGCCGGCACAGCCCTGCCCTGCCCCTGCCCTGCAGGCCTCTGTTGGCAGGAGGCATGCACCATGCGCGCTCTCTGGGAAAGCCAATTGCAGCCCCTTCCCCCTGCCAGAAGCTTGCGCACAGGGCAGGGCAGGGCAGGGCACGGCACGGCAAGGCAGGGCCAGGCATGCAAGGCAAGCAGAGGGTGGCCACTCACGTGTCTCCCCAGAGGCCCGCCAGGCCAGGCTGCAAGTGTGTGACGAATTGCTTCGCTCCAGAGGTCACGCTGGCTCGGCTGCCCAGCGCTGCCTCCACCCGCCGCTGCGCGTCTGCCAAGAGGAAGCGGTCGGGGTCAAAGCCGCCGCGCCTGGAGTGGTGGACGTGGGACAGGGAGAGGCAGATGGTGTGGGCAGGGCGGATGGTGCAGGCGGGAGTGGGCGTGTGCAGCTGGCAGGCATTGGCCCGGAGTGGAGCAGAGCGGGCAAAGTGTCATGCTGGTTTGGTGGCCCAACTGACAGGTCAGCTCACCCCGTCCCATTTACTTGAATTCAAAAGGCATCAAGTGCAGCGACCTCCCCTCCCTACTCACGCCTGCTCGCTGTTGACATCACTCCCTCTACATTATGACAATAATATCATTAGACCGCCCACTCACTCCTGTTTGTAGTTGAGCGACGCCGACGCCTCGCGCACGACGCTGCGGAAGCGGCGCTGCCCTTGTACCCCGGCTGCTGCAGCTTGTCCAAGAATTCCTGCGGGGCCGGGCATGGGTGTGTGGCGTGGGATTGCAAAGTGTGTGGAGGCTCAAGGGAAGCAATGTTGACGAAGCAAATGCTTCAGTTTAGCTCCAGAGGTGTGCCAAGGCTCCTTCCTGATGGCAGCACACACGGGTGGTGGCAGTCAGAGGCGTGTGTGGGGTGGAGTGCCAGCCCGGCACGACGCAGACGCGTTACGCGTCCCCCCCGCCCACCCCGCCCTCACCCCTGCAAACACATTCAAACAAGTATCAGGGGCAGGAGCACATTGCCTTCTCCCCGTCCTGCCCCACCACGCCCTTGCCAGCCCTCCCAGCTGTCCCCCCGCGTGCCTGGTAGGACGTGCAGCCCATGCCCTCGAGCCCGTTGCTGTCCTCCGGCGGGCAGGCGCCGCTGCCGTCGAGCACAGCGGCACGCCCCGTGCTTTCTCCCTCAGGCAGCACCTGCAGGCACATGAGTGAATTCATTTTGCTTTGGCTGCCTCAGGGCCAGCCCATCCCATCCCAAAGCAGCCCACCCAGCCCAGCCCAGCCCAGCCCAGCCNCAGCCCAGCACAGCACAGCACAGCACAGCACAGCACAGCCAGACGTGATTGCAGTGGAGGGAGCCTACACAATCACGTGCCTACTGGTGCCCTCCACTCCGCAAATCAGACGATGCGCCAGCTGTCCACCACAGCTGCCGTGTCTGGCCAGCTGTCCCGTCGAGATTTGACTGTCCATGTCCACCCACCAACCAGCCCCCATTCCAGCCGACTCACCCCCGCACACTTGTCATAACACAGCTGACTCAAATCCACACGTGATGACGTGGCACCAGCTGTCCCACAACAGGCAGCCTTGCCTGGCCACCTGTCTTGCACTGCCCACCTCCACCCACCAGCCAGCCGCCAATCCCAGGTTAGCCACCTCCCCTCCCACACATGTGCTCGAAAAGCTGGCCCACCTCCACACACGTGATGACGTGGCGCCAGCTGAGTCAGCCTTGCCTGACCAGCTGTCTTGGCACTGCCCACCCCCACCCACAAGCCAGCCGGCAATCCCAGGTTGCCCACCTCCCACACATGTGCTGGCACAGCACACCAAGACGCAGCGCAGCATACCATGCATAGCATGGCTTGGCAAATGACACAGCAGCACACCATGGCACCGCGCAGCGCAGCGCAGCGCAGCGCAGCGCAACACAGCGCAGTGCAGTGCAGTGCAGTGCAGCATGTGCTGGCAAAGCTGACCCACCTCCACACACGTGATGACTTGGCGCCAGCTGTCACCCAGGTCATAGAGCCACCCCAGCTGCTGACCTGGCGCCTGCACGCATGCATGTGAGGTGTGGCGTGAGACGCGGGCAGTTGAGGTTGGCGGGAGATGGCGGGCAGTTGCAGGCCTCGCAGCAATCCGAGGACCCCTTACAAGTGCAGTGGTGATGCAGTGCAGCTCAAAGAGGGAAGGAAGGGTGCTGCCACGCTGACAGCAGCCTGCCACCCCACCCCTACCTGAACCTGCCTGCAGCAGGCGCCACTTCCTTTCATCCGTGCACCCCACACCGGCGCCCCGCCCTGCAACTGCCCTCTCTGACCACAACGGTCCCTTCTCAACAACCCGGCACCCAACCCTGCCCTGCCTGCCACCCCGCCCCCACCTGCACCTGCCTGCCACCCCGCCCCTACCTGCGGCTGTCCTCCCTCCCGTCCCACCTGCACCTGCCTGCCACCCCGCCCCTATCTGCGGCTGTCCTCCCTCCCGTCCCACCTGCAGCAGATCTGCCAGGCGCCACTTCCGCTCATCCAGGAAGGCAAAGTATTGGTGCTGGTGCATCATGTCAATCGAGCCGCTCCTGCAAGGGAAGACATGTGCATGAACCGCAGGGAGGAGATTTGATGGATGCATGTGGGCAGTGCAGTAAAGCGCAGTGCATCTGCGGCACACTATTTGTGTTGCTGCGGCGCTGTACATGAATGAATCGATAAATGGGCAGTGCAGTGGAGTGATGTCATGCATGCATGTGGGGGGSGGTGGGCGGGCGGGGCAGGCGGGCGGGGCAGGCAGGAGGGTGACCCTGGGAGGCAGGGCTTGGCTGCCCGGCGCTGGCGAGGAGGGCAAGGGGAGGGATGGCACACGCTGGGAGGCAGGTCTTTGACTGCCGGCGAGGTTAGGGTGCAAGCAGCGGCGCCACATGGCAGCACACACGCCCTCACTTGTGGCCCCCGGAATAGAGAGGAGAGCACAAGGCAGGTGCAAACCAAGAAGCCACAGCCAAAAGGAGTGCAGCTGGCACACTGCCGCCACCCCTCCCTCCCTTTGCATGTCAAAGCCGAAAGGGAAACACATGTTAGGCCAGACAAACTGGATACTTAGGTTAGGCTGCCCCCCCCCCCCCCGAAATTTGCTCCCCCCAGGGTTCGTTCGTTGGTAGGTAGAAAAAGGAGGGGGAAAAGGAGAGAGAAAAGGAGGAGAAGAAGGAAAGGGAGGAGAAGGGGAGGGAGCAAAAGAAAGAAAAGAGCGGGCAGGCAGGCAGAGGTACAGGTGGGTAGCGTGCATGCGTGGGTGGGCGTGCGGGGGGAGGAGCAGGTAGGCAGCAGGGCTCAGCTGTCCGCCGTGAGCGGACGCCATCAAAACAACGGTCATGTACACGTGCAGCGGTAGAGGCAGCTGGAAGAGAGAAGTGATGATGCAGGCAGGCAAGCGTGGTAGCTGCGCACCCAGCCATGCGGGGGAGGAAGCAGCAGGCGGAGGGCGGCAGTTGCGTGGGGGCAGCAGGGGTGGGGCGTGGGGAGAGGCATACGGTGATGACACCTTAGAATCGATGCAAATCATCTAAAGCCCTATATTCTTGATGGAAATTGGAAACAACTTCAGTCTGGAGCCCTCTGTCCGCGTAGCGCACCACGGCTGGGATGAGCACTTTGTCGGCGAGGGCCGCCAGCGGGGTGCCGTTTCACAGCTAAAAGCCCTCCAGTCACACATCAAACCATCAGCCCCAGCAGCCCCAGCAGCCCCAGCAGCAGCGCAGAAGAAGAAGAAGATTACTCCCAGAAGGCGTGGGGTTGAGGAAACCAACAGGAAATTAAGCCAAATGCACCAGTCAGCTACCAGTCAGCAGTAGCGCACCAAGGCTGGGGTGAGCACCTTGTCTGTCAGCTCCAGCGCGGGGTGCCGTTTCACAGCTAAAAGCCCTCCAGTCACACATCAAACCATCAGCCCCAGCAGCCCCAGCAGCCCCAGCAGCCCAGCGGCAGTGCACCATGGCTGGGGTGAGCACTTTGTCGGCGAGGGCAGCCAGAGGGGTGCCTCCCGACACGCGCAGGCGGCGCCAGACGCGTGGGCGCATGGCGTAGTCTGGTTCTGGGCACGCCAGCTCAAAGTCCAGAATGAATGAATGAAAAAAAAAACACACACACACAGCGCGCACGTGTACAGGCTGCGTGCGTGCCCCCGCCCCGCCTCCAGCGCTGCCTCCTTGCGCCGCATGAGCTCCCCAGCAAATTGCTTCTCTGCAGGAGGCACATGTTGGGATAAGTGTGCGCATGTTGGGAAAAGTGTGCGCATGAGCTCCCCAACAAATTGCTTCTCTGCAGGAGGCAAGGAAACGAGGCAGGAAAAGTGAGTGTGCTTGTCGCAGGATGGTGCTTTGTGTCTCTGCAGGATGGTGCAAACATCTTGGGAAAAGTGTGTGTGCTTGTCTCTACGCAGGATGGTGCTTTGTCTCTCTGCAGGAGGTACGTCTTGGGAAAAGTGTGTGTGTGTGTGTTGGGACCACAGGCAACCACATGTGTGTGTCTAAAGAGAAAGGGCATGCATGGCAGATGTGCAGGCTGGTGGGGCCGGGCAGTGGGATAAGGCTGGCCAGCAGCAGGCGTGTGGTAGAGGTGCGGGTGGCAGAGGGACGCGCTCTACTAATGGGCAGCGAGAGAAGAGGGGGCATCCCCAGGCGCATGGGTGGCCCGGCCGAGGCGTGCCCTGCAGGCGCCTCAGCCCCGCGCCGTTGCGCTGTGCCCTTCCCTCTCCCAACTCCTGGCCAGCGGGCCTGTTCGTGGACACAGCAGGGCAAGGCACACGCCCACTTCCCAAACGGTTTCGAGGAAGCAGTGCTTGCTTTTGCTTTTCCGGGCTCACAACCTGTTTATCCGCAAGGAAACTCGCGACACAGTCCCCCAAAGACAGCTTGTGTCTGTGAGAACATAAAAACAAGCGCACCTGGTGTCACGCCACCCATGTACATCATTTGAGTCATCATCGTGCGCTTGAGGCACTGCAGGCAGGGGCAGAGTGTGAGGGAAACGCAGGGGCAGGGCGCTTCATCGAAACGACATTCCGATACACTCACCCCCCACCCTGTCCCGTGAGACTCTGCTTTGCTGGCTCCCTCTGGACTTACAATGTAATTGATTGATTGATTGATTGATTGATTGATTGATTGATAGACACCTGGCACGCTTCAGGTGCAAAAGCACCTTGATTGCGATCGGTGTGGGCCTTCCCTGTTGCCAGCCAAGTCATAAGTGGATGCAGGCCAGGCGGATGGGACATGTACCACCTAGGGCCTAAAGCCCGAACATTGCTACAAAATCAAAAATGGTTTCAAAACGTCATGTTAATATATATTGTCAATACAAGCATGGCTCACCGCAGGGATCCCGCTGTCTTCCTCATCGTCCTCCGGCTGGTTGATCCCCCACCGGTCGATCTGCCCAGTGTCTGCAGGCAGGGGGAGGGCAGGGGGAAGGGGCAGAGGGAAGGCAGTTGATCAGCAGACGCATGGATGCGAGGGACTGATCTGTGGCGCGACTGCCGGGCAGCAGCAGCAAGCAACACAGGGGAGAGTGCTGTGGCACGAGTGCCTGGCGGCAGCAGCAGGGGCACGGCGGGGGACTCGTGGGGAGCTTACATGGGCAGGGCTGAGGCACAAAGGTGGCAGGGTCTTCAAAGAAGGCTGGCGCTAGTCCGTAGCCGCTGTCACCGGGGTGCAGCCGTACAAAGGCTGGCCGCCGGCGGGCCGCCATGGCTGGCCGGGAGCGGCCGGCAGGCCAGTGGGCGGGGAAGGCGGTCGGGCTGCCGCTGACCGTGCTGCGTGGCTGAGCTACGTAGATTGGCGGGGTTTGGTACGGTGACGCCACGGGCTTGCGAGGGTAGGGCTTCGGACGAATGATCACTCGCGAAAGTTGAGAGCGGTCGCTGTTTGGTGACTGCGTGGAAGGTGGCGAAGAAGGGATCGCGAGGATGGAGCCGGCAGGGTGTGAATCGCCCCTTCCAAGCGCCTCATGCCGCAGCATGACGAGCAGGCGGCACCGCAGCGTGGCGGCACTGCGTCGCGTCTGGCCTCTGCGATGGACGCTCTGTCATGACAAACATCCCTGTCAACCGCAGCAGCCAGTGCACAAGGGCTCAACCCATGCAATCACATTGCTGTTAGCTAGGATGCGTGCAGATGGTGCCATATGTGCCAGCAGCCCAGAGCTTGGTTTGCAGCTTGCAACCGCCCAGAGGGCGGCGATGAAGTTGATGCCCAGTTGCCGAGAGCACATGCCATGGTGATGCATGCACCTATGGAGTGCATGCACATCAATCCACCAAGATTTGCTGCAAGCTGCACTTGCAAACAGGCAATAGCGCTGGTACCGCTGGCAGGGTGTACCGAGCACTTCTGCAGCTGACGAAGCGGTTGCCACAGGCAAGCCAC
The DNA here is from genome assembly GCA_002896455.3 of Chlorella sp. ArM0029B. Lineage (NCBI taxonomy): Eukaryota > Viridiplantae > Chlorophyta > Trebouxiophyceae > Chlorellales > Chlorellaceae > Chlorella > Chlorella sp. ArM0029B. The sequence continues at coordinate 10,690 of JTEE01000228.1, read as the reverse complement.
CCAATGTGCGCGTAAGCTATAGGTGCAATTCTGGTGGAATACTTCTTCGAATAAGCCTGTCACTCGTGAGGTGGACAACCGCAAAGGCGGCGGCGCAAGGTGCCGCTTTCAAATTGCTCGGCTAAGGAATTCCTCCGATACCACGCATCGCCGCCTCTGAGTTGCTTCATATCGCAGCCGTTGCTTTGCCCGTTGCGGAGGCCGAGCGGCGCAACGTCTGTCCACATGGTCGGTCTTGTCGAGTCGGCCTGCAGCTATTGCGGTGGCGAGGTGGAACCCTACTCTAGATGGACGTGTGAAGACTGCGGCGGCGGCCCGGCGCCCCGCTGGTTCGCTTGTCAAGGTTGTGCGGGTCGGTGGAACTATTTGCTGGGGCACGATGAGCCTGGCATAAGGGTGAGGACCGTCGGACGGCAACGTGCGGCGCTGCTGCCGCCGCCACCATCTTCCTGCCGCCGCCGCCGCCGCCGCCTCTGCCGCCTCTGCCGTGCATCCACCCACAAATTTGTGTGCCAGGCTGGCCTCCCTGGCCTCGCTCCCAGCCGCTTGCCCTTCCATTCAAGTTCAGGCAAGCCACCTCCCACCCTCAATGTCTCCACACGCTCGCTTCTACCCCTGCCCCGCAGCCGCGGCGCCTGAAGGATGAGGGCACAGAGCCGTGCTGGGACTGGAGCCACCGCTTTGCTCCCGTGGTCCCCTCTGGTGGCTGGCTCACACTAGACCCAGGCCCCGAGGCAGGCAAGCACCCGCACCCCTTGTTGCTGCTGATGTCAACAACAGAGTGATACGCTGGCGGTGGTGGGGTTTCATGGCTTGCACCGCGGGGTGCGGGCTGCGACGAATGCAAGCGGGCGGCCCCAACCCGCCCCACCCCTCCCGCCCAACCACTTGCAAGTGCCCGACTGGTCGGTTGGCTTGTGGCCAGTGAGTGTGCAGGCAAGCTGACCGGTGGCCCATGGCTGGCTGCTTCTCGACTCGGTTTCTCGGTGGCTTCCAAACAATTCCCCGACCTGCAATCTGCCCTACGTGTGCCCAATGCAGGCAAGCTGGTGCGGGTGCGCAGGTTTGTGCGCTCCTTCCTGCCCGCCCAGGCGCCGCCCGGCCTATACTGGATTGCAGTTCAAGGCGACCCCGCGCACGCAGCGGCAGTGGCAGCAGCGGCGGTGGCAGCAGCAGCGGCAGCAGGGGGGGCGCGTGGAGGCGGGCTGGCCGCGTCGTCGTTAGCGGCAGCAGCGGCAGCGGCGCTTCAACAAGACAACCGTAGCAATGCGGCGAGTGCTTGCTTGCTTGCATGTATCTGCAAAGTTATTGCGTGCATCTGCAGGCCGTGCGTCGACAGGCTTGCGCTGGCAGAGCAGGCAGAGCATGTGCATGTGCGGCCCTCCAGGCAGCTCTGTCTGCCTGCCGCAGCGCGGCTCAGCTGACCTTCCAGCCGCCCCCTGCCCCCTACATCCCGTACCAATCATCAATCAATCACATTTCAAGTCCATATTTGCGATCCCCCTGCGCTTGTGCTGCGCTCCCATCCCTGTGAGAGCCGGCAGACGCCGCACAGGCCACTCGCCAACCAACCTACACAACCTTCGTGTTTGACCCTGCAGGAGCGGGTGGAAGCGGCACAGGCAGACTGGGCGGTGCACCAAAGCCTGGGCACGTGCAGCGGGGAGGCAGCGCAGCAGGTGCGTCCGCTTGACATGCGGCCAGCGGAAGTGCCCCTGGCTGCACCCAGATCATGGCTGCGGCGTGCCGTGGGCTGCTTGCCCACGGGTGCTCGACTGCAGCGGCTGCAGGTGGTGCGCTGCTTGCTGCTTGCACCTGACCACAGCTGCTGTGCACTTGTGCAGTTGTGCAGTTGAGCAGCTGTGCGTTTTGGCTGCAGCCGCTGCAGCTCTGTGCAGCCGGGCCTCGCCTGGCTGCCCCTGAGCAGCCAGCGCCTGGCGTTGGGGGGTGATTTCAGGGTGACACACCTGCTTGCCTTTCTACCGGGCCGTTGTTGCTGCAGATTGCCCGGCGGAGTGGACTGATGGATGGCAAGTGGATGGTGTTTGTGAGCGCTGCCAGCGAGGGGGTGGTGTGGCCCGCTGTGGCAAGCGCTGTTTATGCGCAGGTGTGTATGTAAACACCTGATGAGCGGCCTGCCCTACTTTGCCCTACTGTTGAGTGATTTGCTGCCAGCCGTGCCTGCTAGCTTCCTGCCTGCCCGCCTGCATCTGCTGAGCTGTTGCGTGTGCGTGGTGCAGCCCCTGGGCACGCCTGCTTTGCCTGCTCAGCTGCCCGCCAGGTGGCTTGCTCTCCAGCCAGCCATCCTACCTGCCTGCCTATTGCATTGCCGCATGTGTGCAACTCAGCCTGACACGGCTGTGACCGCTCCACTTCCTGTACTCCTGGGCCAAGCCTGCTGAGCCTGCTGAGCTGATGCCCGCTGAGCTTGCTGAGCTGAGCCTGCTGCTGCTGTATGCAGGGGCTGCGCTGAGCAGCTGTTGACTGCGCCCCGCCTGTGTGGGCGCCGCACCACCAGTGCTTTGGCTGCTGCCTGCAGGGGCTGTGCCGCTGCCATGCTGCCCAGCTCCGTTTACTTGTTAATGGTCAGCTGACCTGAATAGTCAGCCAAACCTTGCTTTGGCTGCTGCCGTTTGCAGGGGCTGTGCCCCTCTGCCAAGATCACGGGATGCCAACCCACACGGCCGGGGGATGACGCAGGCCGCAAGGATGACGCAGGCCGCGTCATCTGCGTGTACACAAACGACTTCAGCGACAGGTGATTCAAAGGCTTTTTAAGCACACAATTAGCAAGCATACATGCTATCAAACGCATGCACTCAGTTGTTAAGATTACGTCTGCGTCTGCACACACGACTGTAGGGGCAGGTGATTTGCCAAGGGGATGTCTGATGGCGCATGCATGCTTTTGGGGGGCCGCTGGGGAGGAGGGGTCGGGCTGGGTCTGCCAGGGCTGCCTGCCAGCCCTTCTCTCAACGTGAACGATTATTATTTGGCGGTTTAAAGTTCGTATGTTTAAGGTTGAGCTGCATCAGGTAGGGTCGCTTCCTGTGTGTATGATGTGTCGCTCATGGGCTCCACGAGAGCGCCTCTCTGCAGCTGCCTAGCTCCGTGTGCCTTTTTTGTTTTTGTGCTTTTTAAACTTACATTTAATGTTCATATGGAGCCAGGAGTGGTCTCACGAGACAGGAGATTTGTTGCACCTGCCCCTGCGGGGCGGCGTCTGTCCAGTTGGGGCCCTTGCATCCTGTTCCTGACCCCGCTGCCCTCAAAGCACACGTGGCCACGCCCAACTGCGTTCTGCCCATCACCCTCCTGGGTTATTTCCATCCCCCTCCTGGGTTATTTCCATCTCACATCTGCGCTCTTTCCATCTCACAACTACGTTCTTTCCACCTCCCTCCCCTGGGTCGGCAGGCAGGATGTGATGCGGGTGCATGCCGGGCTGAGCGCAGCGCTGCGGAAGGCAATGCCCAAGAAGAAGTGGGGGTCGATAAGCTACAAGCCAGGCGAGCGCCAGGGTGGCAGCGCCAGGGTGGCATGCCAGGGTGGCAGCGCCAGGTTGGCAGGGCCAGGGTGGCAGCGCCAGGCGTGGCATGCCAGTTGGGTGCACAAGGGGCTCAGCCCAGGGCTGTGGGACACGATCCGCCATTATAAACGGTCAGGTCCGGGGTTTGCACCGCACTGCATGAGAGCCGATCGGGCTGAGCCGAGCCGAGCTGCACTGCCGCTGCCGTCGCCGTGCTGCCGCCGCCGCTGCTAGCATTTGGCAGCACCTGCACCCAGCTGCTGCCGCCCACCCTCTGCCTTTTCAACAGCCTTTTCAACAGCCACCCGGGACACCCCCCACCTCCACGCCCAACCTCAACTCCAATCAACTGCATGTGTGAGTGCAGTTGCATGAAACGGTGGGATTGGTTGATCGGTTCGATTGCATGCCCTCCTCCTGCAGACATTTACACTTACTTGGAAATCTACGGGGGCAACCCTTGGAAGATCAAACCCAGCCTCTACACAGTCAAGGTTGCGGCACGCAACTGACCACCCCTGTGTTTCCAGCTCAGCTCGGCCGCACAAGCAGAATCAGATCGAACTCAAAGGGAATGTCACGCAATTCGCCAAGCACTCCGCTGGGCAGTGCACGCTACACCCTCGCTGCCATCGGTGGTAGTGGCAATCACTTGTAGCTTTGGTGGGTGAGGGAGGGCGTCCTCTGCTCAACCCAAACCATCAACAGCCCTAAAGACCACACACACACACACTCTGCAGTATTTCGAGTGTACCTCTCTCCCCCTGCGGCAGTACATCGAGTGTACCTTTCTCCCACAGCGGCAGTACATCGAGTGTACCTTTCTCCCCCTGCGGCAGTACCAACGTGCCCATCGTGTGCACCTATTGCCGCTCCTTCGATGCGGCGCTCTTTCTTCTTCTTTCCAAGCGGCCAACACCCACACTTGCCCGGTGTGCTGCTTGGCTGCCGTTTGGGTTTGCCCTGCTCTGTCCCTGGCCTGGCCACCCTTGTGTGGGTTAAGAATGCGGAGCTTTCATGCATACCGTGTTTGCACGGCGTAGCCAAACCTCCAAGCATGAATGTGTAAACAAGAAAGAAGATGCAAGGCAGTGGGCTATGGTGGGGGGGTGCGCATGGGGCTGCGGGGCAGGCGGCGCGCCGAAGCCACCGAGGCTGCCAGCAGCTAGCCAGCAGCATGGTGGGAGCGTAGCAAAACAAAACGGCATGCAAAACATTCATGCAAGCGGGAAGGCAAGCCTCACAGAACGGCCTGACGTGGTGCTGGGCGGGTTTAAAGGCGAGCGTGTGCTGTGGAGTGCTGTGGTCCTCACACGTGGCATGCACAACAGCAGGGCTGGGTTTCGCTGCGGGTGGGATGCTTGCTGGGCCAGCTGGCCTGGCGCAGCCACAGCAGATACAGGGCATGCCCTGGGGTCCCGGAGAACGTGGGATAGTGGTGGGGATACAAGTGTGCTGACCGCAGCGGCGGCCAGGCACCCAAACAAAGTTAGGCTGTTCGACTGGTCTCAAAGCTTGCGTGTGCTCTTCTCACATGCCCGCTCCCAAAGGGCCAGCGCTGTGCCGAAGCCAGCAGGTGCCGGCATCCGTAAAACGCTTAGGGGCACATAGACGACGGCCCCTCTCCGCCCGCCTGCTGGCCTGCCTGGAAGCGCTTGCACATCACCTTGTGTGCCCTCCAATCCGACTTCTGGCATGCAGCGCTGCAGTAGCGCACGCGGCGGCAGCCGGCGCATTGCTTCAGCTGCGGCCCGGCGCTGCCCGTGCCCGTGCCAGTGCCCGCCCCGCCCTCCTGGGCCCCGCAGGCAGCGCACTGCTTGGTGTAGTCCCTCACTCTGATGGGCACATTCATCATTTGAAGCCTGAAGTTGGGGCCGGAAACCTGCGGGTCCGGGGACAGGCAGGGCAAGCGGGGCGGTTTGGTGGATGCTTGGTGTATGGTGGGTGTGGGTGTGCGTGCCAGGCGGTGTGTGGGGTGCAGTGGGGTCGGAAGCAGGGTGGCATACCTGTATAGCACTGCCTGGACTACCCCACACAAGCAGACAGCTTTGTATCAAGAAGCCTGCACTTAGCCCGCACGTGCTGAGCACCCTAACCTCCCTGCCCGCCAGGCAGCCCACCCACCTCCTGCACAAGCGTGTGCAGCCCCAGCTTTGCTGCGTAGTGTGACACCTGCTCGTACCCCACGGCCTGCACACAGGTGGCCACAGCGGGGGCCCGGTCGGCATACCATGATGGTTCAACCAAGTCGGGCTTCACAACCCAGCAAGCCAGGTGTCATTGAAGGCCAGCACATGTGATGCAGGTCGGTACCGCGTCCTGGCTCATGTACGTGCACACCACATCATGTACGTGCTCACCACATGATGTAGGCTTGACTACGCCGCCGCCGCTCTTGGGAGGGTTTGAACCGCTCACAGCCCCAGCGCCGGCACCCCCCACCACCCACCCACCCGCACCTTTGTGCTGTTCATGATTTCCGGGCCAGCAGGCGGCGTGGTCAGTTGCATCAGCATCCACAGGCGCTCTCCCAGCTGGTACCGCTCTGCCGCGGAGTTGGTGGGGTGCTGAAGGGCATCGCCCAGCAGGCCTGCCGCCGTGCTGAACAAGGGGCGGTAGTGGCCTTGGTAGCTGCCGTCTGCTTGCATGCTTTGCAGCACGTCGCCCAGGCCTGCGTGCAGAAAGAAGAAGAACATTACAGCCGAGGGCGTGGTGTACAGGAAACCGACAGGAGATTCAGCCAGAGCACCAGTCAGCTATTATGCCCTGCGTGCAGGCAAGGGGAGGGAGAGGGGGAAGGTAGGGTGCGTAACCATCCACAAAATGTGGTGCATGGGTGGGGCGAGAGGGAGAGGGGGAGGGGCGCTAGGGTGGGTGCGTACTGAGCGGGCGTGAGGATAGAAAGGAGCGCCGGCAGCTGAGCGGCATGTGCGCCCACCTGGCCATCTCTACACTCTCACGTGCTGGGAACCTGCGCGCAGCAGACATGCACATGGTTCTGATACACTCACCCCCCACCCTGCCCCATGAGACCTTTGTTGGCTCCCTCCTGGACAAGGAATGTCATTGATTGATTGACTGATTGGTGCAGCGTGCCCAGCAGCTGCGCAGCGGCAGCAGCGAGGGCAGCGTGGAGCTGGTGCAGCTGCTGCTGGCTAATGACCTTGCAGCAGTGGCCAGCAGCGCTGTAGCGCTGCAGCTGTTCATGAGGCACTTGGAGGCAGCATGCCAGCGCTGGGGCCTGGTCATCAG